>CM058235.1:36950049-37550049 GCA_030180135.1 Orychophragmus violaceus
AAAGCAGTGTTGAAAAGGCTTAAGAACAAGGAGAAGAGCTGAAGATACTATATGAAAGATGAAAGGTGAAGAACCGACAGAATGAAGGAGTATTAGGGGTTTTAGGGCCGAGAGAGTATTAGGGTTTTGGAACCGTGAGATTGATGATTGGAAACAAGAAAAGAATTAAGAGAATCAAAGATTATGAACACTAATGCTCTGATACCATGTAAGATTAAGAGTTTGATAGAAAAGCGGCTACTAGGGTTTCTTAGAGAGAGAGAGAGCCGCAAAGTATGATGAAGAGGAGAATCCCTCAATATGTCTTCATAATCTCGGTTACAAGACTTTATATAGGAGACTCATACAAGGGTTTGTCTAACCTAAAAAAGGAAAACAAACAAAAGAGTAAAAAGGAAAGGGAGGACAGCCTGGTTTGTACTATGTGGTCCCTCCTTCACACGCTCTCTTTGATCCGTTTGAATTCTCCAACGGTCTAGTCCCCAAACTTGTACAACCCTTGAATATCTCTTACACTGCCTTAGCACATTGTTGTATCATAATCAATAGTTGATTCTCGATTCATAAAAGGTCTAGAATGCGCACAGGAGGTTGAAGCATTTATATTTGTTTTCTTGCAACTTTTTGAATCTTTATTGAGTCTCCAGCCCAAATTCTCACTACCAAGACACGAATTAAGTGGTATAGTGAATGTTGTCTCAGTTTCATAGGGGCTTTTCTTCTAGCTTCTTTAGTTGTTTCTTTGTTTTTCTTCTCAGATTTGAGACAATTGAATGAGTAGTTATTCTCTTAACTTTAACCACAACTTTGTTACATATTCTTTAGGCGATTCATAATGTATCCATGACTTAGAAAGTTTGAATCTTTGTTTCTCTTTCTGAAAACACGAAAAAACAAAAATCTGAGAAAGAGAGTTTTGTTTTGTAAATAGGATCATGGATAAATGTCTGCAATATACTTAAATTATGGGTCTTTGTTGCACTTTTTGGTCCGTCTACTTTTGACTTTGTTTCTGGTTAAAACTTATGTGAGAATCCAGTGTGAGTCTTAAATTAATAGATATGTTGGTTTTCGTAACTGTTTTTTTCCATCCGTGTATAGCAATAACCTTAACCTTACGTTGTTCATAAAAAATGCCATCATTTAGTAACTAAACACAAATGAAAAAAAAGTTATGTGAACGATGGTCTGAGATCATAATAAATTGCTAAATGGTTTATATTACAGGAAAAGGGACTGGGACGAAATATATGCTCCAAACAGTGTGACGGCAGCCGTAGAACAAGGTTACTGATTGATCATAGACCATGTCGAACAGGACACCGAAGCAAAAGAACCCCCGCAGAACACTAGTAATAGAAATCATAATTAGAGAAATGAAATTAAAAAGATAACAAGTACTTAATTAAAATCAAAATAAAATTTTACAAAATGTTTAAGATTCAAAAGAGATGAAAGAAGTTCATAAGATAGAAGTTGGTCCATCAAAATTAGGTCCAAAACACATTTATATGCCAAAGGGTTCGTAATGGCAAAATGGAAAATAAAAGCGTCGGATATGGACCCGGTTTGGCCGGTATTGTGGGTAGGTATTTCTCTCTGCCCGAATTTAGCTCATGGATATGGACCGGTTTGGTCGGTATTGTGGGTAGATACTGGCTCTTCTTCCTTAAAACCATCTCTTCTTGATCCCAAGCACTCCTCATAATCCAAGACTCTCTTCATTCATCAAGAACTATTCCCAAAGCTCCAAATCACCTAAAAATGATTTAAGAAAGGATAAATAATGCAAACTGTAATCATAAACACACTAAATCCTAAATGCATGAATTCCTAATAATATGCTTAAGTATGAATGCAAAATGCATGAAAACTATGCAAATTATGATACTATAAACCTATAAAATATGATACTATCACAACCCTTTTCAATCAATTTTTCAACCGCTTAATATCCCACAAATCCTCTATAAAACACCTTCAGTCCATTTATAGTAGCACTTCCTGCTGCTATTACTGCTGAGAGACTCCCATACCCTTATAGTCCCCCTGAAACATAAAAAGCTTCCCTAAAATGATCTAGAATGGATCCTTCCTTTAATCCATTCAACTCTTTCACTTCTCAGCTATCTTTTTCACTTCTGGTGCCTCAAACTCTCTTTTACAGCCCACAGACCAAATAACATCCACCTCAAACTCTTTTTCTTCTTTGCTTTCTAAGGATTCTCTTCCTCCGGGGGAGTCTTTTTCTAATTAATAATGAGTGTAAAATTCTTTTTTTGGAATGTCTGCCGCCTTAATGAAACAGACAAACACCCGGTTTTTTGTCAGTGGCTTAGGAGCCATGATCCCATTTTTGGTACTATACTAGAGAGCCATATTAAAGAGGCTCATTTTCTACTTTTGATGTCAAAGTTATGTCCTTTTTGGAACTACTTCTCTAATCACCAGTCTGATGAAGATGGTAAAATAATTGTCATCTGGCGTGACACAGTTTCAGTTCAAATACTACAGCAGACGAGTCAATCAGTCACCTGTGAAGTGAAGCTTCCCAATATTGCCCGCTTCATATATACAGCCATATATGCCTCGAATTTAAGGGGTGAAAGGACAGATTTGTGGGTGGATCTTCTGCATATCTATCAGGCATATAACCTTGATTCTGTTCCTTGGCTGATAGGTGGAGACTTGAACCAAATAATTCATTTTGCTGAGCACTCTTCGTTGGAAGTTAATGCTTTAACTCCTCAGATGTCAAAGCTTCGTGACTGCCTATTCCAGATGGGTATGTTTGATCTTAGATACTAAGGCCCTCTGTTTACCTGGAGTAATCACCAGCTTTTCCACCCAATAGCCAAAAATCTAGACCGATTGCTTATCAATAACCAAACCTTAATAAACCTTGTCCATACCTTGCCCTCCTCTGGAACTAAACCCTTTAAATTCTTCAGTTATTTAACCAAACACCCGCAGTTTCACCGTGTAGTTTATAAGGCTTGGACTGAGGCTAGAAGCAGTGCTATGAACCTTACGAGTATGTGCTGGAAGATTAAGAGCATAAAGAGAGTGTTAAAACAGTTGAATAAAGATAATTTCTCTCAAATTAAAGTAAGGGTGAGTGAGGCTAACCATTTGTTGAAATATGTGCATGTAGAAGCTTTAACAAATCCATCACCAATCTTGTTCCAACATGAGCGAGAATTGCATCAGAAGTGTACTTTCTTGAGGGATATAGTAGAGGCTTACTTTAGACAGAAAGCACGTGTAATCTGGCTCAAGGAAGGCGACCAGAACACTCCATACTTCCTCAGAGTATGCCAATCTCGTACCAGTTACAACTCGATTAGGTCCTTTACTCTTTCTATGGGCTTTCTGACCCAAGACCCTCTGCAAATGAGTGCTCATGCTATCAACCATTTCAAGAAGATCCTGGGCCTGATCACCTACCTCATATGGTTCTGTCCACCCCTACAGACTGGTTTCTTGATTTAAACTCTTACTCTTGTCCGCCAGTCCAGCAAGCTGCGATGACTAGAGTCCTTACTTCTGAAGAGATCATCAAAGTCTTGTTTAAATTAAACCCAAGCAAGGCTCCGGGTCCAGACGGTTTAACATCCGGATTTTTCAAGGCTTCTTGGGATTTCATAGGTCATGAATTCCTAACAGCTACCAAAGATTTCTTCATCAACTCTTTCATGCCTTCTGCTGCTAACGCTACCATCCTTGCACTTGTGCCCAAAAGATCAGGCTCCTCCTCTATCTCTGACTTCTGACCCATTGCCTGCCTGAATACGGTCTATAAAGTAGTATCTCGTCTTCTGGTCAACCGTTTGAAGCCGTTTCTGCCCTCCTTGATTATGCCAAATCAAACAGCGTTTGTTAAAGACAGACTTGTACTTGAAAATACTATCCTAGCAGGTGAGCTTGTGAATGGCTATCATAAGAAGAAAGCTCCAAAATGTATTACCATTAAGGTGGACATTGCCAAGGCGTTTGACACCATCTCCTGGGATTTTCTCTTCAACAGCCTGGAAAGTATAAACATACCTGTTCAGTATCGAGATTCGTTAAAGGCGTGTGTGTGTACTCCTTCGTATATGATTGGATACAATGGTAAAGTGCAGGGGTATTTCAAGGGGAAGAGAGGACTGAGACAGGGAGACCCGCTCTCTCCCTATCTATTTGTAATGGAAATGAATAACCTTTCTCTAATGCTTAATAAAGCAGGAGAAGAGGGAAAGTTTAAGTACCATGCCAAGTTTCGTGAATCCAAGCTAACATATCTCTGCTTCGCGGATGACCTATTAATCTTTGTCGAAGGATCTGTCCAGTCAGTTCAAAATGTCCTCCAGGTGCTTCGGGAGTTTGAAGAAAGGTCGGGACTAGCTGTTAGCTTGCAGAAATCATCTTTCTTTGCTTCAGGGGTCGCTCAGCCTATACTTGATTCGATAATGTTCTCCACTGGTATGCCGCTTAGAACTCTACCTCTTAGGTATCAGGTGTTCCTCTCTGCTCTAGGAAGCTCAGCATCGCCAACTGTGAAGTACTGCTGCAATAAATCAAAGGGAAGATGTCAACTTGGAGTTCAAAATCATTATCGTTTGCTGGCAGATTATTGCTAATAAAAATTGTCATAGCGGGTATAACAACATTATGGTGTTCTACTTTCCTACTTCCCAAGGAGTGTATTCGCAGAATCAACACTCTATGTGGGGTTTATCTATCGAAAGGAGACATAGAAGCTCATCACACATCAAGGGTGGCATGGGAAGTTGTTACTAAGACTAAAGAGCAAGGTGGATTAGGAGTTAAAGACTTACTTACTTGGAACAATGCATGCTGCATCAGACTCATCTGGTTATTATTCTTCCAAGCAGGTTCAGTTTGGGTTGCTTGGTTTAAAAAGGAAATACTTCATGACTGCTTGAGCAATTTCTGGACCCTTAAGCAGAATAGCAACCACTCATGGCTCGTTAAAATACTTTTAAAACAGAGGCAAGTAGTTTATCCATGGATCACTTCAGTAATTGGTAATGGTCAAACCATCAAGTATTGGTCTGATAGTTGGTCTCTATTTGGTTTACTGACAACATATCTTGAGGAGGGCTGAAGCTCAAGACTAGGAATCAGAGAGAAGGCAACTCTTTCTCTACAATATCACTATCTACTGAGCATGACTCTTATAGCTGGGAATTAAAGGGCAGTGTAAAAAACAGATACTCTACTGGTTAATTTATCACAAACTTTGTGGTGAGTTAAGTGTTGTACCTTGGTGGAAGGTGTTAGGATTCATACCGGTTTATAAAACAGTTTTATAAATCAACCTATGAATATACTTGCCAAGATCTCATGCAAATACTGAAATAAATCTAAGTCTAAGGTTTCGAATATACCTGGATGTTTTGCAGCGGAATAAAACAAGGTGATTCGAAATTATCTTAGCACTCCAAACATAGTGCCTCTACCGGTATCCACACGCACACAAACTGGATCGATACGGGATGCTAGTGCCGTTGAGATCAGATCTCAAAAATCAACGAACAATTCGTCTCTATATGGGTGTATGCAAGTAGCAAGAGTTATATTATCATTAAGCAATCATCGTTATATATATATATATATAACAAATGATTTTAACCTAACCACGTTTTAGATTAAAAGTGGGCTGAGCCCATTTGCTTAATTATGAATGAATCATAATTCATTCATAAACCTCACGTGCATTTATACGTATACACATATCATATATGTGTATTTATGTTTATTTATATATTTAATATATAAATAATTCTCTAAACCCAAATCTATATATTTAATCCAGTTTGCTTAGGTGTGTGACCCTGTAGGATCATATAATATTAGTAATGAATTCTTAATCCATAGATTATAAGCGGTTTCTAGCAAAACATTATAACCACCTAATATTATATGATTGTCAAACCTCGACGTTACGACTTAACCAAGAGTAGGTACAATTGATTTCAGGACATTCCCAACAGAAGAAAGTCTGGTGCAAAGGTGGTATTCCTAGACAAAGCTTTCTAGCTTGGTTGATGGTCCTTAATAACTGCCCGACGCGTGCTAGATTGATTAGTTGGGGACTCGGCGTTGACCCGCTTTGTCTTCTCTGTAATAGTTGCAATGAGAACATGGATCATCTCTTTTTCCTCTGTGATTTCTCGTGGTTCATTTGGTCTTCAATTTCTTCTCGGCTGCAGTTTACTCCGACTCATGACTGGCCAGGATATCTCAATCAACTAAAGAACCTACAAGGTAATAAATACAGAAGGCGATTGCTACTTATCTCTTGGCAAGTTGTTATGTACTGGATTTGGAATGAAGGAACTCAAGATTGCACATACAAACCTTCAGATCACAGGAGGTGATCATGTCCATGATTTGTCGCCAGATCAAAGATATGATCAATAGCTTTAGAGAAATGAATCCAGTAGCCTCTTCCAACCTTCTTCGGTTATGGTTGGTGGTGGATACGGTGTCTCATTAGATACAATCGTGCTCCGATCTAATTTGTCCCGCTGGATCTCACCGTCTGCAATTGATGCTATCTGCCTCCCAACTACTTCTCCTCCTCTGAATTGAATTCACCAAAAAAACTTTGACTCTTCAACAAATCTCTCTCGTTAATGGGTTTATATTGGGCCTCTTTTCTAATTTTGGGGTTTCTCTACTTTGGGTTAATATTCCAACCGAAGCTTATTGCTTGTAAACAATTTTTGGTCTGATGCTTTAAATATGAATGCCCTTTTTCAAAAAAAAAAAAAGAAACCAAGAAGATGGGATTGGTCCAAACTACAAAGGTAAAGGTAAGTACTCTTCTCACTTAATTCATAACTTGATTTTGACCCGCGCTAAATAAGCGCGGATATACTTTTCCTAAAAAAAAATATTTGTTAAAATAACTTTTTGTTTGTTTTTATAGTTTAGTTTTGTTAATTATTCAACACAATATTATAGTAACTGAATATTATAATGATTAGATGATCAATAAACTAATGCCTTGAATATATGTTTTGTTTGAAAATAATTTTATAAAATTTCATTTTTAATATAACAGTCATTACAAAAATTATGTGATATAAGTAAAATATGTATTGTGTTGATTTAAAATACTTTTTGGAGAACATCATATACTCATATATAGAATTTATTTGTGTTTTTAATATTTTAATAATTAAATTTATAATTTTATATAAATATAATTACAAATTTATGAAATCAAAACATGATAATATATTCATTTAACATTTTGTATTGGTTTAAGTTTATTTTAATAATTTTATAATTAAAATTAGTTAATCCATCTTTTTAAGATGTATCCCAATGAACAAAAATTATTTTAAATATTTTTGTAGTCGAAAAATAATTATTTTTCAATTCATTTTTAGTGGTCTAAATATTTTAAAAATCTGATAGAATAACCCATCAAAATATGACCGTAAAACATCAACTGTAATCCAGCACATAATATATTCGAATAATAAAAATATTAAATAATTTTAATATTTTGTATCAAATTTAACATATGTCGACTGAGTTTGGTTAATCCATCTTTTTATGATAATCCGTTTTTAATACTTTTTAATTGATTTAAGTTCATTTTAATGTTTATATAATTAAAATTGGTTAATTCATCTTTTTAACATGTATTCTAATGAACAATTTTCTTTTAAATATTTTATAATCGAAATTAATTAATTGTTTTTGAATCCATCTTTTAATAGTCTAAATAAATAAAATTTGATATAATAACCCGTCAAAATTACGATCGTAAAAAAACCAACTATAAAATAACCCATTATATATTTTAATAATATAAATATTAAATAATTTTAATATTTTTATCAATTTAAATTATATCAATTGAATTTGGTTAATCCATCTTTTTATGATGATCTGTTCGTTAAGATTTTTTATTGGTTTATGTTTATTTTAGTGTTTCGATAACTAAAATTGATTAATTCATCTATTTAACTTGTCATACAATTACAATGAACATAAATATTTCTGTAATCTCATTAAAAAAAATTCAACACATTTTATAGCAGTGCAGGTATTTTAAAATTTTTATAAAACAACCTTTTAAAAAGTGTAATCTTAAAAATATAAATTGTAATGTAACTTATTATATATTCGAATTATATAAATACCGAATAATTTAATATTTTATCAAATTAAGAATATATCAATTGAAATTAGTTTATACTTATTTTTAACCTATCTTCGAGTAGACAAAAATTTTTTTTAATAGTATAGATAATTTAAATTGGTTAATCTATTTTTCAACCCGATTTATAATGGTGTAAATATTAATATTTGTATGTTTATTTTATATATCAAAATATAACTAAAATATGATAATCTGTTTGTTTAAAAATTTGGATCGATTTAAGTTCATTTTAATGTTCTATAATTAAAATTGGTTAATTCATTTTTAATTTGTCTTCCAATGAACATAAATCTTTTAAAATATTTTTATAATAAAAACAAATTAATCTATATTTTAACTCATTTTACAGTAGTCTAAGTATTTTTAAAATTTTAATAAAACAACCCTGTTGCAATTGGGATTGTGAAAGCATCAACTATAATCTAACTCATCATATATTCGTATAATATAAATATTGAATAATTTTAATATTTTATCGAAATAAAAATATATCAGTTTAAACTGGTAATACATATTTTTATTCCGTCTTCTTGTAGGAAAAGTTTATTTTTAATATATATATATATATAATTGAAATTAGTTCATCTATTTTCAATCCATTTTATAATTGTATAAATATAAAGATTTTTGTGTTTGTATAGATAAAAATGCAATAAATTATTTTATTAAATTTTAATAATAAATACAAATTTATAATTATTTTTCTTTAGAAATCAAGAAATTAATTTTTTTTGTAAGATTTTGTTATAATATAAAAAATTATTTATATTTCAAAGAAAAAGAAGATATTAAATTTTTTTATTAATATATTTTGAATAAAATCATAAATTAGATACTATTTTGGATTCAAATGTAATTAAAATTATTGTATGATAAGTTTTATTATTAAATACGAAATTAATAAAAACATTAAGAAATCGAAAAAATAAAAAATAATTTTATAAGATTTTATTATTATTTAAAAATATTTATTTATTTTAAAAACAAAAGATATTGAAAGATATTATGAATATATTCATGAATAAAATTTTTAATTACACAATATTTAGTATGACCCACATATGATCTAAATTTACTAAATCTAAAATTACCCTTACTGAATAATAAAAATATCCATAAATTCCAATGACGTTCTTCGTAAATCACACCTCAAGTAAATGTTAGACTCCAAAACACTCTATTTTTTTAATATTATTGACTAGATGGGATGGCATGTTTATGTTTTTTTTTTAATATAAAATATTATAAATTTATATTTATTATAAATTTAGTTTGTTTACTATTTAATCCAATATTTATTAAGTGAAATATGATGATATAATGCTAAATGTGAGTTTTTTTTTTTTTTGATATTGTTTTATTATATTTTTGTATTATTGGCTTATTGTTATTTTTAATAGATGTTTAGCTAACTTTATTAATGTAAAAGCGCATGTATATTTTATTTGATAATTTTTTATTTTAAGTTAATTTTAACTTATTTCAACCCGTTATTTCATTATTAAAAAGTTGATAAACTCAATATTCTTTTTTTAGATTGCAATCTTAGTAATATAAGTTGTTACACTTGATCTGCTAGGTTTTCGATTTAATTACATATTATATAATTATTTGTTTTAAATAGTATAGTTTTAATACATAAATATGAATTTATAAAAAAAAATTAATATTTTATAAAATTAAAAATATGTCAATTAAAATTGGTTAATTCCTCTTTCCAACTTATCTTCCAATAAACATAAATCTTTTAAAATATTTTTATAATCAAAACAAATTAATTGATATTTCAATCATTCTTATATTAGTCTAAGTATTTTGAAAATTAATAAAACAATCATTAAAAATTCTCACCGTACAAACATCAACTGTAATTAAACTCATCTTTCTAATAATATAAATATTGAATAATTTTAATATTTTATTAAACTAAGAATATATTAATTGAAATTGGTTAATAATATCTTTTAACCCATTTTCTAGTAGTCAAAATTTATTTTTAATAGTATGAATAATTAAATATTGGTTAATTTTTATTAAGTTAATTATGACTTCAACCCGTTATTTCATTACTAATAAAGAATAAAGAATACTTTTTGGTAGGGATGTCAATTATGGTCAAAGCCCGAAACTCGGTCCGAATTGGCCCTGAAAACTACCAAGCTTGAGTTTAAATATATATACCCAAAAATCGGACCTTTCGGGTTAAGCCCATTTGGGCATACGAGATTTAGGGCTTAGTTCGATCGGGGTTGGGCCAGCTCAAAAAATCCAAAATTAGTTTTTTTTAATCGAATAAAAGGTTTATTTAATTTTTTTTTTAAAATATGAAAATGGCTTATATATTCTTAATGATTAAAATTATAATACTTTACTTTTATTTTTATTTTTACTTTTGATTTTGATGAACATTTTGATGATGAAGATTTAGAAAGTTTTGAATGAGACTTCTATCTAAACTCGACTAAACAGATTGAAATATTTTGATTTTATATTTTACTTGATAATGTAATTATCTAAATTTTATTTGAATTATTTTATTTTGTTTTTAATTATATTTGATATAATGAAAACATATTAACGATTTTTTTAATTTAGATTTATTTTGATAGTATATTTTACTTTATATTTATTTTAATTTAAAAGTTATTTGAGGTTGAAAAGACCGAAAAACGCGAAAAGCCCATTAGCCAAGGTTAGGGCCGGACCGAGATTTGCGAGATTTATAGGTTTTGGGCTGGGCCGGACCAACCTGATCGACATCCCTACTTTTTGGCTGAGTAGTAGGTTTATGGGAGTTGTCCCACGAAAAGTCGTCTCCTCTCTTGAAAGGCAATTCAATTAACCACCTTCTGCATTTTCCAATCGTCAGTTGTGTTCAGGGCCACTGGCATTTGTCGGTGGCTATTTCTCCCTTTAATTCTCTTCTTATATAACATAATAATTCTACATATATAGTTTCAATAAAGATATTTATTGCTTACATGGACAGAGACAAAACAATTTCGATAATTCAGTGTACAAATCAAATCCTTTGGACAAAAACTGTAATGGGTTATCTTTATTGGCAAGGATTATCGCCCTTACACTCTTTATCTCCATAAATTGCGACACAATATGTTGGTTCGTCTATGTAACCATTTCGTCTCTCGTTGGTAGAGCAGTTTACAGGCATTTATGGCTTGATCGTATTTGTTTCCGTCTTTCCTACTGTAATGAAATTTTCATATTGGTGAAATTTTTGCATCAGTTTATCTCAACGCTTGTGTGGAGCATTTCTGGTTAGTATGTTTTCATCTTCCTTTCACAAGGTTTCCTTCTTTGACTTTCCAAACGAAAAAACTTTAAATTATGGGTTTTCATTTGGTTTGGAGATATATACGTTCAAATTTATCGTATATGGAATCCGAAAATATCATTCATGGAGGGAATTACACAAATTTGATCATGGTTGTATCGATTATGTAGAACATCAAAGTCAAATTTCTTTAAAAATGACATTGATACAGTATGATTGGTATCAGTTCGTCGACTCTTCAGAATTTTCAATATAATCAGTGGGTTATGTAATGAAATTTGCAAGTAGAAGTCTCTATGAAGAAAAAAAGACGAAGCACAATTTTCGCATAAAAAGATCAGTCTCTTGCAAGGAATTTAACAGATTAATAATTTGTTTGCTAGTAAGACTTCGTCCAAAAGCATCGATAACTTGTTTAGATTTAATTATTTTTAGCATAAGGCACGTATATTTGCTTATGTAATAATTTGTTTCTGTAATTCTATAATGACTTCGTATCTTTTAGTTTGATAATAAAAATTTAGCCGGTAAAAAAATAAAAAAAATAAAGAATAAATGAAATTTGAGAGAGAAAATAAGAATAATAGACAAAGATAAATAAAAAAATAATAAGTGAGGCCAATATTTGGAAAAGACATGGATGTTGGTAACGATCTCAAATTATGATTAAAGTGATAGAGCCTTAAAACATTGGTGGTATTTGAATGTTGGACAAAATTTAGTAAGGAATCAATACTATCAATATATGGAACTCACATGCATGTATTTCACTACTCTTGTATACGGTATATCAATTGATGCCATAAGTGAGAGTATTTTCATTTGTTCAATAGGCACGTTTTTCATTCTCTACGCTTAAGCAACTACTATCATGTAAACGACTACTCTACCCATACGACATATACACATCTATGCGTAAACGATACGATGAATAAGACTTCCAATTTTTGGACTAGTCCTCACTCATCTTACACACGTTTTCTGGATGTAATATTTTCATGAAGATCCCATAATTAAACGTCAGAGAGTCTTTAAGAGGGAAACCCCTCATTCTCTTATACTTTTGAGGCCGTTCTACTCATGCACAATAACCTGAATTTTCGATTTGTCAAAAACCTTCGAATGGTAAGTAGATGGACTTGAGACGCCAACACGTAAGTTGGATCTATTTACTATGCGAAACTAAAACATGTTGTTTTTGACACCCACATAAATATAGATTTTTGTTTTCGATCCATTTGAAATATTTAAAGAAAGAGTTTATCCATGAGTTACACTTCCTCCAAAAATTAAGTATACCCCCCCCCCCCCCCCTTCCCCCATAAATCTGGAATTTATCATGAGTTATAAAAAGAACAATCGTTTCCGAACCCATACAGAAGGCTAAAAGTCATTCCCTCATAAATTGAATACCTACCCTAAATTCAACTGATATTTCAATTATCATAAATATTCTTAGATGAGTTGAAACTATCTATATGAAATATCTGAAATTGTATCATGTGTAATTTTCAAAATGTATGAAATTCAATCAATTGATTTATCTATGAACTATATTTTATAAATATATTAGAAGATTTCCTTAGTTTGTGAAAAAAAAAAGAGTTCCTTCATTTAATTAAGGTAGTGCAGTTTGTCCTTAGCAAATAAAATATTGAAGAGTAGTTTATAGGAAACGATAATTGGTACAATATCTTTTTGGAAAAAGGATGTGTGGATCTTAAAACCTAAAACAATATTTAATTTTAAAACAGAAATTTATGTACTTTGTAGTGTCCAGTGTGGGTATGTATGTGTGTGGGATGACTTTTAGCCTTCTACCAAACTCCAAACCGCTTGGCGAAATGTGGATGCATGTGGCTCATATATACTCATACGCTCAAATTATAAGGGGCAAAGCTTTGATCACCAATCCTTTTACCTGAATAATCATCTTCTCTGACACGTCTAAATTCCTTTTGCGAAATCTGAATGTCGATTGAGTGGATGTTAAATCCAATCAAACTCAAAATAAAACAAAATATAAAGAAACCAATAAAAAACTTCTAATTTTATAAGAATTTTTCATGTAGTGCTGCCAAGTGCGAACAAAAGTAAGGAAACACAAATAAGAGAGGCATAGGCGTGCGTTCCAACTTCCAACCAACAAACCATGTGAAATTATGGCCATGAATGGTGATATTTATAAGGTCTAATGTATTTTTTGAAAATCATTTTTAAATTACTAATTAACTAATTTTTTGTAACTGGTATTTTGAGGAATTGTTTACATTTTTAAAAATAAACGAGATATCGTATTTGTTCCATAAATTTATTTTCCCGGTACGTACAATATTTGAATCATAATCATTTTAATTTTTTTTTTGTTTTCCTCGTACATCGAAATACATTATTATCATTCACATTCTATAAAGATAGGTTCTGTTTTTCAGATTTTTTTGAATACATGTTTGTGTTTTTTTCTTACATGAATATGGGTTTAATGGGTTTTTCTTTTGTCGACGGTTTAATGGGTTCTTAAGCTGATAATTTATGCTATGTACGCATACATATTTATGACCAGATTTTATAAAATCACAATATCATTTTTTTGACACCATATATATATATATATATATTTTTTTTACAGCGACAGTCCGTCCTAATGGCATTGTTGAATTTTTCTCCACCACAGTGTAACATTTTCTTTTGTTTATGCCAAGAGGTCCAAGTTCAACACCAATATTCAAGGTTATTCAAAGTGGTTCTTCAACGAGTGTTTTCTTTTAACAACTTGAGCGAGTGGGTGTGTTGTGTCATTTAAGACATTTTTAGTCTTTCTAGGTGCGTTGCAAAAGAATTCTAATCTTCTGATCTTTGTTAATCATGAGTCATCTATTTGGATATATGAGTTGTTTAAGTTTTATATTTTGTTGTAAAAAAAAAAATTCATTCTGTTTCCATCTAGACTTTATTATAAAATAAATCATCTCTAATCCATTTCTAATTTAAATTTTATTAAGTAATAAATAATAATAATAATAATAATATTTTTTTGGGAAGAAAATATAATAATAATATTACTATATGTTAATATTATTCATCCTTCTATTTTAACACTGAACTTTTTTATTCTAGACTTAATTCCATTAAAAAAAAATCTGTGTAGATCTATACTATTAAAACAGGAAGGTTTGCCATGGTACATAAATGTTGTTCCCGAAATTTGCCCTTGATATTATTAGGATTTGTAACCTCCATTAAGGGTAAAACTGTAAAACAATGTATATTAATGATTTAATTAAATTTCATTAAGAGTAATTAGGGAATATAACATTATCTCTACAATTCATGTTTCCAAACAAGACAATTATTAAACATGTAGCCAAACAACCAATCTCTAATGAATCCCATTTTCCTAATTAATTAAAATCAAAACAAATTAATTGATAAATATAATTAATAATTTATACATCAACTATTATATATAAATTAAGATTCTCTAATTTATGATTTAATTCAAAATATATTTATAATATATTTTAATATCTTTTTCAAATATATATATATATATATACATATTACAATTGATGTTTTTACGATTGTACTTTTTAGCAAGTTTTTTCATCAAACTGAAAAATATTTAATTAATTAAACGGGTTGAAAAATTAATTAGCCAATCTCGATTATAAATTTTCTATAAAAAATTCGCATATAGTAAATAATTTCAGTTTATATATTTTAAACTTAATAAAAATAATAAAATGATAAATATAATTAATAATTTATACATCAACTATTATATATAAATTAAGATTCTCTAATTTATGATTTAATTCAAAATATATTTATAATATATTTTAATATCTTTTTCAAATATATATATACATATTACAATTGATGTTTTTACGATTGTACTTTTTAGCAAGTTTTTCCATCAAACTGAAAAATATTTAATTAATTAAACGGGTTGAAAAATTAATTAGCCAATCTCGATTATAAATTTTCTATAAAAAAATTCGCATAAGTAAATAATTTCAGTTGATATATTTTAAACTTAATAAAAATAATAAAATGATTTCATACTTATATAATTCAAATATTTGAAGCGTCAAATTATGCTTTATGTTTGAATGAAGTTTTTAACGGATAGTTCCATCAAATTTGCAAATTATATATACGACTACAACATGTATTTTATAAAATAATATTTTAGATAAATTTAATAACAATTAAACATATACCACATAACTTTTACAATAGTTGTTTTCACACATATATATATATATATATGTATATATATATTTCCAAACTATGATCTTACGATACAACACATATTAAAATATATAATGCAAAATCGTTATTTTAATCTCTTAATCCTTACGATATATCTCCTCCAAATAACACATAATTCATTTAAAAAAAAAAACTAAATTACTAACTCACTGTTTATAATGTTGGTTAAACAATTATAATCAAAATTAGATTACATAATTAAAAATCTAAACTACTATTAACAAAATGAATAAAAAGTACAATTTGTAAAGAAAATTAAACCCGCACTTTCTAAGTGCGGGTCAAAATCTAGTTCTTACTTAAAACAGGTTATTACAGTCCTCAAAAAAGAAAGGTATGATTTATGGTCCCAAACTCATCCCTTGTGGTCATATTCAAAATTAAGCAGAAGCACATACATTATTCGACAAAATATATTCCAAAATAGATAACAATAATGTTATCATGATTAAGAATGTGAAAGTTCTCCAAAGTTGGCCTAAATAAATAATTGGACCTATTTGTTTCACTTTCTAGTGGAATATCTTTATACACAATTATTGTTTCTCCACTTTGGTTTCGTGAAAATGACTACTCAACCTTTTCTTGGTATATAGTGGTGGCCAAAGTATTCGATTCCTTACGTATTTTCGGTATATCAAAATTAAAATCACAGATGTTCAACATAATATTAGGTCACAAAATAAACATTGTATTTTGTAATGTTCGGTGCAATTCAAGAATCCACGAATTTTTTCTTTGTACTGAAAAGACAGGTATTAGTTTGTTCTTGAGTATAAACAACAATCCTAATTATATAAAAAATGGCCTTAATTTGTCAATAGAATTATAATACTTGGACCAGTTCAGAATTTCAAACAAAGAATACATAATTTACTTATAAAATATAACGCAAATAGTAAAAATAGCACAAAACACATGCATTGTCACAAATATAACAACAAGGAGGAAAAATAACAAAAAATAACATTTATTAAAGAGATAAGACAAAATTAACCCTAATCTTAATCCTTTAAATACTAAACCCTAAACCCTAAATAATAAACCCTAAACCCTAAATACTAAACCCTAACTGTAAATAATAAACCATAAATCTTAAATAATAAACTCTAAACTCTAATTTATATAATGCTATAAAAGTCTTTGTAATCAAAATAATGTTAAAAATGTCAATTATTTTTCTTGGTACTATATTTATGATAAGGTATGTTTTTGTGCTATTTTATGCATTTTCTCTAAAATATATCAAACGAATAGCGATGTGTATAGCAGGAAACAAAATTAATGGAGTGAAAATCCAGACTGTATGATAGCTTCAACATCAAGTTAATGTGTGTTTTGAACTGCTTAATCCTGACAATAATATGAACTTAACAGGATAAATTAGAAGATATGAGATCACTACAATTGGTAAAGCTGAAACACCATATTTGGATGAAGTTGTTATCATCAGTGATAAATCGGCTCAAATTCATCATTAATTCCAAAACCAAAAATAAAGAAAAATGATCTACAAATCCAATATGCAACAAAGACATACAAAATACTTAAACTTTGTTTTCTCTGATTTTATTCCATGAAAAATTATCCTCTCTATGAAGAAGAAATGCAATAAAAACCATCATAAAAACTACTAAGCATGCATATAATCTAGAGAGATGTGATTTAAATCCAAACAATGCATGCATAATAATATAAAAGGTTTAAAAGACATAGGTTGATCCAAAAATAAAAACAAGCTTAAATAAATTGAGACAAGAAAACATGTTCATATCAGAGTGTATGACATTTGGACATCATTGGATTCCTTTCTTGACAATTAGCCTAAATTCACCTGTTTGACATCAGCTCCATCACCTTTCTTTTATCTTTCACTTTGTATGTTAGAGTTTCATGTCTTTGTGCTTCTGCACTCGCATATATAGACGAACATTTTTTTGCTAATTTACTTTTGTATTGTGTGCGCGTATAATGAAAGTGATAGAGAAAATAAAACATCTATATAATCTTCACAAATTATTCCAAATATGATGAAATGCATGTTATTCCACTACTGTAGCCACTATTTTCACCAACTCGATCAAAACAATTTATTGCAAAGTTACCATCGTCTTTTGTTGTGAAATCACACAATGCCTGACCCTAATATACGCTTCTAATTTATAATTTAGAAGAGATACTTCTTCGTAATTTCATAATTCTCATCAATATCCTTCTTGGTAGCAATACCAGCACATACCTGAAAAAGTATCGGTCACCTTCAAGGAACCATTTACAACAACAATACCATGCACAATCCAATAGTATAATAGTACTGGAGATGGAGAAATATTTTGTGAATCCGTGTTGTGATCACTAGTTTATGCCGAGTCCCAAATTTCTGTCTCAATCTCTGAAATTTTAAAACATCTTATAGGTCTTAAACAGATTTGAATAAACTTTATCATTTCTATCTTTTCAAATATACCAAATCAATCATGAAAATTTTATATAGTGATTTTTTTTTGGGGATTCACAAAAAACATCAAAATTAGAAGAGAATTTATAACATTAAAGAAACACTCAGAACCGTTGGTATTTTAAAAATATACCAATTTATAATGCTGATGGATATTCAAAAAGAATGTGATATATTTCTTTTCTTTTTCTATTCTATATTGTGCTCATTGTATGTCATAGTTAATTTCTCTATCTCACAATTTGGATAAAACCCATACACATCATGATAAAACTTACCAAATGAAATGACTTATTTTAAGTGGACACTTCAATTTTCATGTACATATATGCTTGTAGTTTCATAAAATATCGATCTTATAAACTTCAGCGAAAAATAAATCTGAAATATAAAAATCTGATTCTTTAGACCTTTTATTTTCGATGACATAACTGATTTTCCAACTATATAATATAATAAATATTTAAATATGTTATATTTTTGTTTTGTTTTGTTTTGTTTATTACATATACCATTTTTCACTGCTCGTTGACCCGAAAGCAAGAATCATTTACTATCGTAAGCAACAAACAAGTGATCAAATTCAAGACATATATTGTACATATATAACGAATCCAATATATAAATGAAAAAAAAAGAAATTTCTCCAAGTTTACAGACACTTTGTTCCCGTGTACCACTTAGAATTCCATTCCATGCAGTTTAGGCTTAGCTCAACCATATATTCAAAAACTGAAAGCACTAAAAAACTCCCACCAAGTTCTTTGAAATACGGATACTTGTAATTCGTAAAAATTTGGTTTGAGAAGTCTTAGGAGTCGGGCTTTAGCATTCCAATTCAGGCCCAGTTATATTTAGATGAATTGAGATGGACCCAAGTAAAGTAAAAGAAATACAACCTAGCTAGTTTCTTCTGAATAAATAAGAAGCAGTCGATGTCAGACCAAGTCCATCGCAGGTATTTAGACTGCTTTTGGCACAGTTTCATAAGATCTAATCTATTAAAACATGAAGGTTTGCCATGGTACATAAATGTTGTTTCCGGAATTTGCCCTTGATATTATTAGGATTTGTAACCTTCATTAAGGGTAAAACTGTAAAACAATGTATATTAATGATTTAATTAAATTTCACTAAGAGTAATTAGGGAATATAACATTATCTCTACAATTTATGTTTCCAAACAAGACAATTATTAAACATGTAGTCAAACAACCAAATTCTAATGGGTCCCACTTTCCTAATTAATTAAAATCAAAACAAATTAATTGATAAATATAATTAATAATTTATACATCAACTATTATATATAAATTAAGATTCTCTAATTTATGATTTAATTCAAAATATATTTATAATATATTTTAATATCTTTTTTCAAATATATATATATATATATATATACATATTACGATTGATGTTTTTACGATTGTACTTTTTAGCAAGTTTTTCCATCAAACTGAAAAATATTTAATTAATTAAACGGGTTGAAAAATTAATTAGCCAATCTCGATTATAAATTTTCTATAAAAAAATTCGCATATAGTAAATAATTTCAGTTGATATATTTTAAACTTAATAAAAATAATAAAATGATTTCATACTTATATTATTCAAATATTTGAAGCGTCAAATTATGCTTTATGTTTGAATGAAGTTTTTAACGGATAGTTCCATCAAATTTGCAAATTATATATACGACTACAACATGTATTTTATAAAATAATATTTTAGATAAATATAATAACAATTAAACATATACCACATAACTTTTACAATAGTTGTTTTCACATATATATATATATATATATTTTTTTTTTTTCTTCCAAACTATGATCTTACGATACAACACATATTAAAATATATAATGCGAAATCGTTATTTTAATCTCTTAATCCTTACGATATAAATCCTCCAAATAACACATAATTCATTTAAAAAAAAAACTAAATTGCTAACTCACTGTTTATAATGTTGGTTAAACAATTATAATCAAAATTAGATTACATAATTAAAAATCTAAATTACTATTAACAAAATGAATAAAAAGTAAAATTTATAAAGAAAATTAAACCCGCACTTTCTAAGTGCGGGTCAAAATCTAGTTTTGCTATTAAAAATAAATGATAATGTGTTAATAATCTAAGGATCGGTCCTAATATAAAGACCTTAAGAGACAGTCTCTTAAGCATGTGTAAGCGTCCCATTCGTCCTTTTTTTTTCCTTCTACCCTTTCCTTTTTACTTTCTTTCTTTTGTTTTGCTCTGTACAACAATCCATCGACTCCGGTTGTGTTTTTGTGTGGCGGTGGAGATGGCAGAGGAGGAGGAGAGAGTGAGCCGTTACATTTCTGGGTACATTGATAATCTTGAGCTTCCAGATCTATCGGAGCTCCTGGGTTAATAAATCGTTTACTTCAATCGATGGGGTGAGATTCTCCTTCCAATCTCTGTTTTGGGCTTATGCAGAATCTATTGGTGTTTGATTGATTTAGATTTGAGATTCTGTTTGATAAGTTTTGTTCCTGCGTTATGTGCTTGCTGGGTTCATGATAGATAAACCCTAGAAACTTTGATTTGAAACTATTAGCTAGTGGGATGTGTTTGGGCGATGATGAGAAGTTGTGGTTTTGTAACAGAGCAGTGGCTGCGTGGCTTGCTACAGACAACGTAGATCAATTGAAACTCTGAAGGATCCACCTTTTAATTCCATAGCTCAAACGTCTTTTAAGAAACCGAACGTCTCTGAAGATTTCTGGTCAACAAGCACAGTAGATATGTACAACAGCACCTTCCCTTCTCAGGGGAGCATATCATCCAACCAGACTTTTGATTCTCAATCTGTTGCCCGAAACTCAAATGCCCCTCCTGAATTTGTAAACCAAGGTACTTTCTTTTTTGTGGATTCAGTGGAGGAGCTGTATGGTCTAGTGTTTTGAGATGGTTATAAATGAAGTGAGCCTGTGTGTGTTTGCAGGTCTTCTTCTTTGGAATCAGACACGGGAGAGTTGGGTAGGCAAGGAAAAACCTAACAACCCAAAGGACCGCAATCAAGGAGCCAAGATAAAGTGAGTGGCTTTATTACTCACACTATTGTCTCCTCAAAAGCCAAGGCTAATAGACTGAATACGTTTAACATTTTACGTTTCATTAATCTGCAGTTGGAACGCAGCATCGTATGATAGCTTGCTGGGGAGCAACAAGTTATTTCCCCAACCCATTCCTCTCAGTGTAAGTAATCTAACTCTCTCGAGTCTTAGAAAAAAGTCACGGTCAATTGATTGTGTTGCTACTGGTGAAAACAGGAAATGGTAGATTTTCTAGTGGACATTTGGGAACAAGGTCTATATGACTGATGAACACACTCATACACACACACTGGTTCGGCCATTTCCGATTTTTGTTTGTTTTCGTTTCTGAAATCATCCCTTGTGTTGCATTGTGATTGCTTCCATAACAAGGATTTTAATTTTAAGAACCCTAATTTAAGTAACACCAATGGAGTAGTAAAAGAAAGAGGGGTTCTTAACAAATCACATCAAACAAAAATATTAATAAAAAATTTCTAAGAACCCCTAGTAGAGGTACACCAATGTGTATGCTCTCAAAAGTTTGATTGACCACCAGAGTTAAATAGTCTAAATTTAAATGTAGTCTCCAAATAAAGGTACATCATAAAAAACGAAGCTCTGTCTATTGTGTCCTTGTTCTCGTTTTCTTTTGTCGCTCAACAATACAGTGTAAAAACAAAGACATTCGGGGAACAAATAAAAAAAATAAACAATTGAACATAACATCAAGTATAAATATTTAAGCACACTGTAACTCTAACGACACAATCACCTTATATTAAAAGTTATATATGGAGAGTGTCAGTTCTTGAACACACTCTCACAATTCTCCGACACAATCTCCACCTTCTTGCCATCTAATAATCCCTTAACCTTAACATCACAAGTCACCACCACCTCCTTGTTATTTTTTACTGGTCCTGCTTCATAGTCCGCCTTTAGCTCCATCATCAGCACCAAACTCACCGGTTGTTTTGATCCCCGAGGTGGCATAACTGCGTTCTTGGTCGACCCATTGAGCATTACATTGACCTTGTCGGATCCAGACGCGGCCTGGGACATCTTCGGGAATTTTCCCCGTCCCAGGATCTTGTTCTTGTACGTTAACGAAAGCACACCATTTTTTCCCATCATATAGTTTACCCCCATGTTAGACGTCGGGTTCTCGGCTCTCAACGTGACCTCGAAGTTACTAGGTTTTACTGTTAATCTCTCGACCGCGAAAACTGGAAGAGCGGGGTTGAAAGCAATATGAAGGATGAGGGTGATTGCACCGAGGATGAATCCAAAAACGATCAAGATGATAAAGAACCACATAAGACGTTTACAACACCCATTCTTATTGGTGTTCTCCGGGGTATTACGGCGTTTCTCGACGTACTTTGCGTGTTCCGGTGGAGGAGTCCAATAGACTTGATCTCTCGGTACCTGGACAACGTAAGTCTCTAGCTCAGGGATTGAATCTGGAGGAGGGAGAGGCCGGGGCGGTGTAGCCTGCAGGATTGGAGAGAGATTAAGAGAATGATTACGCCAATGGTGTGGTGGAGGATCTTGAGAGGGCAATTCCGGGAGACTCGAGGTTGGACGGTGCCAGGCAGAAGGATGATCGTCGGGTTTGTCATCGTCGGATTCATGGACGGTGGCGGAAGGAGGAAGCCGTGGCCCCTCCATCGGAGAAAGGTGGGAGTTACAGAATGTGTGGTGGAGATTGGCTTAGAGGGAGGACGAAAGAGAGAGAACTGAGAGAGGATGCGAAAATTAGGCTTTGCATGGGAAAAAGTAAGTGGTTGTTGTTGCATTACTCAAACTTTTGGTTGGTTTGGAGAAGATTTTGCTATTTAGAGTTAGCCAACTCACCTTCAGTTTTCCTCTTTTTGTTATTATATACTATAAAATAGTTTGATGGTGTTTAATTGGTGACTAAAGAAGACGTTATTAACAAAATTTGAGACTAATTAATCATCATATTTTCACAACCAGATGACTTATTATTCTTTGATTCCTTTTTTTTTTTTGGCAAAGTCTAGTTTCATGGCTCGTTAAGAATTTTTTTTGTAATTGATTACAAACCCTCTCGTTCCTTAATTATATATGAACATTTATATCAACAAATTAACAATTGAGACCAACTAATACCAAAAAAATCAATGAATCAATGTACTTATTTTTGTTATAAAAAGGTATATTCAAATTATACAAAACAAAGCAACCATGTAAAAAGTGCATGAATAACATAAAAAGTAACAAAATATATATTAGGAAATTTTTTATTTCTCTGGATAGACGCTACAAAGTATACCCATGCAAGAAAAAACACAAATGAATTAATTTCTTTTTTGGGCTTATGCTTCTCTTTTTCAGCTAGTGTCTTTGAAGAGTTTGAAAGTAGAGTTTTTGACATAAAAAGAAAACCTGATTGTATCTCATCCACTTGTTTTCAAAATATTTCCTCTAATCCATTTTCAGCCACTAGTTTTAAAGTTCTTATATCATTGACATTTTTTCTCAGTTGTCGAACCTTGCTGCGGCATAAGGGTGGTTCGAGCTTTGTTTCTTCCCATGCTATCTCATCTATTACTCCGTCATGTGTTGTCTCAAAATTCTGTTTAGTTTACGCACATGTGTGATGTCTTCGGCTATGGATAAAGCCCTTATGGCAATGTCACTCGATGAAGTTGATCGAGGTTCCTTTCGACATGCCTAGCCTCCCGGACTTCAGCTCATGTGAGTGCAATTCTAAGAGTATCATCAATAGACTTCTAAATCCAGGGGCTCAGAAGATGTCTACTTTAATCTTGGATATGCCTAGGAAATGATAAAAGTATGAAAGAACAAGAGGAGTTGCTCTCTCCAAAGGAAGATTTCAGTTTATTTTTCAATATGAGCATTATTTGGTTGCAATGTTGAAGGTATTCAATCTTACAATGAATGGTCTATAGAGATGGAAAGATGGGTAGAGTCCCCTCCTCCAAATGACTTAAAAACGATGTTCATGTGGGTGAAAATTCCAAACATCTCGGTAACTTATTACATTGAGACTACTATTATGACTCTTAGAGAGCTGATTGGGGAAGTCAAGGTGGTGGCCTTTTGATCCAGAAAAATTGCAGAGCAATGAATTTGTTAGAGTTGAGGTGTTGTTTAGTGTTGCTAAGTCTTTGAGGAAATCGAAGGTTGTTAACCTTCGATTCCGAATGGTGATCAAAATATAGAGATAAGGACTACGAAGATAAGGACTATCAAACTAGATTAAGATAACTACATATCTATGTTTATCTCTTAGTCACACTACAAAAAAAGTCGACATTGATAGCACAATATTATAGCACGTTTTACTAAACTGCTATTGAAAATAAATTTGTAATTTGATAACTATATAATAGCATTTGATAAATGCTAACTTAATTTTTCAGAAAGCGGGAAGCGAAAATTATTTTCCGCTTAACATTTGGCCAAAATTTAAGTTTGAGAACCAAAATTTTTGTTATAGGCGGCAACACTTAAATAAATTTTAGACTTAGACAAATTTTTATCTCAAATCTTTTTTTGGTTTCCACAAACTTTTTTTCCCTTTCTTCCTCTTTCTTTCTCGTCTCTCTTCTTCCTCCTCACCAACCCAAACCCTAAATGGAGTTTCACCACCTCTACCTCTCTATCTCTCTATGAATCTCACGTTGAGAATCAATTCCACACTGAATCGCATTCGCTGTCGAAGATTTCTTGTTCAGATTTCCCCACGCCTCCTCCTTCACATCACAATCCATCTGACCCAGACAACCCAAACCCTAGCTCCATTTTCGCCGGCGTCTCCTCGTCTCTGCAGAACCGACCAGCTCCTCTCTCTCCGCATCTCTCTGTCGAGCTCCGCACCGGTGAACGCCGTTAGCCAGTTGCTTGTTCCGGCTCTAGCTCTTCATCTTCTGCGATTGAGGTTCTTCTCTTTCTCCTTTTCTCGATTTTATCCCCTTTGGTTAAAGTCATATATTGATTCTGGTTTCAGATGTCTAATGCTAGTCATTTGATATCTTCCTGGGAGGAGGCAATGAAGCTAATCTCTTCCCTCTCACAAAGCGAGCATCAACACCAGCTGTGACTGTGAGTAATCATCATTTTACTCTAGGAAGATAATTTTAAGTCTTTGGTTTTATGATTCTTCAACAAAAGAGTTTGCCATTTATTAATATGTTGAGCTGATGATGGAAGACGAAGGAGCGTTTGTCAGCAGGTGATTAAGGTATGCACGAGTTGCTGAGTTAGGGAAGCAAGTGATTCGGGTATGCAATTAACCATTATGTTTTGAAATTTCTGGTGGGATTGTGTTGAGTAATGAGTATGTAAGTGGTTTTGTTAAAGATTCAGGGTAAGTGACCTTCTTCTTTTGTTCTTGGATTTTCAGAATGAAATCTGCCTTTAGATTGTGGATTAGAGAGAAGAAAGATGAGATCTAAGGTTGGTAACGTATCTTACCTCTCGTTGGTTGGTAATGCTTTTGGTTTTAATAGGGAAGGTATCGACCCTCTCTTGCCAATCGAATTCTCTGAAAATTTCTTGGTGGTTTTAGGAGAGGAAGAAGAGAGAAGAAGCAGGCAAAAGCACAGACGAACCAAAAGAAGAAGAAGAAGAAGAAGCTTCTGAGGAGTGAGAGATTATTTTGAGACCTTTGAACATGGAAGACATGAGAAAAGCTAAAAACCAGGTCAAACATCTTCTTATCTCATTTTGACAAGAAAACATGACTAAGATATGTTGTTGTGACTGGAAAAGACAGAGAAATCCGCCGTGACATTCAGTTGCTCAGATAAGTGTCTCATCCCTTTGTCTCTGCTATCTATTTTCGATTTGAATTCTTGCTCAAAAGCTTGACAAATCCTTTAAATGCAGACTTCTGACAGCAAACTTAATCCTTTAAACGCTGGAAACTTGTGCTTCCTCAATGCAACACTTCAGGCTTTACTCTCCTGTTCTCCTTTTGTACAGCTCCTCCAGGGAATACAACTCCAAGATATTCCAAAGGTTTCTAACCTGTATTTTCATTCTATGCTTTCAATTCTGTTTTCTATAGTTGTTGTCTGATCATGATTGTTCATTTCTGCGTGTTCAGGCTGAGTCTCCAACTCTAGCTGCATTTTCCAAGTTTATCTCTGAATTAGATGTTCCAAGCAGTTCAAGCTTCAGAAATAATGTTGCCCTTGTTGAGTCTGGCAGACCTTTTACACCAGCCATGTTTGAAGGGGTCCTTAGAAACTTTACACCAGATGTACTCAACAACATGTCTGGCCGGCCAAGGTTTGTGACTTTCTTACACAGTATGAAATGTTGTTGCTCTTATGTTTTAAATACTTAAACCTATTTCCCCCTGATTCTAACTCTTTGTGTGCTTGTGTTGACAGGCAGGAAGATGCTCAGGAATTTTTGAGCTTTATAATGGACCAAATGCATGATGAGCTGCTGAAACTCAGGGAAGAGTCCCCCAAACTTAATGCTTCGAAGTCCTTGGTTGTTACTTCTGCCAACGATGATGATGAATAGGAAACAATTGGACCCACTCACATGAAGGAAAGAGTGAGTGATGAAATCGAAGGATCTTCTGTGTGTAAATATTTTTGTAATAAGTGTAGATTCCATATCATACTTTGTGTAAACTTTTTTGGTTTATTAATAAAATGGTTTCAAATATTTTTTTATATATAAATCCAATTGATACAAAAATATAGTATAATGATAATAATAATATAATAATAATAATAATTTAATACGGCTTGGCTCGGCTCGGCTCGGCTCGGATCTAACAATAGCAAGAGAAATTATCGCTATCGTAGATGCAAGATATTATAGCACGGATAAAGTGCTATCACATATGGCCGACCTATTATAGCTAGGGCAGACATAGCATTTTCAAAAACGCCATCATATACATATCATGGCGTTTTTCGTGTGCTAAGAATAGAGATTTTTCTTGTAGTGTCAAAACCCTAGCTTACAATGTTGTATATATACTCATCTATCTCTACATTAATACACAAGCTTTACATTCTAAATCATATCATGGTATCAGAGCCAACGATTCTTCGGGATCAAAAGTAATGCTTCCGTTTCTATTTTTCTGGTTTTTTTTTTTTTTACTTAAAAGAAAAAAAAGTTTCCTTGGTTCGTGTTTCATGATCATACGTGTTTGGAGTTGTTGTTTTTTGATCAAAACTTATTTCGTCCACTTGATTTTGTTTGTTTCGATTGATCCATGAAAAAAAAAAAATCTTTGTTTACGTGAAGAAAAGTCAAGCGACTTCGTCTTCTTTTATGAACTAATTAATTAGGTTCATTCATAAATCATTATCGCTATGCGGTTTGTGATCGTGAAGTCAAGCGGCTTCATCTTTCTCTCTCAGCTATGCGTTACTTTCAATCGTCATATTTCTTCTATTATTTTTTAGACATCTTGTCTTTCTCAGACACTTACAAAGATCTCTACTAATTATTATACTTCTACTTTGATGGAGAGTTCTTCTACGTGTTCAAAAAAAAAAAAAAAAACAATTTTTTTACTCACGACTTCTTCATCAAGCTCTGTTAATGGCTTCCAGTCAGATTCAGATCTCAATCTACGCTACAGTTATCACTAGATTTCACCAATTCACCACCGGCTTTACTCGGTCTCTTTACTCCGCCTTCTACTATATCGTCGCTTCCGCACTACTACTCAAGCTACAACCGCATCTTCCGAACTTGAAGAGCCGATGTTTTTTTTTTACTCAAGCTATCACCTCTACCGCTGCTGCTTCATGAAGTTGCTGCAACTACTTACTTACTACCGCTGCTTCATCAGGCCGCTGCATTGTCAAGCTACTGCAAATTCTACTTCTACGAGAGCTATTCATGACACACACACGATTGTGCATAAGCTCCTTACTACTACTTCTACCAAGCACACACATGGTTTCATGATGGAAAGATGACATCATACATGTGTTTCTACTACTATCTACTCACGTTAAGTGTTTTTAGTGGCCCAAAAACATGGGACTAATTCTACCTCTACATCTACGGTTAACAAGAGCTCGATTTGCAAATCACGAGCCTTTGGATTCTTCTACGAACTACTTTCACTTCTAATTTGAAGATTTTTCCAATCTCATACGTTTAACCATGTATGAGCTTGCGGGAGGGTATAGAGATAAGGACTACGAAGATAAGGACTATCAAACTAGATTAAGATAACTACATATCTATGTTTATCTCTTAGTCAAAACCCTAGCTTACAATGTTGTATATATACTCATCTATCTCTACATTAATACACAAGCTTTACATTCTAAATCATATCACAAAAGGAGGTATTCTTATTCTATGAAAAAGTGCAGAAGAGGTGTCATTCGTGTCAGAGGATGACACATAAGAAGTTTATATGTCCGCTTCTGATTAGGGAGAAACATAATATCACTATCGAAAAGAAGATGGGTACATTTGTGGAGAAGCCTCAGGTTGAACATGTGTTTAAGGATGATCCTCTGTTTGGATTTTTGGAAGAGAGTCAGTTGGTATTCACCCTATCTTAGGTAAGCCTAGATTGTTGAGGAAGTGCTTGAAAGAATGAGGCAGTATCTTCTTGTGGTTGATGGCGATTAAAGGAGTATTAGCGAAGAGCAGGTGAAACGATCTATTAAGGAACCAAAACATGATCTAGTGACCAAGGATAGAGGAAAAAGTTTGGTCTTTGGGTATGACTCCACTGATGAGTCTACTAGTTCTGAAATTATTCGCCTGGGGCTGAGAAATTGATGAGGTATGCGATCAGAGCAGAGCAAAGATCAAGAGTGGTGTCGTTTGATGCTTCCCTTGGCTCGGTTAACAGTTCCTATATCTCCCCTAATGTATTGAATGGGGTTTTTAATTGTCTAATGGTAAATAGAGTAGGCCCTATTGTGGCTAGCTCTTCCAAGGATTTTAATAAGAAGAAAGGAAAGCCAAGGAGACGACCTTATGTCTCTAACCGTAAGCCTCAGACTGGTGTAGTTGAAACTTTCAGTTTAAAGAACTTCTTAGCTGATGGCGTGGATAATAAGTATGGAAAAGAGAAAAGGGAAACAAGAGAAATTTGCGAGGCGAAAAACAATCAAGATAGTCCTAAATGAGAGACTGTCCAGCGCATAATGAGCATCATAAGTTAGAATTGTCAGGGATTGGTGTGGCTTCAAGATATGACAGTTCTGAGGCTCATGGAAAATGCGTCAAAAATATTTCCCTAAGATCATGTTCTTGTGTGAGACGATGAATAAGCGTAATGTTCTTGTAGGTATTCAAGTTTGGTTGGGTTACGACTTTGTATGATGCAATATCAAAAAGTAGAGTGAATCAAGGTCTTCAATACATGGGTTTATTATGAGAATCTCAAGCTCATAACTTCATAAAAAAAAGTCAAGGATTCTCATTCAATAGCAATGGCTAAATTGGTGGCAAGAAGACTAATATTTGATTAGCTAATTTTCCTCTTTTTGTATAATGTAAATCATTTCTTTTAATGTATTTTATTGTAAAGATCACCTTGTAAGAGCTATAAAAAGCTCAATTGTTCTATTGTAAATAATATAGAAATTTTTGGAATAATAAGAGTTCTCTCTTCTAAAGCTTATATGCTTTGTTCTTTGTTTCTCTAAGTTGTGCGGATTCCCCTTCTTAGAAAACATTATGAATTTATGTCTTATGTGTGGATTCACTAAGGCTTAGATTCTTGATCTTATCACAAAGGCTTTCACACCTTTGAGTGGCGATCTTCAATTCACCATCAACTCCTTCTAACCACCCATTAAAAAGCCTTGAGAGCGCCTTCGGCCAGCAAGATTTTTCCCATTCGACCACCAACCATCGTCCATCGACCACGGATCAACCAGAGAGCGTCTCCGACCAGCTGGGCGACCCAAACAACTATCCACCTCCCATCTTACATCATTTGGTATCAGAGCTTAAACGCTCCTATCACTATCGTTTTGATTTTCTGTTTTCTTTTGTCATTACATTTTAAAACCAAAAAAAAATGTTTTGTTTTTTTGTTTTTTGATTCTATTTACTTCTAAAATAACCATAAAAGAAAAAAAAATTTGTTTTGTTTCTTTCATTAAAAAAAAATTAAAAAAAAGTTCCCCATTTGTTTCTGTTTTTGTTTTCAGACTTTTCAAAAAAAAATATTTTTTTTTGTTCTTTGATTCTATTTACTTCTAAAATAACTATAAAAGAAACAAAAGTTCTTGTTATGTTTCTTTCATTAAACGAAATTATAAAAAAAAAAATCCCCATTTGTTTTCTGTTTTTGTTTTCAGTTTTTTTTCAAAAAAAAAAAGATTTTAAGAAAAGCAAAAAAAAAATGTTATATTCGGTTTTAGTTTTGAGGACAAAACCATTTGAAGAGGGAGAGAATGATGCAATATCAAAAAGTAGAGTGAATTAAGGTCTTCAATACATGGGTTTATTATGAGAATCTCAAGCTCATAACTTCATAAAAAAAAGTCAAGGATTCTCATTCAATAGCAATGGCTAAATTGGTGGCAAGAAGACTAATATTTGATTTAGCTAATTTTCCTCTTTTTGTATAAATGTAAATCATTTCTTTTAATGTATTTTATTGTAAAGATCACCTTGTAAGAGCTATAAAAAGCTCAATTGTTCTATTGTAAATAATATAGAAATTTTTGGAATAATAAGAGTTCTCTCTTCTAAAGCTTATATGCTTTGTTCTTTGTTTCTCTAAGTTGTGCGGATTCCCCTTCTTAGAAAACATTATGAATTTATGTCTTATGTGTGGATTCACTAAGGCTTAGATTCTTAATCTTATCACAAAGGCTTTCACACCTTTGAGTGGCGATCTTCAATTCACCATCAACTCCTTCTAACCACCCATTAAAAAGCCTTAAGAGCGCCTTCGGCCAGCAAGCTTTTTCCCATTCGACCACCGACCATCGTCCATCGACCACGGATCAACCAGACAGCGTCTCCGATCAGCTGGGCGACCCAAACAACTATCCACCTCCCATCTTACATCATTGTATATACGATGGATCATGCGGGCTCGTGTGGCGATTTAACTTTGTTTTGGAAGAAGAGTTCTGATATTGTGTCCAACTATGTGGATAGGAACCTCTTGCACTTTCATGTACAATTCGGTAACAATAGTTTCTTCCTTTCTTGAGTTTATGGTGATCTGATGACGAGCAAACGGAATAGAATTTGGGAACGCTTGACTCTATCATTATTCAAAGAAAGCAAAGACATGCAATGGTCAGAGATTTCAGAGAGCTTTTTAGTACCAAGGAGAAACTAGAAGTTCCTAGGTGGAGTGGCAATTCGTTCGTCCCATTTGCAACAATGGTGAAAAAATGTAGTATGTTGGAATTTGATAGTACAAACAATGGTTTCACTTGGGAGTAAAAGGTGGAGTAAGATGTGGGTTCAATGTAAATTGGATAAAATCTTTGGGAATAAAGAGTGGTCTCTATCATTTCTGGGATCAAATCAAATTTCCTTGAGAAGAGAGGATCAGATCACCGCCTTGTGATTCTTAACTTTATGTCCTCGCAAGAATCGTATAGAGGATTCTTGCGGTTCGACAAAACAATTCTCCACAAACCAGAAGTCAAGTATGCGGTTATAAAAGATTGGTCCACTAACCCTTGACGTTATGGGTCTTTTGTCTCTGATCGGATAAGGGATGTTCGTAAAGGATTGAGTAGATCGAAGAGAAGCAGTGAAGCGAATTCAAAGCTCTGGTTTAGAAGAATTCAGCACGACTATGACCGAGAGCGGTTGTTAACTCACCCTTATTTTCGTAGAATGCAAATACTCAAGTACCAACTTTCTCAAGCTTACATAGATAAAGATAGCTTTGGAACCAAAAGTGTCACGACAAGTGGCAAGTGTGTGGGGATATAAATGTGAAGGTTTTTCATGCGACGATTAAAGGAGACATAAGTAGAAATCCACCAGTAAAATGCTTCTAAAGGCGAGGTTGCGACTGACTAATTCCAGAAACTCTTGAAACTTCTCATCCAACGGACGTGGATAATATGTTTCGAGAGGTTTATTCCACGAGTCTAGGAGGCAATGAATTCAGATCTCACCACAACTGTGATAAAGTTAGCGGTGAAGGAAGCGGTTTTTTCGGATATCACCACAAACTGTGACATGATTATTTTTCCAGCGATATTCGTATGTGTGGGGCTTAGAGTGGTTCTTGAGATTCAGAATTTCTTTGCGACATGATCATTCCCAAGAGAGTGGAATTTTACTCAGTTTTTCCTTATCCCAGAGAAGGGCAATGCTACAATGATGACGGATTTGAGGCCGATAACCTTGTGATATGTGCTATATTTGGTTGTATACAAAATCATGTCATCAAGATTGAATCCATTTCTTCCGGATATTATTTCGCCGAATCAGTTAGCCTTTGTTGTCGAGCGTGTAATCTCTGATAACATCTTGACTGCGCATGAAGCAGTACATGCTTTAAAGACTCACAAGACAATATCTGAGGAATACATGGCGGTGAAAACAAATATGTCAAAAGCGTATGATAGATTTGAGTGGATATACATGGAGTAGTTGTTGAATGTGCTTGGGTCTGGCCGGAAATGGATCTCTTGGGGTCATGTTCTGTATTTCCTTCGTTTCTTATGCGGTTCTAATCAATTGTGAGCCACATGGATATTTGAGCGAGGTTTGAGACAAGGGATCCATTATCCCCATTTTTGTTCACTCTGTGTACTGAGGTTTTGACTCACTTAATGAACAAATCCGAGCGAATTAACGGAATACGATTTGCATATTCTGGTCAAGCTATTCGCCATCTCTTTTTTGCGGATGGAAGCTTGTTTATTCTTAAGGCTGATGGTGGTAAATGTGATCAAGTTAGGCCATCTTATTGCAATATGGAAGGTTCACATGTCAAGTGATCAATGTTGAGAAGTCATCTATCACTTTCAGAAACAATGTATATGAGGATACAAAAGTGGAAATCCATCAAAAAATTAACGTCTTTGCGGAAGGAGGAGCACATACCTATCTAGGATTGCCAGGATGCTTCAGTGGTTCGAATATTTAGATGTTAAAATTTATCTAAGATCGCATGAGAGACAAGTTCATGGGATACTACAAAAAACTTTTGTCTCCGGATGGAAAATAAATCCTCCTCAAAATCCGTTTCTATGGCAATGTCGGTTTTTGTAATTATGTGCTTTAAGATGTGTAAGACTACTTGTGATAATACGTCGTCGGTGATGTAAGCTTTTTGGTGGAATGCTACCAAAAACATGAAGAAAACTCATTGGGTTAGTTGGAAACGACTTTATATCCCTAAATATCTCGACGACCTTTGTATTAAGAATATTGAGTTGTTCAGTCAATTATTTCTTGCTAAGAAAGCTTTAAGATTGTACAATGACAAGTATTTCCTTCTCTCAAGCCGGTATTTTGAAGAATCTGAATTCTTAGATGCAGACTTAGGATCAAGACCGTCGTTCAGGTGGAGAAGCATCATTCATGGAAGACAGTTATTAGTCAAAGGTCTTGAGCATAAGATATGATATGGCTTGTCTTTGAGGGTTTGGACTGATACTTAGATCACAAAAGAGATTAGAAGAGCTCCCTTTCTAAATATCCTCTAGTGGATCTCAAGCTCATGGTTTATGATCTAGTGATATAACCCGTTTTCACACCATTTTATCTATCATTTATATATTTGTTATTATTTTTATAACGTGTTATTTAATGGTTTTCAAGTGATTTCTATATGTTGTAGTTTATGTGATTTTTAGGAAAAGAGGGAGAAACAAGCAGAAAATCAACATTTTGATTCTGATGTTTTCCGTCAGAGTTCCAAAACTAATGGAGGGCTTCTCAAAATTAGGTAAAGCTCAAATTTAGACACAATGTAGATGGATATACCATCAACACATAGCAACTTGTCTCAAAGGAATACAAGAGTTAGATCTCAAGAGCCGTTAGGAGCAAGATGGCTCAATGAGCAGCAAAACTGTCCCCTAACCGCAACCTCAGCCTTCTATACCGTGGGGAAGGGCTGCCTAGCCGCAACCTAAGCCTCCCATATCGCGGGGAAGGGCTTCATGGCCGTGACCAGGAGGGTCAGAGCCTTGGCCAGGAAGTCTACGAAGACTACCGACTTAGACCCACTTTTTGGGCCGTTTTTGCCAACTTAAGCCATCTAGTGGAAAGAGAAAAGCCCACATCGAAAATGAGAGAAGAAACCCCTCCTCCCAAGAAACTACATAAGGACATGCACTGTGAATGTGTATGAACTAGATATTAATGCATGATCTTCCTTGCGGCCAGATGCGAGAGTTGACAGGTCGAGTTGAAGAGATTAGGTTTTTAATGCTATGATAATAGGTTAGGTATAATTATGTGTTTCGAGTTCTAAAATAATAAGTAGACTAAGTATTTGAACCCTAAGTAAAATTCTAACTATATATCGAACTCTTGATCCCTTGATAAATCTCCGTTGAACCAACGCTTTGTTGGATCCTTAGCTATTTCTGTGACAAAACCTCCAAAATACCTTTAATCTAGCAAAACTTAAGACCTGATAAGAAGTCAAGATTTCGTCATTTCCCCGATTATTTTATCCCTTAATATTCTACTCTGACTGTTGTGAACTTGCAATAGGTTTCTCTGGTATTATGAATGAGATTGTCCCTACCATGGCTTCTCTGGTCCTAGTTTGTTAAACATCTTCTATACGGGTAATTTTCCATAGAAACTACGATTAATGGTGATTTCACCGCAAAAACTGTTGCTCAAAGACATTCTCTTATCGAGAATTTTTCCGCTAGTAATATCAATAATTGTTCCGATTTATATAGAACGAAGAATTACTATTAGTCCCGAGAGGAAATAAATCGAGGAACTTAAACAAATGATGGCTGAGCTTATCAAGACACAAAACAGATCGGTGAACTCATATGAAACTATTAATGGCGACCACTATGAAGAATTCGATGAAGACATATCATTCTATCCTGAAATAAGTTAACTATGTTGGATCCCAAAGTCCGTATCCGAATCGCAACTTAAGCAATGGATTCAACAACGACTTCAAGAACATGAATCCCCTTTCCTATCATAATTCTAACGTGAAAATCCATGAGATAAATTTCATCCTCATCCCAAACCTTTCCAAACAATTTGCTGAACATGAACTTTCGAGGAAACAATAATTTTCAACCGAGAGCTCCTTATAACTCTCATTCCGTTCCTTTGAACTTGCAAATTTATGTTCCACCAGCACCCCCTGACGTCTCAAGAGAGGAAAAATTCTAGAGAATGATGCAACAACTCATCACGGAGCAACATAAGATATCCAAGGAGTTCAATTCGAGAATGTACAGTATGTATAATGACTTGAATGAGAAATTGGAATCACTTAATACCCTTACCAAGTAGTTATACATGCAAGTCGCTCAAACCACTGAGGCTATTAAAAGACAAGCCGGAGTTGTATCTGCAAAGGTAGAAGACAACTTGAAAGGGTATTGTAATGCGATCTCAACCGCTGCTGCTAAGGAGGAAGTTAAGACCATTCCAGGCTCAATGCCTATTTTATTTCCCCTCCATTAAAAATCTTTGAAGAAAGATGAGTAATCTAGAGTTCCACCTTTCTAGGTACCCAAAATTCTATCTCTTCAAAGACTAAAAGGTTAAAGATCCTGGCCGATTCACTTTGACTTGCTCGATCACTGGTATCAAATTTACAAACTATTTGTGTGACTTTAGGGATAATGTTAACATCATGTCGAAAGTATTTCTGACAATTTGGGAATTCAAAATTTAATCCCGTCCAATATGAACTTGGTATTTGGAGATTCGTCTCAAAAATAAATAAATAGAAGGAACTATTAATTACCTCCAACTTCTCATTGGCATTATTACAATAGTTTCGTTTGACTTTCAAATTCTTGAGATGGATAGTGATGAGTAAATACCACTAATATTAGGACGCCCATTCCTTGCTACTATTGGTGCCGTCGTTGATCATGCAAACCATAATGTGGTATTCCTAAATGTGAATCGAATGAAGTTCTATCCAACTGTTCCAATTGATGATCCAAACACGAAGGACATTTTCAAGTTGAAACATTCATTCTCAAAGGAAAAGGAGGAATCAAAATACAAGGACAGTCTTACCCCACGTTTTCAACCCTTTTTACCGACTAAATCATTTTCTAAATCAAAATCATAGTTCACGTGTAAGTGATGCTAGCAAGGAGCAGATCAAAGAAATGGTTGAAGACACTAAACTTGTTCTCCAAAAAAGAGATTCTTAGAGATAAGTTTTTTGTTGAAGGAATTGGTGAAAATATGACAAGGATGAGAAAGTTTTAGGAATAAATGTTCCCGAGACATCCGTTTTTCTCACGCCTAAGTCATCAAAAAACTCGAGCTAATGACGTTAAACAAATGCGCTTGATGGGAGGCAACCCATTTGGTAGTAGTAGTTCTTCTTTATCTATTTTATGCTTCTAACCATTTTGTTTCTCTTACTTTTCAATTTAATAAAACTATAAAAGCCAAGAAGTTAGAAAAATACAAAAGAAGATAGGTGATGAGACTTGATCAAAGTCAGGTTTCAATAGCCGCAACAAACCGGCTTGAAGATATGGACATCCACACCGTCCCAGCCGATTGACCCCCAAAACTCAGCTGCGACCATAGATCTCTAAAACCGAGCTATGAAATGCTTGGCCGCAACCAAGCAGCTCGAGCTTGTGGCCGGCCAGTGTTTGCCAGCGATCACGTAAGCCCGAGCCACGACCCATCAGCTCTTGCCCGCGACCAAAAAAGGCTAGCTCGCGGCCATCCATCTCCGCCCGTGATCGCACGTCCTGAGGCCACAGCCGACTTTCCTCCGTTTGTGAGCTATTTTTCCCGAGCCATGCCCAATTTGTTCCATTCCGCGACATCATGATGTATGATCTTACCAAAACCTGAATCGTTAATAATAATTGATTGCTTTTGCTTTCCAAAGCAATGTTAATTATAAAAAGTTTTTGAAAGATCACTTTTGGCATAAAAACACTTTTTCATAAACCAAAAGTGATTTTGAAAGATCAAAAACTCTATTTCTTCATTTCTCCCAAAAACGATTGGAGACTTTGAGCAGAAACTAGATTTCAAAACTTAAGCCTTTACAAAAATCTTTTGGCTTCTTCTCACTCATTTTCATAGAGGATATCATATCTACATCTCCTTCACCCTCTCAATTGAGGTATGTCTCTAAATCCCAACTTTTTCAAGAGAGCCAATTTTAAGAATTCATAGATTTGCACTCATAAATCTCTAGAACGGTTAGGGAATACTAAATAGTTTCGTATTGAGCTAATATATTGTTTAGGAAGAAAATATTTGACATGGAATTGAAATTTCTGTATTTTAAAATTTTCACGTCTCTGAAAAAAACAAATTTGGACATTGTCACTGCATAAATTAACCATCGTTGATGCATTTAGTGATAGGTATACCCAATGTTTGAAAACTCGTTAGGCGCTAGTCGGAGGTTGGGTTGGACACTGTCATTGCATAAATTAACCATCGTTGATGCATTTAGTGATAGGTATACCCATTCAGAGGTTAATCGGGGATTAGGCGGGGCAAAATTTTAGGGTATATATCTAGTTTTGTATATATATATATATATATATATATATATATATATATATATATATATATATATATATATATATATTAATGGTAAACAGAGTAAAAAACCCTAGACTAGTGGTTAGTGGAGATAGTTGTTGTCTTATATGCCGTACTTTTTTTATATAGATTTTCATAATTCTCTTTAATGAACGGCAAAAGGGTAAATTTCAAGTCATCTTCTTCTTGTTCCTACTGCAACCCTAAAACGAAAAAACAATGGCCGCGTATCTTAATTTTTTATCCATCATTTTTTCTTTTATTTTGAGTTGTTTTCAATTTAAATTGATAGATCTAAGAAAATATATTAGATTTCCTAAGAAAAAACAAACCAATAGAAAAAAATCAAAGGTACCGAATTTTTCACCGCTTAGCACGGAATCGAGGCGGCTTACACCAGACGACATACACAAGTATATCCCGAGAGTTCATGGCATCTTTCACACTCTCCTACACACGAGGGAGACACTTTTATGCTTGAGACGATATCATCTCTTTCTCTATTAGAGGCAATGCCTATGAACTCTCTATTATGCAGCTTTGCACCACTCTACTGGAGTACCATCATGAGACCACCATCACGGATAAGTCTGACACTTCATTATGGCTCATTATAGGCCAAGGTGACTATGACCTAAGCGATCGAATTCCATATTACTCACTCATCAATCTGCCTTCTAATGCATCACCTTATGGAGAATTTACTCTTCTCCAGGACTGTTCAAGCCGATGTCCTAATCGCCTGAACTTACCATCCTTCAGTCTCCTTTCGTTCCATACTTTAGACATACTTGACTTGCTACTGTCTTTTATAGGATATTTGTTGAGGTTAAGCATAATATCGCCTCTTCCCACTGCACCACCATTTCCACCACTTACAGAGGCATTATCACTTCTATCCTACAAGCCGCCAGAGTAGACCTTACCAGAGAGACACCAGTTGCTGATGGCTGGTATGATTTATCATAATTGTCTAGAGACACTACACTTTTGGGAGCTAAGGAAAATCTCATATATATTTGGTTACAAGTAATTCCCAAGAGTTGGAGTTAGCTGAGTTGTCTTGTTACAATCCATAACCATCCCGAGGCTGCGAGATATACTCCTGCAATGGATTCCAGACGAGATGGAGTTCGAACCCAAGATCTTCCAACTTCCACACACCATTGGAGAGCTTGTCATTCTTCGAGCCTACAGACAGGCGGCCGTCCAGAGAGTACCAGTTCCACCTAGACTGACACCCACCACAACTCCCGATCCTAGTGCACCCGCGCTAGAAGACTTGTATTGTACTGTTTATAGACAGACCCATAGAGTTGACCGTGTACTCCGCTACCTCGAGAGGGAAGGTTATGCTGATGGACTTATATCTGATACCAATCCATACGGGTAGACATTTCCACACCCATCCCGCCAATCATCTCTACAGTTCATTTGTCATGACCCTTATCTTTTTATTTTCTCTTTTATCTTTTATTTTGATTTTATCGTGTTTGTTCCATCCTCTCACAATTTTTTCCCATTGAGGACAGTGTGATTTAATTCTGGGGGAGGATTTTTATCCAGTTTTTCGCTTTTCCATTTTTATTATCGATTCTTTTTTGAAAACTACTTATGATTATGTATTGTTTTGGATTTGAGTATGCTGAGGACACAAAACTATGACGATTATGACAAGTGTGCTTCTACGCTCTTCCTAGTGACAGCTATTTTGAGATTTAGTATTAAACTAGGCGGTAGCTAGAGTTATGTTTCTAAGACATCAGCCTAAGGGATTCACTCTTTAGAGATTTCCTCTAAATGATATGCTAGCTCTATAATATATAACCTAACCTTATATTAATTATTTCTCATCTTAAGTTTTAGGCTTGACGACGAACCATAAATTCATGTCATCTTTCACCTTTTCATCACTCTACATCTTTCACTTTTTCACCACTCTACATCTTTCACTTTTTTCACCACTCTGTGTTGTCCTCGAATGACCAACTCGTCTTTAGCTGGTTCCCTAAAAAAAACTTAACCATCTTTTCAAACTTCATGCATTCTCTCTTGTTTATTGATATGCGTATATGTACAAAAAATTCTGGAGAGAGAGGAACGACACAGTCCTCAGTCATTGAATACAGAGGCACTGAAGACATTGGAGTAAGAGAGACGAAACAAGAAAAAGGAGCTTTACTTCGCTTTCATCATCTCATAAAAAAATGAATAAAGGAAGAGAAATGAAATAATAGCAAATAAGAGTCATTAATAAAAAAAAAGAAAACAAAGACAAGCAATAATTCGATCATAGAGAAGTCTCGAAGCCGTTTCTATAAAACACCCCGCATAAATATCTAAGTTTGGGGGAAGAAACATGATAAATTCTAGAAGAAGTAACGAGTATCTGACTTGTGAAATAGTGACTAAGTGATGTGGCATCAACAATTCCTTTCTCTCTTGTTGTTTTGCGCGATATCTACCATCTTCCATAAAAACGGTAACACGAAACACTTTTAGGCTCACAAATAAAATGCCTTTTAATACATATCCTCATTAGTAATGTTTAACTCTTCTGATAAGAAATTCACATACCATCATTAATGAATGTAGAGAGCTAGTTGACCTGATTTGGAATCTATATAGTGTTAATTCTATATGATAGCATTATTGACTAGTGTTGCAGGATTTTGGTAAGAATTTTCTAGACTGGGTTAAGATTGATTCATATCCATGTTTATGGTTTAGAAGGATGGTCACTGAGATTTTTTGAAATCACCGAAAGAAATCCCCGCTTTTCAAACTTTTTTCACAACTTAGATTTATGTTTTGTTTGACGACAACCAAAGCTTTAAGTCTGGGGGAGTTGATATAACCCATTTTATACAATTTTCTCTATCATTTATATACTTTTTATTGGTGTTCTAACGTGTTATCTAATGGTTTTAAGTGATTTATACTTTTGTACTTTCATGTGAGTTTTTCAGGAAAAAAGCGAAAACAAGCAGAAAATCCACATTTTGATATCGATGCTTTATGCCAGAAGTTCCACACCAAATGGAGGGATTCTCACCATTATATCAAGCTCAAATTTAGATACAAGGTATAGGTATCTGCCATAAACACATAACAATTTGTTTTAGAGGAATCGAACGGTTAGATCTCAAGAGCCGTTAGGAGCAAAATGGCCTGATAAGTAGCAGAACTGTCTCGTGGCCGCGACCCTAGCCTCCCAGACCATGGAGAAGGTCTCCTTGGCCGCGACCTTGGACTCCTATAACGCGGGGAAGGGCTTCCTGGCCAAAACCAAGAGGGTCGGAGCCATGGCCATGAAGTCTACGAAGACTACCGACTTAGACCCACTTTTGGGCCATTTTTGCAAAATTAAGGTCACCAAATGGAGAGAGAAAATTCCTACATCTAAAATGAGAGAAGAAACCCCTCCTCTCAAGCATCTATATAAGGACATGCATTCCTTCTCAAATAATCACTTCTCATATTCACTATAAAAGTCTTTAAGAAGTTTTTAGTTTTTTTTGTAGTTTTTTAGTCTTTAGGTAGTTTTTAGAGATTCTAGATCTCTAGCTCTGATATTGTCTGAGCTAGGATCTGAAATCCTAAGCTACAAGTTTATTTTATTTATTTATTTCATTCAAACTTTTATTATGATTTCTATTTAGAAATCCGAGTAGTTATCTTGTTAGCGGAATTTTCGATATATGGCCGATTTATAGAATTAGAGTTCATAATTTATATGGTTTTTATTATTTCCTTATGTTTAATGCATGAATAGAGATTGATCACCTTGAAGCTGATCATATGGCTGATAGATCTACAAAAGTATTGTAGCTATTAACTAAAATTAGGATAATCGAGCACATGTGATGTAAGCTGCAATAGTTGACTTACATGGCACTATGAATGTGTATCAACTAGATATTAATGCATGATCTTCTTCGCGGCCAGCTGCGAGAGTTGACTGGCTGATTTGAAGAGATTTGGTGTTTAATGTTATTGGAATAAGTTAGGCATAATTCTGTGTTTCAAGTTCTAAAACCATAGATATACTAAGTCTCTGAACCCTAGGTATAATTCTAAATAGATGTTGAACTTATAATCCCATTTTAGTTCTTACAAACAGCTATTTACCTTTGATTATTGCATCCTTAGTTATTTTGTGACAAAAACTCCAAAATCCCTTTTAGTTGAGCGGTAATTAGGTCTTGGTAAAAGGTAGAGTTCGTCATTTCCATGTAGATCCAACCCCTTAATATACTACTCTGAGTGTTGTGCATTTGCAGTAGGTTTTAGGGGTAAAACGTGGTACACATCATCTTGTCTATCCATTTACAAATATTTGGAACTTAAGCTTGTTAGATGGTGTTATTTCCCAATGATCTGGCCATAATTGTTAAGGATAAGCATGTATCGGGTACAGTGGAATTTAACAAAAGTGGAGAACACACATCAAAATCAGGGTATTGGAGGGGTTCTTTGGACTTAAATATTGCAGTGCGAATGATTGATGAGGCTAAAACGTCGATTAACCCGATCAGAGAGCTAATTTGGAAACTCGATGTCCCTTCAAAAATAAAAGTGTTTCTTCGAAAGTTTTTGACCGGTGCGTTGGCTGTTGCGGATCGTATTGCATCGAAGGGTGTGAAGGGCTATTTAAGGTGTCAATTGTGTGGGTTCGAGCTTGAAGATGAGAATCACCTTCTCTTGTCTTGTTCTTTTGCTCGATAATTGTGGGCAGTGGCCAGAGAATGGTTTCAACCTCAACTCTGTTTTTCAGAACTTGTTCTACCTTCAGCAGTTATGTATGAATGCTTGGATTCCGGTGGAGATTAGACGATCTTACTATGGATTATTTGGAGGGTACGGAAGATCAGGAACGCTCTAATATTTGAAGGCTCAGCCTACTGCCCTCCGTCTTCAGTTCATAAAGCGAGAAAGGATTCAATTCGTGGACGCATGCTCATGTCTTATACTTGCAGGAGGACGCGGTCTCGGATCAGAGATTGGTCGTAAAGGAGAAAGGTATGGAGATGTCGTGTGAGGTATGGGATAAATTTTGATAATGGAAGCTCTTGTAATAGTGTGTTAAAGTCTAGCTGAGCAGCCTGTGTTTTGTGAAATGACGTTGGGGTTGTTATCAAGCATAAAAGGCACTCATATGCAGGGATTGGTTCGGAGTTGGAGTCGAGGCACAAGGTGTTGCTTTGGGCTGCAGAGAGTATGTTCAGTCTTAGAGTTTAAAATGTTATGTTGGCGGCTGACTCAAAGGATTTGGCTGGTACAGTGATCAGACTTCCAGTTTGACCGGCTTTCAGGTGGCTTTCTAGCTCTTTTTGGCAGAAGTTCAGTATATATCGAAAGGAAACGTTTTATGCGTTAGTAGAACCCAGATGTTGGGAACCTTCTTTATTGCAAAAAGTGTTACGGATGAGGATCTAACGAATCATATGTTGTTATCAATGGTCTTAGTTGGTTTACTAAGCTGTTGGAAAATAAGCGTTTAGCCGCTATTTCTTAGTCTATTGATTGGTCTTATGGTGTGTAATTAGTTTGGATTTTCATTTTTGTAATATGGTATTGGTACACCTGACTTTTGATTAACAATATAATTGCAATTCCAGTGGAAAAAAACGGCTACAAAATACACCGATGTCATTATTGTTTTTGAAGTGACCAAAGCTAAAAATCAGTCACAATATTTGAATTAGGCGTCATGTAAAACGTGCATGGGTAGTATAAAAAAAAAAATAGATGTACATGAAAAATATGAAGGAAATCTTATCTTCATACGTCCAACTATTATTACCACTGCCAACTATTTACGTTTCTTTTGTTATGTATGGATAGAGAGCAAACTTTTTGTTGTATATGAGTTTAGTATCCATCCATACGTTTATTAGAAATCTACAACATCATGAAAAACATTTCGGCTTAATGATCAAGGTTCGTTAAGAAATCAAACGGTCCAGCAGGAAGTTAGATTCCTTACGCTATAATAGACTATTCACTCTTCATTTTTAAGCATAGGGTAATCTGTGAAGGCTCCAACCTACACTTATAAAGTGATGAGTCCGAGCAACATTTAGAAAGCACGTCGATCGAAGGACTCCCACTTCGTCCATCTTTTTCATTGTCCAGCTTCGGACTAATTCCGACCCCACTTAAAGTTTAATCTCATCTCGTTGGTTCCGAATCCTTTGATCGTAACCCGAGTTTTTTGGACTAGATCGAAATTCCATAACAACAATTAACGCCAACTGTAGGGACGAAAAACTTTCTACACTTTAATACGAAGCCGAAATGACAGGACCACTCTCAGTAAGTAACAACCTCTAGTCATTGGAACAGACTTCAAACTCGATCCCTCCGAGCTCGACCTCTCTAAACCCAATCGACGGAACATGTTCACCAATCCTACCGATCGACACACCAGTTAACCACACTAGAATAATCGGCACCCACCAAGATGTGGAACTGACAAACCGGACTTCAGACACTCAAAACTCGAATCCTCAGGCTCCTTCCAACATCTCCAAGCCCAACGCCGCGCTAACTCGCACGAAGATGTCGATCGTCAACAACCCAGTCAATCAAGTTAGGATAAGACAAGCGTCATACCTCATAACTGACCAGGCGATCGAAGCCCCAACATCAAAGAAAGCGAACAAGAACCACTACAGCAGGCTCCGGCCTCATCTCCAAAAAAAAGGACGTACGGGAGCTCTAGCTCCTACCTTAAAAACGAGCTCCAAAGATCTATAATATATATATATATATATAAGTAATCGGGCTCCAGCTCAGAACTTGTAAAAGAAAGAACTACGCTCGGCTTGATCTCTCCTCGAATAGTACGTAGGCAACCTCTACGAAGTGCATCCACTTTATATTTTAATCGAAAATATTTATTTTTAGATAAAATTATGCTTCTCAGCACTTAACAATCGACGTTCTTGCCAAATGATCGATCTATCAAATATGTGTCTTATACACAGTGACATAACGCGTCACATCGTCGTTCTCAACGACCATAAGCCGGGGTCAGACCCGCAGAAGTCCTTAAATAAGTTTCGTAAGCCGAACCTTCTTCGCACAACTATAATTCAAGGACTTCACAGGATAAGCCGAGCACGTATCTGCACCTAAGAAAGTTAACAAATAACAATATAAGCTGAGTCCAAGCTCGCACTTACAAACATTTGTAAAAGACGAGCATAGTTTCGATTCAAGAAAATCAAAAACAGGATAAGTCGAGCACGTACTCACACCTAAACTTTGATCTCGCCCCAAAGCCGAGAATCGTCACGCACATCCCATTAAAATTATTCTTCCTAAAGAAAGGAACAAGGCCACCATGCACGTTCGCCTCAAAAGAAAAAAAAAACAGGCGCAACATAAGCAATTAAAAAAAAAAGAGAGGGGAAACATTTTGAGCTTGAGCTCAGGAAGTATGGTTCCGACCTCGAACATACATATATATACAAAAAAATATCTCTTTTATTTTTCTTCGTCAAAGTACATGGAAATATGCAAAAAATAAGAGAAGAAACGACAAAAGAAAGTTAATTTCTTGAAAGACAATTTCGTCCAGATCGAAGCTCGCGCGTCGAGTTCGATCTCATCCGACAAGGAGACGAGCTTCTTTCTTAAAAGACAATTTCAAATTTTGTTTCCAGCAAGGCTTTGCTCGGAAGGCAAGGGCCCGGATGGAAACAAACGACGAAACCGAGCCAAGGGGGGATCGTCATGAGGTAAAAGAACCCGGAAAAGTTGACCTCATCACACCTAAAAGGTCAGCTGTGTAGGGAATCCGAGCCAATTCTACCGTATTCAGAATTGCTGTCAGGTTCCCGATAGCCTAGGATCTAGGGTCTAGTTAATTGAATCATGAATCAGATCTGTGTTTACCTGGAGATTTGGCAGCGGAAGATTATGGCAACACGAGATCTGCAGCGCCCCAATCGTTGCGCCTCTACTGTTCAGTCCACACGCACACAAGCTGGAATCCGCCGGGATGCTAGGACCGGTGCTCGGATCTCCCTGGGACTTTAGTTTCTTGAGGTTCTGTGTTTTCTCTCTGAGAAAAACAGTCTGGGCGGCGCTCAACTACTCACTCTCGGTCGAACACATAAACACGTTTATATATTGACCTCGAGGTGAACCGAAACATTAGTCTCGGTTTCGCCCTTGTGTCGACCGACACACTTAGTGGTGTCGATCGACACACGCCTTGTATCGACCGACGTACCCAATGGTGTCGATCGATACACCTCTTAGAAACTCAACTCGATGTGTATCTAATACACATCGATCAGACCATATGCCAATGATCAATCCCATGCAGAGTATATCCAACTTGCTTAGGTGTGTGACCCTGTAGGTTCACACGATACTGGAAATGAGTTACAACTCATTTGTCATAAGCGGTTTCTAGCAAAACGTTATGACTACCCAGTACCACATGAATTGTCCGATCTCGACAATACAACTATCTCTAGAGTTCGTACAATGTGATTTCAGGACATAATCCCAACAATCTCCCACTTGTACTGGAATCACCTATTCCTATAATCCCTTCGTCTCTATATCTCGATATGGCATAAGGCAAGAGACTGTGTCATCCTTATTATAGCCAACATCATGTTCATCGAACTTCTGATCTATACTGATAAACAAACGACTGACAATCACCTCGTTTGAGCACGGCCATGCATTTTCTCAGTATCAAATCTTCGATGGGCCCTGAGATATTTATCTCCCGTTATACAGGAGGGACAAATCCCATCTTGTTCCATCCCTGTTTCTACACATACTTCATGATACGCACAAGCAATGCCGTTATAGCCGCCAGTTACGGAACGACGTTTGACAAGGTCAACACGCACCAATTCATATGCTAGAAAGCATGATGAACTCAGGTCTAAGGACTATACTCTATAGTCGTAACGAGAACCTCCCATGACACTTATATATAACTATCCTGTGGAGTTCTCATTAAGCGGGTCATGTCCGATCATATGTTTACCAACATATATCTATGTGACTGACTGTGATAATCATATCATTGACTCTATGAAACTTAGTCCAACAGTCACCTCACATACTAGTCTCGCGCGGTTATTGGTGCCCCACTTCAATAACCTCAACTAGGGACAATCATAATTTATGTCATCTTTTACTTATAGGGTTTCATGATCAAGTCCTCAACTTGATGACCTATACGATGATCATAAAATACTTTGGGACTATTATTTAATTATCCAATAATTAAATAATACTGATGTCAGTTTTAACTTACATGAACACTACCATAGCATGTCTATGTAAAGATTATAACATAACTAGAGTTACTCCCACTAGAATCAAGATCATCTCATCAGATATCTTATACCTACAGCAACAGAATAAATCCGGTGCTTAGGTTGTGGGAGAGACTGCGGTGTTATTGCTTGAAACGATTTCAACAAACCACACCGCCATTCGGATAAAAGCACTATTCTACGGTCCACTGCTTGGAGCCTTTCCAACAGATAGCACCGCTATTCAGACAAGAGGATATAACCAGGTGGGAACCGGGAATCGTCTTTGTCCGACTAACTACTTTCAACTGGTTCGTCACTTTATCAGTTCACCACGAACCTATCCTTAGTGTTTCTCAACACTTGGGATATTTCTGGTAACTATTCAGTGACTATTACCGGAGTGCATTGGTATTTTCTCGTCATACTTTATGCTTAAGCTGTATCTAGACGAGCGCAAGATATGGCATTCATGATGGATTCTATTGCATCAGCATAAGTAATCACACTCATTAATACTAGTTCAGACAGTGTTTAAAACACTTCTTCTTGCTAATATCGTTACTAGCTCAGCCAGTGTCTAAGACACTGCATCTTGCTTGGATAATTGCCATAAGACTTTTGGTATGAAGCCATTCTTGGAATCAAGCACCTTAGAGCTGTCCAATACCTTATCAACATAAGGATTTTGACACTACCCAATTAGCTTACTCAATCTATATCAATAGATTCTTATTCCAAGAATTCACTCGGCTACTCCCATGTCTTTTGTTTAAATTTGACTTTCGACCCAAATCTTGACAAGACTTTAGCGTCGGAACGTCGTTTGTGAGATTCAAGTATGTTATCTACATACTGTGTGAGAATTGCCATTACGCTCCCACTAGTCTTCTTGTAAACGCATGGTTTCATCTCTTTCTGATCAAGTCAAAACTATTGACCACATTATCAGAATGTTGATTCCAACTCCAAGATGTTTGTTTCAATCCAGAAATGGATCGGTGAAACTAACATGCATACCCAGCCAATTTTCGGAGTTGGGCCTCACCATCGCTTCTTTGAATTTCGCATGTTCGTCACTTTTCAATGATCAACAGATCACGACAATTGGTTACGAGAAATCACTCTCGAGTTAGTGACGGATCCTTTCAGATCTGCGATTTTCAGGCTCCACAGGTGTAGATCCTACAACACTTTGTAGATCTCACCACTGCTCTCCCTCAACAGGTTGAGCAGCCTCCTGTGTCTATCGAATTTCTTCGATGTGTACTTTTACTCCCACTGTTCCTTTTGAAAGTATCACCTTTCTTAAAAGACACAGTTCTGGGCAACAAAAGCACTAAGCCTTGGTTTCCTCAGGACAACCAGCGAGGTAGAACTTATCAGATATGGATTCAAGTTTGTTTGTTGACTACTGTCTTACACAAACCTTGCAATCCCAATTAATCAGAAAAACATATTTGGAAATCACCCAGTCCACATCCAATGTGGTGTTTTCACTGATTCTGATAGAAACCTTTTAGCGTGAACATAGACATTTCAGAACGTATTCTTAAATGGTTATGGAAGATTCATGTGACTCATCATCAATCGAATCATATCTCATAAGATCTGATTCATTCTTTCAGATGATCACCCAATTCTTGACTATAGTGTTTTCCTCCGCGATTCAATCGAGGATCTCAATACTTCTGTCAAATTGGTTCTACACTTCATCTTGGAACTCCTCAAGGGATTCCTGCTCGTGTCTCATCAAATGAACACAGCAATACTTATTGATGCCATCAATAAGGTAATGAAGTACAGAAGATTTCCTCTGGCACTAATGCTCGTTTGGGCCGCATACATCAGTATGTTTAAGGCCCAATAAGCTTCTGGCCCATTTCCTTTAGCTCTGCTAAAAGGGCCTTAGTCATTTTGGTCTAGTGAACAGAATTCATATCTCAAATGATTAACAATCGAATGAGTCCAAAACTATGGAACCTTTGAATTCGCTTCACTCTATGTGGTTAAACGACTATGCCAAGGAAAAGTCAAGTTCAAGTCATTAGACTTAAACCGTTTGGTATTTATGTTATATTCTAACTCTTGTTGGTTTGAGATATAAAACCCATTCCAAACGGGGTGCTACCATTAAATATTTCATTAAGATCAAAAGGACAAAACTTGTCTTTTATCAAAATGAAAAACATCCAAATTCTCAAAAGAAAATGAAAGACATTTTGCGTATAGCAAGTACATGGTGGCAATTACTTAATTTCAAAAACCAAGTAGGAAAGGCTCCTACAAGTGGAGAATCTCTACGGCTCATGCAGCAACCATTGCTTCATACCAGACACGCAGTTCCACTTGTCCTTTCTTCAACGTTCTACTATCGCTTAGGTCCTGCATATTTCAAAAATATCAGTACCATAACAAGTATCCAATACTTATGTAGAACTTGAATTAATAACACAATACCTGAAGAAGAAGTACCATACATCTTCTCCATCTCTTGTGAATCTTCCAAGAATTTAATGCAATCTCTCTTCCAATGCCCTGACTCGTTACAGTAGAAGCACTTACTAACACCAGATGGGCTTGACTTGGGCTTATAAGATGACACAGGCTTATCCTGATTCCAAATCTGGATGGCCTTGCCTTCACCCTTGTCTATACAAGATTTCTCAAATCTTTTACCCCTTTTGATGTTTTGCTCTGCTGTCTTGAGCATGCCATGCAGCTCAGTCAACGTCTTCGTCAAGCCTTTCTTGATATAGTTCTTAATGAACTTATCATAGCTTAACGGCAGTGACTGCAGAATGATGTCAGTAGCCAACTCTAAGCTGACAGGACATTCCAGTCTCCCCAGGTTATCAATGTAACCCATCAGTTTAATGACATGAGGACTTACTGAAGCATCCTCTGGTAGCTTGCACCCAGTGAGAGACTTCACCATCTGGAATCTCTCAACTCGTGTCAGATCCTGAAACTTCAGTTTCAGGCTGGTGATCATCTTTATTGGCGACTCCATGTTCTCATACTGACTCTTCAAGTCTGAGTTCATGGTAGCCAACATCAGACCACGCACATCTACCACATCAGTATAATGCTTATCCCAAGCATTATACACTGCATGCGAGCGATTGGTCCCAAGCCTTTCTGGAAGAGCCTTTTCAAGGACATAGTCCTTCCTCTCCTGCTTGAGAATGAATCTCAGATTCCGATACCAATCCAGGAAGTAGGATCCATTTAACTTGTCCTTCTCAAGGACGGATCGCAACGAGAAAGTAGTCATAGACATAAGCTGAAATCCAAGAAAAACAAAGATTTAGTTATGCATATGATGAGAAATCTTATCAAATAAGAAAACTCGCATTATATTCAAACAATGTTTCCTCTATGAATATAATAATCCAAGATCCATACATCATTAAAATCTGAGTGGACGACTCGCCATCACCCAGAGTTTAGCAATCTAGGTAAGCAAACCATTGCTAATTGTACTCAGTACAACTCTTGGTCGTAGATAAGACAATCCATGTCTCATCTACTCTGATGTCTCTGGGCCCAGAACTTCTGATAGCCCAGTCAAGTAAACCAATCTCTTATGCCTTGTGATCATTGACAGTCGCACTGCAAGTCTATCAATGATCACCTGCCTTACTCAAGTAGCAGTGGATACCAAGGACTCCAAGACTATCCAACATACGAAACAAGTCTTGACAGTGACAAGATTGGGCAAGACATCAAGGTCACTTGATATTTAGTTGAGGAAACTAAACCCAAAAGTTTAGCAAATCAATCTCTTAGGTCACGTAATTGTTGATGTTTAGCACTGCAGATCCATCAACATTACTACCTGCCTCACTCACGTAATTGTGGACACCAAGCTCTTGGCCAGAACATCACACAACGAAACGAGTCTTGACAGTTGACCATATTGAAGCTAATCTTCGATCAATGTTTGAGTCTAGTTTGGTTTCTGCAAATTCAAGGTTTAACAACCAGAATTTCGAATACTGTGTCGATCGACGCAAACAATGTCTGTCGATCGACACTACCAAACAAAACCGGACTTCAATAACCAGTTAATTCAATTAACCCGGTTCATCGAACCGGTCATGTCGATCGACACAACCCATGTGTGACGGTCGACATAGACCTAAACCGAAGATCGTTTTGATAACCGGTCCAATCCAATTGAACCGACTTATCTGATCAAATTGATCTTAACCAATCGGTTTATACTAATTGGGATGATCAGTTCAATCCAATTGAACCAATTCATCCAATTTAAACCGTTTAAACCAGTTTCAACAGATTGCGATAACCAGTCCAATTCAATTGAACCGACTTATCCAATCAAACTGATTTATCCCACCGGTTTATGGTAATCAAGATAATTAGTTTAATCCAATTAAACCAATTCATCCAATTTAAACCGATCTATTCGGACTTAACCAAGCATGATAACCGGTCCAATCCAATTGAACCGATTAACCATTCGCTCGGCCTGTGTCGATCGACACTCAACCTGTGTCGATCGACGCAGTAGGCCTTTTAGGTTTTCTACGAGAAAACCCTAGCCGCCGAAAATCGTTCTGTGTCGACCGACACATAAACTGTGTCGATCGACACCCGACCGAGTCTGCTGTGTCGACCGACACACCCAGTGTGTCGATCGACACAGAAGGCTTTCGGTTTTTCTTCGCGAAAAACCCTAGCCGCCGACTCTGTCGAATTCGCAATTCTGTGTCGACCGACACACCCAGTGTGTCGATCGACACCATGCGAAAACATCAATTCATCGTTTTTCAGCAGAGAAATAATCCGAGATTCAATTCTCCAAAACACGATTTTAAAGCATTAAACTAATCAAATTCATCAGTATTCGATTTAAATGCCACAGATTCAATGGTTAAACCCTAAGGCTCTGATACCACTGTAGGGAATCCGAGCCAATTCTACCGTATTCAGAATTGCTGTCAGGTTCCCGATAGCCTAGGATCTAGGGTCTAGTTAATTGAATCATGAATCAGATCTGTGTTTACCTGGAGATTTGGCAGCGGAAGATTATGGCAACACGAGATCTGCAGCGCCCCAATCGTTGCGCCTCTACTGTTCAGTCCACACGCACACAAGCTGGAATCCGCCGGGATGCTAGGACCGGTGCTCGGATCTCCCTGGGACTTTAGTTTCTTGAGGTTCTGTGTTTTCTCTCTGAGAAAAACAGTCTGGGCGGCGCTCAACTACTCACTCTCGGTCGAACACATAAACACGTTTATATATTGACCTCGAGGTGAACCGAAACATTAGTCTCGGTTTCGCCCTTGTGTCGACCGACACACTTAGTGGTGTCGATCGACACACGCCTTGTATCGACCGACGCACCCAATGGTGTCGATCGATACACCTCTTAGAAACTCAACTCGATGTGTATCTAATACACATCGATCAGACCATATGCCAATGATCAATCCCATGCAGAGTATATCCAACTTGCTTAGGTGTGTGACCCTGTAGGTTCACACGATACTGGAAATGAGTTACAACTCATTTGTCATAAGCGGTTTCTAGCAAAACGTTATGACTACCCAGTACCACATGAATTGTCCGATCTCGACAATACAACTATCTCTAGAGTTCGTACAATGTGATTTCAGGACATAATCCCAACAAGCTGTTCTCCAAAAATGGACCCCATGGTTCCCCTGGACAATCTGACGTCGGGCGGCTCTCTCCAAAGGAATAACGTCTCCTATGCAAAGATGAAGAGACAGTCTGACGTACCAACCGCCGCCCTGAAAAAACAAAAAGAAGAAGACCTACGAGCCTCGAACAAGTGAAGTAGTGAAAATGAAATACTTACGCATACATTGATAAACCCAGGAGGGAACATCCCCTGGCGCATTACTGAAACCAATGACGCATCAGATTTTCCGAATGAAAGATCTGCGCATTGCCCTTAAGTTAGGAAATGCGACAAACAGAGGCAGCTATTGGTATATTTTCACATACCGACAAGCTCCCCTTTCGTAGGAAAAAACATGAGCTTGTCCAAGCACGACAAACTTCAAAACTCAGGAGGTCGGCAAAGACCCGAACAGAAGAAGAGCGAGAAACACATCGGTAGAGCGGCTTTGCTGCCACAATTCACCGAGACTCAACCCTTCGCCGCCAAAAATCAAACCCACTCGGAAAGACAAGGCGCAAAAAGAATAAAAGGCTCTCAAACGCAAAAAAAAAAGAGAAAATGAAGAGAGATATGGGTTATGAAAAACCCGGGGAAGAAAGGGCAGTATTTATAGCCAGGAAAAGCAACAGTTACCGAGACCGCATTCCAAGCAACGCGACAGTTACCAATGCAACCCTTAACAAAAAACGGCGGTCCACTCCCCCAAAAACATGCAAAGCAGTTATTAAGAAACAATAATGACGCGTAGACCAAGTCATATAAATCAAAAGACGCGTCTGTCAAAAATTTGACCACGCAAATTTTTTGTTCCAAAATTTCTGGTCGGCAACATGGTCGCAACGACGAGCAGAAACTGAGCTCCGAGCACCAACCGATAGAACGGCCATAAGAAGTAAGCAATGTATGGAAAGCGTAAGATTTGAAAACTACAAAGGTTTGGGCCTCCCACGATAAAGGAACCCAAACGGGACATTGTTCGTACAAAAAAAAAAAGAAAACTACAACACAAATGCTATTATGGGAGGTCGGACACACAAGGAACAATCGCACCCTCAAGAGACGTAGACGCCATGCTCGTCTCTTTTCTGCCCTCCATTTCCCCCTCAAGAGCGATACCACCGCTCGTCAACGCGAGCGGCAGCATACACATGTCATCAGGACATAGCTCGTCAGGCTTTGGCGCATCAACCTCTTGCTCAAAAAGGGGTTTATATTTTCAAGTTGAGCAATCAGCGCAGGAGGAACTAGAATACCTCCCTGCACAAGTATCTGATACGCACTAAGAATGGCAACCACCTGATTCAGCTCCAGAAGCTTAGTATAATGACGCTCGCCGTGCTCCCTCTCCAACCTAATCTTGTCAAAACGATCAGAGGCCTTCTTATGCAATGTTTATCGCTCGATACGAAGATATTCTTCGAAGGAAGCATGGAGTTCACCACGCTGATAAACCAGACGGTCGACTTCCGACCTGAGAAAATTAGCCTCGTACTCGGCCTTGCGCTGAAGGTCGCGTTTCTCACCCTCGAGCTCGACCACCTTCTTCTCAAGGTTTGCGACCTTTTGCTTCTCCAAAGACATAGTAGCAGAAGCTCCCTCTACCTCATCAAGTTTCTTACGAGCCCGTTTCAGCTCACAAGCAAAACCTCACAGCGCGTCAACCTGCTTCCCAAGGACACCCTATGTCGACTTGGCTTGCTTCATCTCGGACTCATACGAGTCCCTGAGCTGGTTAAGGATAAGAATAGAAAGTGGAGAAATAAAAACAATCAACCCAGGCACGCGTTCGCGCCCCAGAAAGAAAACAACTACAAACATGTCAAAGCAAATCACATACCATAACAAAGTGATGGCTGAGATCCTCGTGAAGGTAGAGCTTATGCATCTCGGAAACATAAACCAGCTTCCGAGGCGCTCCTGTCGCGTTCTTCTAGATACGGTTGGCAGACAGCTTGTCATTCACCAAGGGATCCTTTCCCTTATGAATATACGACCAAGTAAAGTCCCACGAATCTGACTCATGGCCTACTCCCAGCCCACTACCATCCCATTCAAGAACGTGATCACCAGAAGCAGAAGGTGCACCATCAACCGGACCCACACGACTGAATTCACCAACACGAGCAGAGACAGGCGAAACACTTGGGTCTTAAGAACGATCAACATCAATCCCAGACTGCGATCATCGCCTTTTGTTACCCACTTGGAAGCGCAGACTGCTATAAGCATCAGAACCAACATTCTCCTCCTCAGGAAGCACAACGTCCTGATCTACAACCTCCCGATCACGAACAGTTCCTGCTCACAAGAGACCCCTTAATCAAAAGTGATCCCCTAGTCCTGCTCGTTCTCCTGACCACGATCGATTACCATCTTTTCAATCGCTGCCTCTCTGCCCTCGCCATCATCACCAACTACCGGTTCGACGTCGGCCTTCCCACCAGCAACCGTCCTTGCCCAAGATCGAACCAAAGTAGGGCTCTCAACAGTACGATCATGCATATTCACCTCTACACAACCCATTCCACCACAAGACACACCACACCTCTTTCTAAACAAACGTTGACACGTTGACTTACTCGCCGGATCAAAAGAAGAAACCGACCTAAAAAATGCTGTCAAAAGAGAAAGCAAACCAGTCAAGAACACCCTTCCCAACCTTAAAGGGGGGGGGGGGGGGAAGGAGTGTGCATAATAATAAGAAGAGAGGAACCATACCCGAATCAATCTCCTTGAAGCAATCCCGGACCCTCTCATCAAAAAGCGCCTTAGCCTCCTTATCCTTCGACAGAGGCCAATCTATCACACTGTGAGCTTTCAACTTTTCAAATCTTCAGAAAAACTCACGGTCCAACGGCCTGAAGTAGAGCAAACTGCAAGACAGAAAAGAGAATATGAGACAGTCAATACCAACAAACAAGCGCAAAAAGAAAAGGAAACTACTAGGATCATGATTCTAAGCTGATCTGAAAACCATGCTCATATTAAATGTCAGCGCGCTATTAACCCGCGCGAAAAAGTAACTATCCTGCCGATCAGAAGTATTGTACGGAGGAGCAGACACAACCTTCAAATGACGACCAGTCCTAAACGTCACATAGAATGTCCCAGACGTCCCATGATTAATCAAGATCGACGTTAACTCGTTGAAGAAGCGGGCAACACATCAACATCACTGTCAGGCGCCATGATCAAAACACCTAGCATATTACGAATGGGAGCCAGGGAAATCTGAGAAATGGTTATCTTCCTCGCCTCGCAATATTCGACCAGGATTCTAGGAAGAGAGAAGAGCAGATGACACTCGGAGAACCAACACTCATACAAGCAAACCCACCTGGGAGGATCATCCCAAGGTCACTCACAAAAGGTCGGCAAACGAATCTCAAGGCCGGAGACACGAGAACAATTCCGTTGGATATCATCCAGAGAAGGCTGTTCACAAACTCGAAAAACCGTGTCGTCCACGGCTTGCGTCCCTTCATTCCCTAAATCCGCGAAAGAATCCAACGGTCCACCTGGGAGGATCATCCCAATGTCACTCCCACAAGGTCGGCAAACGAATCTCAAGGCCGGAGACACGAGAACAATTCCGTTGGATATCATCCAGAGAAGGCTGTTCACAAACTCGAAAAACCGTGTCGTCCACGGCTTGCGTCCCTTCATTCCCTAAATCCTCGAAAGAATCCAACGGTCCAAATGGCACCGGTTGAAGCCAGATAAGCCGACCAGATTTTTGTCTTACTTAAATGCTCAAAATTCGCTGACTCCGACCCGAGCCGAAGATCGCCGAAATCGGGGGGGGACTAAATTTTGGAAATGGGTTTAGCACCCATCTATAAGCCCATCAGAAATCTGCCATCACATCAAAAACATTTTGGCCAAACGATCAAGGCCCGCCAAGGAGTCAAACGGCTCAACAAGAAGTCAAACTCCTCACGCTATAAATAGACAATTCACTCTTCAGTTTTAAGCATAGGGTAAATTGTGAAGGCTCTGAGCTACATTTACAAAGCGACGAGTCCGAGCAACATTTAGGGAACATGTCGATCGACGAACTTCCACATCGTCCATCATGTTCATCGTTCGGCTTCGGCCTAATTCTTAATACATAAGAGTTTCCGACCACACTTAAAATTTATTTTCATCTCGTTGGTTTAGATCCCTTTGATCGTAACCAGAATTCTTTAGAATAAATCAAAATTTAGTAACAACACTTTTTAAATCTAAAAGAAAATCGGTTTTACCTTCGAAAATTAGATTCCGGCCATTCAAAACTATAACTGTGGGCTCTTTAATTTTGCTGCTCTGATGACAATATTTCATTTCTTTTGACACACACATAATAAACACAATTTTAAATTTTGTTTGTTTTCTAAATTACAGTTATACATGATAAATATAAAGGAAAGTCGTATTTTCATATGGGCCAACTATTTATACAACTGAAAGTTTTGTAAAAACTCTTGTTCAAAAACGCGCCGTCGAGGTCTGACTACTCGCCGGAGATACGTTCGGCGGTGGCCCACCCCGGGACTTTGTCCAATTCTGTGATGAAAATCGGATTATACAAAAATCTCACATTTTTCTTAGATTTGAGTTCGAAATCGAGTGTTTGGTTATAGATTTATAAAATTTAGTTAAAACACACAAGAAAAGCAGGTTAGAACGAAGTTAATTTGCGGGAAAAAAACATATCGTACAAATTAGAGTTTCAGTTCGCAGGAGACAAAGGTTGAAGACAGGAGTAACTTCGTCATTTCGTCGTTCATTTAATAAAAAACTGAAAAATAGCCAAAAAATTATCTTGGGCGTTGAACTTATGTTCTCTAAGAGAATTAAGAGACATAAACCACTAGCCAACACCGTGATAATCAATTATAATTACGTTTATGTATTACATATAGTAAAACCAGCCTAAATAACTACAATTGGTCTGGAATCCGAGACCTTACACTAACATTTAACACATATAATGCCACTGTATCGTCTGATTTGTCTTGTTATTCTTACAACTACATAATATATATACAAATATTAAATGAAAGATCGAAAATTTCGTCCCACGTAATCTCCGTTTAGTCTGACCTTGCCGCACGACTAATGCCTAACGAGTTTTTAACTAAGGGTAAAAACTAACAAAAAGGCTTAATTTAAAATAATAAAATGCTGTATTTTGGTTTCTTTAATTCTTTGCTCAATCCACGTGAAACATGGTGCATTAGGAGGACTACATATAATAGACATCATAATTCATATTTTCTCTAAATTGATGTTTTGAGTTTTTTTTACACAAACAATAAATATTTAATTTTATTATTTATTTTATTTTGTATTTTTCAATAAATATTTCACCAATCTTATTTATATATTTTAATTTTTATTTAAATTGAATATATTTATTAAAAAATGTAAAACATCCATTTTCGAAATACACAGAAAATACATAATATTTTGAAAAACTATATTTGATGGGGAAATTGTAGAAAATTAGGCATTCCCATGGAGTCGTTTCGTAATCTGACACCTCATGCCGACCTGTCAACCGAGTTAAGGACGTGATTGTAAATACTCTTTAACTCATCAGAACAGACCAAAAATGCCACGTCAACATCACACGCTACTCCGAAAAGCAGACGATAACTACCATTCTTCCTCAAATTTCAATTCTCAAAACTAAACATTTGCAGCAATCTATTAATAGTCGTACAGATCAGATCTCCACTTATATCACCAATGATGGCTCGCCGTGACGTTCTCCTCCTCTCCGTCCTCCTCTTCATCGCCACCGTCTCCTCCATCTCATTCGCCGTAAGCTCCCTAAATCTCATCAGCACTCACTAGATATTAACGTTTCAATTTGCCCTCCTCTTTGTCTTTGGTCTACAACTCCACACGCATATTCCTATATTTGAATCTAGATCATGACACCAAAGGATCACAAGCTCAAACTACTAGTTAGTTTATAAAATCATTTTCTTGAATTTAAAGAAGACAAAAAAAAGAATATCATATTCTTGATTTTACAGGAAGATGAAGCAGATTGTGTCTACACATTCTACCTCCGAACCGGATCGATTTGGAAAGCCGGCAGCGATTCTGTAATGAGCGCTAGAATCTACGACAAGTACGGGGACTACATCGGGATCAAGAATCTTGAGGCATGGGGTGGGTTAATGGGACCAGGTTACAACTACTACGAGAGGGGTAATCTAGATATTTTCAGTGGGAAAGCGCCGTGTCTTCCGAGCCCAGTCTGTTCGTTAAATCTGACCTCCGACGGCTCCGGCGACCACCACGGTTGGTATGTTAACTACGTGGAGGTCACGACGGCAGGAGTTCACGCTAAGTGCTCGACGCAAAGCTTCGAAGTTGAGCAATGGCTTGCGACTGATACGTCACCGTATGAGCTTACTGCTGTAAGGAATAACTGCCCAGTTTCGCTTGGGGAGAGCGTCGCTCGAGTCGGGTCTGAGATCCGGAAGACTCTCTCTTGGGTCATATGAAGCAATAAATGACTGGATATGTATGCCTTGGGAGACTTGTTCTATGTCGCCATGTGAGCGTGTGATGGCAATAAAGAAAATTGATTCTATCGATAAAAATTCAGTTTTTAATTTTTTGGTTGTCTATAAGATTTAATCAAATATCATGAATTAAGAGTGTATTTTGAGGGATAAAATGTTAGCAGTTGGGCTTGACCATTATGCTAAACGAATGGGCCTTATAAGGCTGAGCCCATTTGTTCTCCATGTGACCTGCAAACCCAAAAGGAGAGATGCATTAACCTAATAATCACAAGAAATAAAAGGTGTTGGAGTTGTGGACATTAGGTTAAGAAAAAAGACGACGTGAAGACGTAAGAGAAACGAGAGCAAGAAACATAAGAGAGCTTGAGTAATTCCAAAGAGCATCAGAAGCTAAGGGATTTACTAGAGTTCTATTGAGCAGTAGAAAGCTAGAGAATAAAGAGCTAGAGAAACACATTGTTTCTATAGCTAAGATTCTAATAGAAGCTTTCTGCAAGGTTTGATTCTTAAGATAAGTTAGTAGCAGAAGAAACTTATCTTTGTCGTTGTAATCAAACTGATATAGTGCATCTTGTGGGACTCTGATTCCCACCCCTGTGACGTAGCCAATTGGTGAACACAGGGTAACCAAATTCTTGTGTCGTTTATTATTCCGCAAACAAACGAACACATCTTAGTATTAAATCTATCTTAAGTCCTAGAACACAAGTTGAAATCTCAACAAGTGGTATCAGAGCTTCAGGCTTAAGGTGTTAGAAGAGATAGATCAATCTAAGACAACCACAAAACCGCAAGTCATGGAACCTACCCGGGGAAAGTTTGAGATGGACAAGTTTGATGGGAAGGGAGACTTCGGAATGTGGAAGTACAAGCTTCTTGGTCAGTTGGAGATTCAGGGCTTAGCATCAGTCTTGGAGGAGGACGCAACACTGCTGGACGAGTCTGCAAAACAAGAAGAAGGTGAGAAACCCAAACTTGATTCTTTAAAAGTTGCAAAAGACACTAGAGTAAAGAATCTGCTTGGTACATGTCTAAGTGACATGATTTTGAGAAAGGTGATGCATGAGCCTACTGCCTTGTTGATGTGGAAGGCTTTAGAACGTGATTATCAAACTAAATCACTTCCTAATAGGATCTATCTTAAGCAACAGTTTGCAAGTTACAAGATGGATGAAGGCAGAAGTATAGAAGAGAACTTGGACAGTTTTCTTAAGCTTATTGCAGATTTAGATAGCCTAAACATCAATGTGAGTGATGAAGATCAGGCTATACAGCTTCTTACCAGCTTACCTCCACCGTATGAGCCTCTAGTACATACTCTCAAGTATGGTACAGGAAAAGAGACTCTAACAGTTCATGAAGTAGTCATTTCTGCATATTCTAAGGAGATTGAGCTGAAGCAGAAAGGGCTTTTGAACAAATCTAGATCTAACTCAGAAGGATTATTTGTTGAGTCAAGGGGAAGAACAAATAACAGATCTCAGAAGAATAATAGCAGAGGGAGATCAAAGTCAAGTGACAACAGATCTAAGTCACAGCCAAGGTTCAACAAGAAAAATCAGAGTGAGTGCTTCATATGTGGAGATGAAGGGCATTGGAAAAGAGAATGTCCTGAGAGAAATAAAAACAAAGAAGCAGCAAATATTGCAGCAGCACCTATACAGCCTATAGTGTTGAGTGTGAGCAGCCAAGACACAATGAAGAATTGGGTAATGGACTCGGGTTCTTCATTCCACAGTACATCAGACAAGGAAGTCTTGTTTGACTTCAAGGAGTACAATGGAGGAAGGGTTCTTATGGCTAACAACACCTATGGAAACATCAGAGGAATGGGAAAGATTCAGATTCAGAATCCAGACGGTTCTGAAGTGATACTAAAGGATGTTAAATACATGCCTGAAGTAAATAGGAATCTGATTTCTTATGGGATGTTGGAAAATTCAGGTTGCAGATATGAAGGAAATCACTTTAAGGTTCACTTCTACAAGGGAAATAAGAAAATGATATCTGGAAAATATCATGAAGGGCTGTATTATCTTCAAGGGACAGTTGCTAAGGCTGAAATAAATGCTTCTTCAGCAGTGAAAGAAGTACGAAAGAAAAAGTCAAAGAAGGTGACTTTTGATGTGAATCTGATTCAAGGTCCTAGTCCATTTGGTTTTGAGAAAAGGGAATTCTCAGCTCAAGGTGAAGGTTCTTCTTCAACAGAAAAATCAGAAACTCCAAAAGAGTTTAATTGTGAAGAAGAAGGAGATTTTGATCCTGAGGCCTATGCTATGGCTACTGCAGAAGAGAGTGGCAGAAAAGAGCCTAGAGAAGAGGCTTTGGAAAGCAGTCATTGGGAGAATGCTACAGAAAAAGGGACTCTGGAAAAGGAACCTAAGATGGAAGTTCTAGGAAAAGTTTCAGAGATATTAAAGCTGGGGGTCTTTGGAGATGGAGTTAAAGAAGCAGTAACACTATCTAAGATTCAGACAAGCCTAAAATCCACTGATGCAGTAACTAAGGCAGTTCTAACTAAGGCAGTACCTGAAAAGGATCTTCAGGTGTACTGCAACATCGCCTAAGATTGAAAGCAGCTCCAGGTAACTCCATTATTGAAGTCTCAAGCTCGCAGAGACAGAAAAAGAAACATGTCAGTTTCTGATTTTTAGTATTAAGCAATAATGGAAGAACTCAAATATGTAAGGAGTTAAGGAGAGTTACCTGTGAGTATTAAAGGCGAGCCGCAGAGATATCAGTTACGTGGAATACCTGCAAAAGGATTCAAGAAGATGTTAGTTCAAATCAGTGCACATGAGAGGATTAACATGTCGACAAAGTTGAATCGAGGCTTAAGGAACTCACGTTTTTTTGTATCTGTGAAACCAGGCAGCTAAGCAAGCTGCGAGCAATAGCAGTACTGAAGCGAAGAAGAAGCTTCAGTTCCAGGTGGAGTAGTTCTGCAAAATCATACAAAAGGATGCAAAGGCAAGGTACATCAATGAAGTGCTAAAATCATAAGACTAGAGGATCCTACACACATCAAAAGGATCAAAGAGTTATGAAGGATTGGCAAGGGTAATAGAAAGGCAGAACTAATGTTTCATGTACTAAGGAACCTAGAAGCATAAACAGGTTCAAGAGTAATACAGAAGAAACAGAACGACAGCTCAAGAGATTTAGAAGAAATCTAGGAGCTTACCCAGGATAAGAATGAACTATTCTTATCAACAGAGAGATCACTGTGTGATGGTAAAGAAAGGATCAGGAGTTCAGGATGGAACTCAGCTGCTATCAGGGTCGGTCAGAAGAGAGTCTTAAAGGTCAAAGAACACCTTGCAAACAGAGAAGAAGAGTAAGGTCAGTTATTCTACTCCTTGCTGGTTTTTTGACAAAGACTAACTGATTAAGCAGAAAGAAATGTGTTACCTGCGAGTGAATGAGGTTATGGAGAAGCCAGCTTCAGGAACCTAAAGAGCGAGGGGAGACAAGCATTAATCAAGGAACTTAAGGGAAAGTTCAGATTTAATGCAGAAGAAAATGTAAGATTCACCTTATGTATTGATTGAGTCTTCAGGAGCATAAGTCACGTTTTTTTTGAGAAACCTGTCAAAGGAGAAAGCTGTATTAGATGATCATATCACTTGATCAAAGAAGTCTCAACAGGAATGGAAGATTGTCAAAGAAACGAGTAAAACATGTCATCAATAGATCAAGGTCGCTACTTGACTAAACAAGGACTTAACATCTACTAGTTCTGACATCTACCAAAAGTTGAGGAGTTCTTGCAAATCTAAGGATCCGGATCAGAGATTTGAAGAATGGCCGAGTGAAGAAATCAACACATGCTTTTACAGATCTTAGTTTAATGCTTAAGAAAAGTTACAGAAGGAACTCAGAGAAGAAGAATATCTGTGCTGCCGGAGCCCAATCTGAGGGGGAGGCGTAAGGCGCAGGAATCTCCTTTCTCTGACAACTTTAACCTACACAACAGAAGCATAAAACCAAAGGTCAGTAAAAGAAAACAAAACCTCAAAGACACTGTCAAACAAGAAGGACAGAGTTAATCCGACATCAGAGAGTGAAGAAATAGGGATTTCTAGAGCTCACCTGATACACTCTCGTGACTAGAAAGAAGGGATCTAGGCTTGATCCAGTCAGTCAGAAACGAATCTGAAAAGCAGAGACAAGGGTCGTAAGTATCTTGAGAAGAGAAGTATAGACTTAAGATAAGCTTAAAAGGAAGGTTTCTTAGACTTACCTTAGCGATCGTGAGGTAGTAGAAGATCCATGGAAGCTTACATGTCTAAATCGAAAATTTCAAAGGTATGAAGGGACTCAAAACGGATATCAGATGGTGAAGAGAAAGAAATTTCTATAACTCACCAGAGCTCATCGGATTTGAAACGGAAGGAGGAAGACACGCTCTGAAGATGATGAATCTTCACGATAAGAGACCAAGGAGCTTAAGGACGAAGAGATAAGGGCTTATCTGGTCTTCCTAAAGCTCGCCGAAGCTGGAGAAATGGCAAATCGGTTCATCGAAGCCTGGATGTTGAAATACAAGGAGATAAAAGGTTAGAGATGGTGGATAAAATCGGATTCAATCGAATCAGGAAGAAAGGAGTGAGCTTACCTGAAGATCGCTTGAGCTAACGGTTGATGGAGCTCGAGATCGAACCGTTTGAAGCTCAAATCACCATTTTCGCCTTCGGATGCGCAGCCAGTGAGAGAGAGAGACAACAATCCGAAATAGGGTTTCCAATATTTTTTTTTGTTGTCAGGACAGAATGATCAGCCCAAAGGGGAGATTTGTTAGCAGTTGGGCTTGACCATTATGCTAAACGAATGGGCCTTATAAGGCTGAGCCCATTTGTTCTCCATGTGACCTGCAAACCCAAAAGGAGAGATGCATTAACCTAATAATCACAAGAAATAAAAGGTGTTGGAGTTGTGGACATTAGGTTAAGAAAAAGGACGACGTGAAGACGTAAGAGAAACGAGAGCAAGAAACATAAGAGAGCTTGAGTAATTCCAAAGAGCATCAGAAGCTAAGGGATTTACTAGAGTTCTATTGAGCAGTAGAAAGCTAGAGAATAAAGAGCTAGAGAAACACATTGTTTCTATAGCTAAGATTCTAATAGAAGCTTTCTGCAAGGTTTGATTCTTAAGATAAGTTAGTAGCAGAAGAAACTTATCTTTGTCGTTGTAATCAAACCGATATAGTGCATCTTGTGGGACTCTGATTCCCACCCCTGTGACGTAGCCAATTGGTGAACACAAGGTAACCAAATTCTTGTGTCGTTTATTATTCCGCAAACAAACGAACACAGCTTAGTATTAAATCTATCTTAAGTCCTAGAACACAAGTTGAAATCTCAACATAAAAAGAAGGTCCACATGTGGTAAGATTGTGGTAGTGTCCACAAATAGTCGATTATGTCTATCATTTCTCTTAAAATTGTGTTTCACAGATCGTGGTAATATTGTGGTAATGCCATTGGTGTCTTTTAATGTCATTCTATTATCTATTGGGTTACGACGTTGAGCTTCTAAGGGGAGAGTAAGAGCTGTGTGTTTTACACATGTGTGTCATCTTATGACGACATCAAAGAAGTTTTTAGTTGGGAGAAGGACATTTGGGAGAGGATTACAATTTAATATGTGGTCGATTGAAACACAAGGAATACAACAGTTTGTGCCATCTAATATTATTCATGTAGTGTTTCATCATGGTATGTGAATACGTTCCAGCCTTTGCATCAGTTTGACTACTTGACAACAACGTAGATTCGAGGACGAACCTTTTCTTGACCGGAGAAACATGATGCAGCGCATCTTCACATGATCACGCCTCGGTGATCTTCGCCGTGATCAACACACATATAGCTTCGTTTATATTTATATTGGGCTTTTGACATTTTGGGCTTTTACGTATTCATTGTTAATTAATAGTTAGACTTAGGGTTTAAGTTTATTGCTTCCCGTATGTGTGTTCCATAGGACTTATTGTACATTCATTGATTATTGAATAGGAAAACCTCATAGAACTTTTAGTTCAATTCTTTGTTGACGGCATTCTTTGTGAATCAACGTCTCTCAAGAACCCTCGATGAACGGCTATTTTTCGTGAATCAACGATCTTCGAGTCCTCGTAGAACAACTATTCCTTATAGGAATCAGCGATCTTCGAGTCTATCAAGCTTACACTACACCAGTAACACTAATCTTTTTTGCTTATTCTCCTTCCTCATGGAGTCTGCTATAATCTCTCCATACTGCTCTTCAGTTATTTGTATTTATATCTTCTAATTGACCGACACAATTAGCAAAACCAGTGAAGAGATGGTGGCTATTAAGATAATATGAGAAAGAGAAACGTCAGAGAAAGAGAGAGAAGCAATGGGCTTTGGATTTGTTCACTCAATTATTTGAAAATGAAATAAAGGCCTATTGACCAGAAAAATGCAAGACACGTGTACACTTTTTATGGAAAGAAAAGTGTGTTATTATATTATAGATTAACTTGCAGCCAAAACTCCTTAAATTTCTGAGTATTGTTCTTAAATATTTATGAATATAAATAATAGTGTAGCCAAACAGTGGTTCAGTTCCCTGAATAGTCATCAATGCTTTCGAATTCAAACCCTCTTCACCTTCCTCGATAATCATGTGCTCGTTTTAATTTGTGCTCCTGTGAAATGCAAATTCTCTCTCATGAAGAATCATACTCTTAATTATCTCCGACAGGGAAGATCCGGCTACCCCACTCCAATCATGATCTAAAGGTTCTCGAGATCCCATCTCTGTGATACTAATATCAAATTCGGATTCGACTCCGCAGAAGCAACCATCAGAATATTCTTCCACTCTTTTGTTCGTCCCTGATACACCTCTCTTTGATGATTTCTCAGATAAGTTAGTAGGTTGGGTTTCTTATTGTTCTATGGAATGATTTCGATAACATGGAATTGATACTGTAAGGACTTGAACTATCGAAGATGCTTAAGAACATAATCGAAATGACACACAACAAGTTTTGTTTGCCCAGTTCACGATCAACGATCGCTATGTCTGGGGAGAGGCGGTACTCTCAATCAGCCCACTTTCTTCCGGAAAAAGCCTCCGGCGTGGCGATTACATCTCCTATCGATTTCTTTGCGCAATACACTTTTCTCCTTCTTACAAAGATGATATGAAACGAGAAAGAACTAATTCGAAAAGATAACCTAGAGATTGACTGATTGGAGCTCTCTCCGAGCTCAGATAAAATAATCGAGAGCGAATATGATCGACAATGGCTCATAACAAACTCTTTTACGACTCTTAACAATGATGTTCACTCGATCAACTGCTTAAGTTGACTCGAGCTTCAGATTGTCACTGTTTCACTTTAGCTGGCCCAATTCCAAAAGACGAAGCCCAACACAATCCCAATCTCTTTAGTGAATTGATCTTGAAGGCATATATTAACCTTGCCTTGAACGGTCCAAAATAAAGCTGACCCAATCAAAATCACCTTCTCCTACAGAGAAATAAAATTTGCTTATGCAGTGTTTATCGCCACATGATGTCTCTTGTCATCTCCTTTCGATGACACAGTCTCTCAAGTTGAATCATGAAATCAAGAATCTACAACCTCCCTCTGAAGCTTCTAAGAACTTGATACTAAACAACCTGATTAAGACTTAATCACAATTTTTTGACGAAACCACAACCTTTTGAAGAACCTCAAACTGACCTCTTATAACACCACTACTGAAACTGAGCTTAAGAAAAAAATCCATGATTATTTACTCATTGAAAACTTTTTTGCTTATGAAGAAAAACCATCAAAATTCACCAAGAAGATCACAGCCGCAACCTTACTCTAGAACCTTGATAGACACCATACTCTTTTCCAGTGTCTTACTAGGAACACTCTTAGTTAAAATATCAGCCAAATTCAGTGAAGTATGGACCTTAACAACCGTAACACTCCCTTCATCAATGACATCTTGAATGAAATTGAATCTAGTGTAAATATGTTTAATCCTTTCATGAAAACTACCATTCTTAACTACATATAAGCTATTGAGAATCACAAAATACCCTGACTGAACCTTTATCATACCCAAGATCCTCACACATACCCTTATGCAATCGAAATTCATTTGTTGCCTCTGAAAGAGCCATATACTTTGTCTCCATGGTTTAGAGAGAAAAAAATAGGTTGAAGTCCAGACCTCCAACTAATAATGTTGCCTCATACGTGATAGATGTAGCCTGTGACAGACCTTCTGCGATCCAAATATACTGCATAGTATGTATTCAATAACTTCCAACTTTGAAACTCAACCCCTTAGTGAATGTGAAGTTATAATCTGCCGTGTCTTGAATATACCTCATGATCCTCTAACTACTTGTCAATGCTAACGCCATGGATTTACCATGAATCGACTTACAACACCAACCCCATGAACTATGTCAGGTCGAGATCCCACCACTGCGTACATGAGACTTCCTACAACACTAGTGTATGAAACCTCTGACATAAACCTTTATTTTATCTCTTTGTCATTATCATCTAAACCTTTAAACTTTAAATGAGAACCCAAAGGAGTAAGTCTGGTTTACTCTCTGACATACAAAATGTCCTCAGTACTTGCCTCAAATAATTACCTTGTGATTACCTTAGAATTCCTCTTTTCCTATCCCTTGTGATATCCATGCCCAAAATCCTTGTAGAAGCTCCCAAATCTTTCATTTCAAACTCCTTAGAAAACTATCCTTCAACTCCTTTATCCCTGATAGATATTTTGAAACCACTAGCATGTGATCTACATATATAAGTAGATACACTCTATTTGAAGTTCCTAATCCATTAATGTAGACAAATGGATAATATGGACTTTTCTGAACTTCTAATTTTTCTTGAAACCGTCAAACCGTTTGTTCCATTGCCTCGGCAACCTTATGCTCTTGTCCCTTTACCTTGAATCCTTCTGTTTATCCATGTAGATCACCTCATCTAAATTGCCATTCAGGAAAGCCGTTTTTACATCAAGCTGCTCTAATTATATATTTTCATTCAACATTAGAGAAAGAATCAACCTTATGGAAACATTTTTCACTACATGAGCAAATACCTCATTGTAATTTATACCTTCGGATACTAAGATTTTATAGATTCTTGAGATGTGTATCAATTCCTCAAGTATTGATAGAGTAGTACGAGGTATCGAATCCAAATCAGGATGGGAATAACCACAAGGAATGCACTAAATCAATCAAGTCAAGCAGACACTATTCAATAAGTGATTATAAACTTTTAAGTGCAATTAAATCAAACAGACAAGTAAGCAGACACTAAACATATGCGTAAACAGATAAAAGATTAAACACTCAAATTCGATATTATAAGTCAGGCCAATGGGGTAGGTCAATGAATAGAGTGATCTAAAGCTATCATGAATGCTCAAACAATCTTCCAAGAAACTAATCCTAAGCAAAGAACTCAATCAAACAATTAATCCAATCTCTTGGTACTAATTAATTTGCCTAATCCTTAATCAAAATCAAATTCTCATTTGTGAATACAAGATAGGAAATCATTAATCTCAGGTTCTCAATAGCTATTAAACACTTTAGACATTCATTTTCATGAGCTAAACATTCAAATTCCTATAAAGATTCAATCGAGCATTTCATGAAACACTTGGTGTGAAACAAATAGCAAAATTATCTAAACCAACCTGATCAAGGTTAATATAGCCTTAAGCACATCTAAATAGGGAGGATCATAAAATCTAGCCCTAAGCATCCATGAATCCCCCCCCCCCCAAATCACCATAATCTACCTAACCCATAAGCATCAAGGGAAACTATTCACTAATCATGCTAAACTCAACAAAACTCATGAGAATCATGTTAAGCTTAATGATTATTGAAAGATTAGAAGAAGTGAAAGAAGAAATCAAGATAAACAACTCTTAAATTACTCAAAGATTCAAAATTTCTTACTAAACATTTAAAAGAGAGGTTTTTGGAATAAAGAAAGCTTAGAAAATAAAAAAATTTAGGTTTTTTGCCTTATAAAGTGAAAAGCAGTTGGATCAGAAGAGCTTCGTTGGGGACGATATCGGCCGGTTTTGACGATACTTATAGGTCAATAGGATGAGATAGGATGTATCGGTCCATTCAGGTCGATGGTGGTAGCTGATACATTCTCTGTGATTCAAGCTTCAATTCGTGTGTGTGGTGATATCGGGAGAAATAAATCGATGCCGTTACGTCGATGGGTTGAAGTTCATGCCATCAGGTGCTTTAAGCCGATAGGAGGACGTCGATAGATTATCTATCGTTTTCATGGTTTTGAGCTGAGTTTCCCATCGGCCTAGTTAAGCCGATACATTCTGGTCGATATAGAGCAGCATGTGACATCGACTCGGTTTGATTGATGTCTCTGAACCGATGAATCCTTTGCCTAGTTCGTGGGATTTCCGCAGCATCACATTGGGCTAGTTACGTCGATGGACTCAGACCGATGACAGGAAGCAGCTGGTACCGGCTGGATCAAGCCGATATCATTCGACCGATTGAGCAATCCGAATCTCCTTCATTTCTTGAGCTCCAAACTGCTCCATAAGTTCACTAAATCATCAAGGAGTCTCCAAATACCTACAAAGATCAAGAAAACACTCCAAGAACAACAAGATATGCAAGATCCTAACTCTAAATGCTCTTAAGTTCTAAATGCAAGGAATTCTAAGAAATAAACATAAATGAATGCAAAATGTAACCAAAATATGAACTTAAAACAAGTATAAATGCATCAAAGTGCAAAGATATCACATTTAACTTGAGAGAATCCCTTTGCAACGAGTCTAGCCTTGAATATAGGTTTTTCTACTCCAAGAATTCGTGTATCTTCTTGCAAACCCTCTTGTAACCAATAACTTTCTTCCCCACTTGTATGTCTACTATATTCAATGTTTCGTTTTTATTTAATGAATCAATTTCGTCAATACTTGCAGACGTCCAACCTTCTTTGTCTTTGTTGCTTATGGCTTTTGCATAAGATTTAGGTTCATTCATATCTAGTTATTCAGCAGCAGACAAAGCATATGCAGCAACAACAAAGTCATCAAACTTAGATGGGAATTTAGACTCTCTTCTTTGTCTATCTCTAGCCAAAATATAATTATCCAAACTAACTTGACCTTCCTCCTGAGCTTCACCATTTTCACTATCTGAGACAACCTCAATCTCTATCCTCTGATCAACTGATTCAGAATCTAAACTGACCCCACCTGAAATTGATGACCTTGATTCCCTTGTTTATGATGTTGATGAAACCCCTGAACCAGACTCGTTGGACCTTTGATCAAATTCTGGCTGAAAGTAACTCTTTTACCTATGTTTTATGAACCTTTTTACTCTGAGCTTCTTCTTCATCCTCGGCTTCTGATACTAGCTTTGAAACTGAATCCTTGAAGACCTATTCCTCAAGAAAATGATGTTTTTAATGATAGTACACTTTCCCTCACTTGGAAGCCAGATTCTAAATTTTTTGGTGCTTTGTGGATAACCAACAAAATACCCTTTAACATCTCTGGGACTTGTCTTAGCTTGAACCATATAGACATCTGCAGTATATCCAAACCTTCTTAGATGAGTTAGGCATGGCCTTGAACTAGACCATAACTCCTCTGGTAAATTGAAATTTATTGATAAACTTGGTGACATGTTTATTAGATAAATTTTTGTTGAAGCAGCTTCAGCCCAAATATTTTCTCCCATACCACTTTCAGATAGCATACACCTCACCTTCTCCATTATAGTCCTATTAATTCTCTCTGAAACTCCATTTTGTGTGGGGAGTGTACATGCATGTCATGTGTCTCTTGTTTCCTGCCTCTTCAGAGTACTCCAAACCATTGTCAGTCCTAAAAAAATTCACTCTTTTTCCAGTCTGATTTTCAACCAGAGACTTCCATTCTTTGAAATTTAAGAACGCCTCTTCCTTTGTATTTAAGAAATATATCCATACCTTCCTATTGAAATCGTCAATTAAGATAATGAAGTATTGGTTACCTTCTAAGCTTGGTTCTACTGAAGGTAATCCCCACAAGTCTGAATGCACATACTTCAGAACCTATGTGGAGGTGTGCTTTCCTTTCTTAAAGCTTTCCTTGTGAGATTTACCAAAAATTAGTCTTCACAGAAATCCAGCTTCCTAATGTCTTTATTTGCCAAATATCTTTTTCTGGCCAAGATATCCATTCTCTCCTGACTGATGTGTCCTAGCCTAGAGTGTCACTTCTATTTAGAGTCAATATGAGCTTTGGTCGAGCATAATTCTCCCTTTAAAACTTCCCCTTATAGATAGTACAAACTGTCATTGTACAAACTTGTAAGAACTTCCTTACCATCTTTGAAGAACTTGATTCTGAAATCCTCGCCTTTGTAGTTGTAGCCTAATTTCTCTAGACACCCAAAAGAAATCAGGTTTTTTCTTATAAAAGACATATACTTCACCTCTGAAAGTACAAACAATGGATCCATCTAGCCTCTTTATCTTGATCTTTCTCATTCATTTTATTTCATTGTAACTTTTGTTGCCCATTAATACTCTTCTTCTAGTGTACTCTTGAAGATCAAACAAAATATCTTTATTTGGTGTAATATGGAAACTACTTCCTGAATTCATAACCCACTTATTCTTAATTAGTTTCTTGAAGACTTGCAGTTAAAATCAATGGTTCACTCTTCAATGAATCCACATTCACTGAGTTGTAACGCTTGTTCTTCCCTTTATCTGGACATTCTTTTTTTCCAGTGACCTTCCTTTCCACAGATGAAGCATCCCTTTCCTGCCTTACTGAACCTTTTCTTTGACTTACCTCTGTTATTACTTTAATTCTGAAATATTGACCATCTCTCTTCTCTGATCTTCCCTTGTTGCCAACAAATAATCCCTCATCATCTGTTTTTGACTTGTGCAGAAGACCTTTCTCTCACAGTTCATTCTCCTTTGCATATGTAGAAGTGACAACATCATTAACTGTGGGATTATCCTTTCCACTACCATACTTTAATGTATGAACAAAAGGTTCAAACTATGGTGGTAAACTGGTTAATATATGTATGGCTTATCTTCATCTAAGATGTTTATGTTCAGACTCTCTAGATCATTGACCAACTTCAGAAAGGTATCAACGTTCTGCTCAATACTCCTATGCTCATCCATTTTATAACTTGCAAAACGTTGCTTCAAGTAGATCCTACTTGGCAGAGACTTAGTTTGATAGTCTCTTTCTAACGCTTTCCAAATATCAAGAGTCGACGTTTCCTTCATCACTTTTTTGATAATCTGATCACTAAAACTCATCTTGACAAGGCTTCTCACTCGTTTGTCCTTATATGGTCTTCTTGGATCCACCTTAACTTCTTTGCCTCCTTCTTGCTTTTAAACGTCTCCTTCTAACGTTGATTCCTACTCAAAAACTGAATATAATCCCAAAATATTTAATGTGCATAAAATCTTATGCTTCCATATACCAAAATCTCCATGTCCATGAAAATTTTCAACCTCAAAACGACCCTGAGTCAGCTCCATTCCTAACATGTATCAGTTATGCCATGATTTCAGAATTGCAGGATCAGAACCTTAAACCTCACGTCTAACCGAGAAAAATTACGAACCGCACTTACCAACCACAAACATAACTTCCACAATATAAAATAGATGAATCAGATAAGATTTGAACCTTAATCTGACTTTCTTCGCTTGAGAAAAACTGAAACTAATTCCGATTAAAATCGATCTTCTCTGGCGATCCTACATCTCAAGATTGAGATTCTTCTATAAGCTTAAGAGATCAACGAACGACCTACGCTCTGATACCGTTTTAAAATATTTGAACTATCGAATATGCTTAAGAACACAATCATAAATACAAACAAGAAGATTTGTTTGCCCGGTTCACGATCAACGATCTCTGTGTCTGGGGAGAGGCGACACTATCAATCAGTCCACTATATGCCGGAAAAGCCTTTGACGTGGCGATTATAGCTCCAATCGATTTATATGCGCAGTACACTTCTCTCTTGCTTACAAATATGATATGAAACAAGAAAGAACTAATGCGACAAGATAACCTGGAGATTGACTATGATCGGAGCTCTTCTCGAGCTTAGCTAAAATAATCAAGAGCTTAGATCGTTGTCGTAATGATAACTGTTACGATACCTATATTATAACAATGCATTGATCGATCAGCTGATTAAGTTGACTCGATCTTCATAACGTCAATGTTTAACTTTAGCTGGCCCATTCCAAAATACAAAGCCCAACATGAGCCCAATCTCTTTAATGACTTGATCTTGAAGGCATATCAACATATACTTGGAAGCTTCTTCTTCTTTTGAGGAATCATTCCCTCACTTGTATATGTTTATTTTTGAATCTCACTAGGCAAACAAGTGATATCTTTGGATTCAGAATTTGAATATAGCCCACAACCTAAAACTTCGAACAAGTATGAATATGTACTTGCTAGTTTTAGGGAGCAACGCCGTGGATTGGAATCTGGATTCAGAGATGCAGGTTGTAGTGAGACAGACAAGTATTGAGGAGTGTGTACATATCTGTATTATTTGCATTTTGGTTAAGTTCTGGTTATTACCGGTTTAGGCTATTCTTTGGTAAATGTATATAAAGAAACATTTGTACATTATAAACGTTAAGAAAATATACAAGAAATCTTTGAAACTTTTGTTTCTCTCTCATTTTCTTCTTCCTCGTAATATGGTATCAGAGCCATCAATGGCTTCATCTGCTTGATTTCGACTTCTTTTTCTTCATTCTGAGATCGGATTCTACTCTTCGATCTTTGATTTGAACTCCGATCCTCTGATTTTCTCGAAAAATGGTCAAAATCTGCAAAGTTACTCACCGATCAGCTCGTCTTCAGGGAATGACGGCATCTGGTTCCCGACGACCTCCCAAACAAACTGATGTTGACGATACTCCTCCGCGAAGTCCTCCGACAGCTCGATCAAAGGTTGCTCGTCCTTCGCGTGCTCGATCAAAATCTGAAAACTCCGATCTGGAACGTTCTCCACTGTATCTTCACAACTCTGATCATCCAGGTCTTAATATAATTTCGATTCGCTTAGATGGTACGAATCATGATGATTGGTCAGCTGCTATGAGAATATCTCTTGATGCGAAGAATTAACTAGGATTGATTGATGGATATGTATCTAAACCTTCATTGACGCATAAGAACTTTAATCTCTGGTCTAATTGCAACTCAATGGTGAAGGCGTGGTTATTGAACTCTGTTTCTCCACAGATCTATCGTAGTATCCTACGATTTGATAAAGCATCTGATATTTGGGCTGATTTGTATGGTCGATTTCATATGTCAAATTTGCCAAGGACTTTCAATCTCACTCAGGAACTTAAAGATTTTCGTCAAGGAGCTCTTTCTCTCTCTGAGTATTATACTCATCTGAAGACTCATTGGGATCAACTTGAGAATTCAGAAGAACCGTATGAACCTTGCACATGTGGACATGTTGCTCGTCTGCATCAAAAGGCAGAGAGCTAAAATAGTGAAATTCTTAGCTGGACTAAATGATTCTTATGCTATCGTCCGCATGAAAATCATTGCCAAGAAGACTCTTCCTTCCTTGGTGGAAGTATACAATCTCTTGGACAGTGATGACAATCAGAAAGGTTTCTCTATTGTTGTTGCTCCCTCTACTGCATTTCAGGTTCAAGTCTCTAAACAATCTCCACCTCTCGCTGAGATTTGCTATGTTCAGAATGGACCAAATAAGGGACGTCCGATATGTTCTTATTGTAACCGTGTTGGCCACATTGCTGAACGGTGCTACAAGAAGCATGGTTTTCCCCCAGGCTTTGTTTCCAAGAACAAGAATGATAAAGTGCAGAAATCCTCCTCTGTTTCTCCTGGACCAAAGACATCATCTCTTGTTTCTCCAATGGCGCTCTCAAGTCAATCTCTCTCCTGCTCCATCATCTCAGAGTGTTGATGGTTTGCTTGGAAACATGACTAAAGATCAGCTGCAAAGTTTCATTGATTTTTTCAGTTCAAAGCTGCAACATCCCACTGCCTCTCCTTTGACTGAAGCTAGCTCTTCTTCGCCACACAATGATCATTCTCTCCTCTAACTTACAGTTTTATTGGAATTCTGATTGTTTTGAAACATATGCTTTCCAATGAAACTTGGGTGATTGACTCTGGAGCAACACATCATGTGTGTCATGACAGAGATTTGTTCATCTCATTGAATACATCTTATGTCAGCTTTGTGAATCTACCCACTGGTACTCAAGTCCAGATTGGTGGTATTGGATAAATTCAGTTAAATCAGAACATCTTACTTCATAATGTTCTTTTTATTCCAGAATTCCGATTGAATCTCATAAGTATCAGTGCTTTGACCACTTCCTTAGCTTCAAGAGTATTATTTGATCCTAGTTGCTGTGAAATACAGGATCTTACCAAGGGCTTGATGATTGGTCAGGGTAGAAGAGTTGGCAATTTGTATGTGATGGATACTTGTGCTGGTGCTCCTTTAATCAATGATGTCGTGGATATTGGTTTGTGGCATCAACGATTGGGTCATCCTTCATATACAAGAATGGATATGCTTGATGATGAGTTGGGAACTAAGACATTGAAGAATAAAAGACCTGCTTATTGCCATATTTGTCATCTGGCTAAGCAGAAGAAACTTTCTTTTCCAGCTGAGAACAACATGTGTAATTCTGCTTTTGAGTTATTACATGTAGACATTTGGGGACCTTTTCATATGGAGACAGTTGAGGGTTTTCGACATTTTTTTACCATTGTTGATGATCATACAAGAGCAACTTTGGTTTATTTGTTAAAGACAAAGAATGAGGTTTTAACAGTATTCCCTGCATTCATCAACAAAGTGGAAAATCAGTATAATGTCAAGGTTAAAGCCGTTAGATCAGATAATGCACCAGAATTGAACTTCACTGCATATTTCTCCATGAAGGGCATCACTTTATATCACTCTTGTCCATAGACTCCAGAGAAAAACTCCGTTGTGGAACGTAAACATCAACACATTTTGAATGTTGCAAGGTCGTTGATGTTTCAATCTCATTTGCCTCTAAAGTTCAGGGGAGATAGTAGTCTCATTGCTGCCTTTCTAATCAATCGGATGCCTTCCCCACTGTTGTCCAAGAAGTCCCCATACGAAGTACTCACTGGTAAGGTTCCAGATTATTCACATCTCAAGACATTTGGTTGTTTGTGTTATGGGACTACTTCTCCCAAACACATACATAAGTTTATGCCAAGATCAAGGGCATGTGTCTTTTTGGGTTATCCATCAGGTGTAAAAGGATATAAGATCATGGATATTGAAAGCAACATGATCTTTGTTTCTAGGCATGTGGAATTTGTTGAAGAAGTGTTTCCTCTGGCTATTACTTTGGAATCTGATCAAGATCCCTTTGCCTCAGGTATTATTCCATCTTCTCCCTCTCCACCACCTAAAATTTCCACCAACACAAATTTCTTCCAATAGGATTCGATATACTCCTGCTCACCTTAAAGATTACCATTGTTATTTCCTCACACATAACATTCCTTATCCCATTTCATCTTCTTTATCATGTGATTCTCTTTCACCTTCATACCTTTCTTTTATTAACAACATCACTAATATTCCTATTCCACAAACATATGCTGAGGCAAAGGGTTCTAAAGAATGGTGTGAAGCTGCAGATAAAGAGATTAATGCTATGGAATCCACTGGTACTTGGGATGTTGTGAGTCTTCCTGCTGGTAAGAAAACTGTTGGCTGCAAATGGGTTTTTACATAGAAATTTTTGGCTGATGGAACCTTAGAACGATATAAGGCACGTATGGTTTCCAAAGGTTTTACACAAAAACCTGGTTTGGATTATACTGAAACCTTCTCCCCTAATGCCAAGATGACCACTGTAAAACTGTTATTGAAGGTCTCTGCTTCAAAACATTGGGGGCTCAAGCAGTTAGATATCTCTAATGCTTTTCTCAATGGTACTCCGGATGAAGTGATCTATATGCGGTTGCCTGAAGGGTATGCATAACGTAAGGGGGACATCTTACCTCCCAATGCTGTTTGCTGATTGAAGAAGTCCATTTATGGTCTTAAGCAGGCTTCTAGGCAGTGGTTTATCCGTTTCTCTGAGGCGTTAATGGGATTAGAATTTCAGAAGTGTCATGGTGATCACACACTATTTGTCAAGCATACTTCAGCTGATTTCATAGCGGTTTTAATCTATGTTGATGACATTGCCATTGCTAGTTCATATGAACCTGCTGCAAATGATTTAACAGTCATTTTGAAGCAACTCTTCAAGCTCAGAGATAAAGGTCCACTTCAATATTTATTTGGTCTTGAAATTGCTCGTTCTGACGCAAGAATCACCATTTGTCAACGTAAGTATGCTCTAGAGTTACTTCGGTCTATGAGCATGCTTGACTGCAAACCTTCTTCGACTCCCATGGTTCCGAATTTGCAGTTATCTAAGACATCTGGTGAGTTGATATCTGATCGAGAGAAATATCGCAGTCTGGTTGGTCGACTTATGTATCTTACCATCACCAGACCTGACATCACGTTTGCGATTAACAAGCTTTGTCAATTCTCCTCTGCTCCTCGCACAGCTCATTTGCAGGCTGTCTACAAAGTATTTCAGTACATAAAAGGGACAGTAGGACAGGGTTTGTTTTATTCTTCTGATTCTGATCTTTCCTTGAAAGGATTTGCAGACTCTGATTGGGCTGCTTGTATTGATAGTAGAAGATCTACTACTGGTTTTACCATGTTCTTGGGATCGTCTCTCATTTCCTGGAGATCCAAGAAGCAGTCTACTGTCTCTCGTTCTTCTGCAGAGGATGAGTATAGAGCTTTGGCTCTTGCTTCTTGTGATTTATCTTGGCTTGCAATCTTACTCAAAGACTTATGTATACATACTGGTTCTTTGCCTGTATTATACTCTGACAGTACTACTGCTCTATCCATTGCTTCTAATCTTGTTTTCCACGAACGCACCAAGCACGTTGAGGTGGATTGTCACACCGTTCGAGAAAAGCTTGACAAGGGTCTACTCCGCCTATTATTTCCAGTCACATTTCATCATCTCATTTCCAAGATGAGCTTGATTAACATCTTCCGCACATCTTGAGGGAGACTATTGAGGAGTGTGTACATATCTGTATTATTTTCATTTTGGTTTAGTTCTGGTTATTACCGGTTTAGGTTATTCTTTGGTAAATGTATATAAAGCAACATTTGTACATTGTAAACGTTAAGGAAATATACAAGAAATCTTTGAAACTTTTGTTTCTCTCTCGTTTTCTTCTTCCTCGTAATAACAAGCATAGGTATGCTTACCTCAAGAAACCTAACTCAAATGCGTGAAGAACAATTATATCCTTACTTGTCTATGTTTCTTTTTGGAATATAACTAGGAAATCATGTAATATCTCTTAATTCTGATTTTGAAGTTAGTCCTCGACCCAAGACTTCAAGCAAGTATGGACATGTGCTTGCTGATATTAGGGAACCGAAAGAAAATTATATTATGACCAACGAAAAGAAAATATAAGCATCGAGAAAATGCTTATATTCTGAACAAGAAAATGAAAATATAAGCATCGAGAAAATGGGTCGGAAAAAGCGGACCAGAAGTTATAAAACTACAACTCTTTCGGTTCCGGGTGGAGAATTGGCTGCTCACAACCTGATTCGATCCGGACACGGAGGTGATTGCGTTGTAAGAATTCTTCATCGTCCGTAGTAGTGCTCCCATCTCTATGTGAAGCGGGGAAATCAAATGTGTTCCACTACCTAAGCCAATCAGGTCAATGCAATTATTCTCCTGCAATATAAAGTCGAAGCCTGATTTCAAGTATACACCAGTTCATGATGTGTCTACCTGACACCGCCATTCTGGATCCGGAAATTGGCAGCCTCTAAAGCTTGAGATCCTATGGCTTGTTTGTCGGCGGATTCCTCAAGCTTCGGGATGATTTGAGTCAACCTCCAAATTTATGTTTCGTAAAGCGCTATTTAGCCGGTTTTTTGTTCAACCTTATTAAATGGTTTTTTATACTTGTTGGGTTGTTATATTCAACCTTTTTTTCTTTCCATTTCATTCTTATTAAACGGTTTTCTATTCAACCTTATTAAAAAGAATATCTAGATATGGATTTACTCAAATTGGTAGGTTTTTCATTTGTACATTTCACCTATTCAGATATCAAAATATAATTCCATGTACCGTGGTAAGTTCTACTCAGATTCTAGTTCATTTTCTTTACAAAATAGTGTTTAAACAGAAGTTGCTTAATTTTGTGTGTATTCATAGTATTATACTAAATAGGGGTGTTATACTAAGTAGGAACTATTGAATCGTAGGTTTGGTTTTATATGATTTTAGTAGTAATTCTTAAGACCTATTAAAAATTGGGAAAAAACTTTAAAATACTTGACGTGAATTACATTTGCCAAAAAAATATACACTTTTAATATTACCTAAATTTCATAATTTTTATCCCCAACTTTAACAATGATTGGGTTAGGTTGTTAACGATTTTTGAAATCCAGTGTCAAAATAACGATGGTTGAAAGTTGGAGTATTTAAAAGACAACCAAAATAAAGTTGGGTATTCTCCAGAAAAAATTAAAAGTTTGAATATTTTTCTGGCAAATATAATTTATTTGAGGTATTTAAAGGTTTTTTCCCACCATTATATAGATTCTCAAATTCAATTATCAAATTAATCTTTGTGAATGTTCACCTTCAACAATTGGTGCAGTCTTTGGAGACTTTGTGTATCTTCATACGATTAAAGAAAGATCGCCAATGGCGGAATAACGAATCTCATCACAAAATCAGAAGGAAAACACCACCACCAACAACAAAGGAGGACAAAGAAGTATGACATACAGCTCAACACGCCAACAAAAATCAATGGAGCCGCACTAACTTGACAACCACATGATTAAAAGTCACGAGCAATACATCAACAAAAGCATAACAACCGCAATCCTAAAGATAAAGAGCCATCAAAAATAGTTATCACCTGAATTATAAAAATGAGCCAAGATCTGATCGATCAGTAAAACCAACCCTAAGGGGTATAGACACTGGCGGAGCCAGCTTTATAGCAAGGGAGTCATTTGACCCTTATGAATTTCTATATAAATTTTGTTTTGATGTATGTTAAAGTAAAATTCCGATGAAATGTTATAGATTTAGCTCATTTGACCCTTGTAACATATAATTAAAAATAAATTGACTGCTATGAAGTTGAGGCTGGCTCCCTTAGTGGATATAGAACAAGACTTATTCTTGAATTATCCTAAATTTTAGATTTCATCAACAAAATAATTATAGATATACTTTATTGGTGATATATGTATGTGTTCAATGTTAAAAATGAACCGATTGAGAAAAGACATATCAGTAGAAAATAACTCATCCATATATGCAAATTAAAAAAAGCCTTAAAAATACGGAAAATATCTGACCTAAATTATATTTATCCGAAAAATACCCAAAGCTTAATGTTGTCGAGAAAATATCCAACGTTATTTTGGTTGCCTTTTAAGTATTCCAACTTTCAAATTTTTGTTATTTTTTACACTTATTTTTAACCATGGTTAGGTTACTTTTTAATGGTGGTTATAGCTGAGGATGAAAATTATGAAATTTGAAAGTTAGGATATTTAAAATACAACCAAAATAATGTTGAATAATTTTGAGGTAATGTTAAAAATTTATGTATTTTCTAACGAATGTAATTCACGTCAGATAATTTAAAATTTTGTTCCTTATTTAATCTAATGCTTATATAAAAGAGAAAAGTCATAAAATAGCACAAAACATACCTTATCATAAATATAGCACCAAGAAAAATAATTGACAATTTTAGCATTATTTTGATTACAAAGACTTTTATAACATTATATAAATTAGGGTTTAGAGTTTATTATTTAGGGTTTAAGGTTTATTATTTAGGATTAGAGTTTAGTATTTAGGGTTTATGGTTTATTATTTAAGGTTTAGGGTTTAGTATTTAGGGTTTATGGTTTAGTATTTAAAGGTTTAGGGTTAGGGTTAATTTTATCTTATCACTTAAATAAATTTTATTTTTGTGATTTTTCTTCCTTTTTATTATATTTGTGATAATTTTTATTTTTATGCTATTTTTAAGATTTGCCCTATATAAAAAGGGATGGAAGCAAAGTCGACTCTCAGACATTTTTTAACGTCTATTGCAAATTTGAAAAATCTAATAATTTTAGGAATAGAGCCGTAATCTGGTTTAGGATTGGAAAACTACGGTAAAGGTTTGATTCAAACAATAAACCATCCAAAACTAAAATTTATGAGATTTGAGATTTCGTTTCAAACTTTTTCTCGTAAGGATTTAATTTCTCAACTTTGTTTCGGAAAGATTAACACAAATGGAATAGTTTCATGGATATTTGATTAGTTCTCACAGGAAAATAAACTGTAGACCCTTTTCATTTAAAAAAATATTTATTTAATTTATTATGTGAATATGCAACCAAACGCTCCTTGAATTTCCGAGTACTGTTCTTAGACATTTAACAAATACAGATAACAGTGTAGCCAAACACTGGTTCAGATTCCCTGAAAAGTCATCTGCGATTTCGAATTCGCACCAATGTTTGGCTACACCAAATCCCGCGCTCATTTGAGTCTGCGAAATTCAAATTCTCTCCCATGAAGGATCACATTCTTATCTCCGACGGGGAAGATCCGGCTACCCCACTCCCATCACTATCTAAACGGGCTCGAAAAGATCCCATCTCTGCGATACTGATATCGGATTCCGATCCGACGCCGCAGAAGCAACCGCCGGAATCTTCTTCCACTCTTTTGTTCGTCCCTGATACACCTCTCTCTGATGATTTCTCTGTCGTCAAGTGTACCTTTGCTTCAAACCGCGATGACAAATTCTCCGGTAAGTTAATCCTCAGTTGTAGGTAGGGTTTCTTATTGTTATGTGGAATGATTTCGATAACATACTTGGAAGCTTCTTCTTCTTCTGAGGATTTTCAGTTCTTTGTGTTGGGTTGGTGTTACTTAAATAGGCAAACGAGTGATATCTCTGGATTCGGAGTTTGAAGATAGTCCTCAACCTGAAACTTCGAACAAGTATGAACCTGTGCTTGCTGGTTTTAGGGAGACACGTCGTGGATTGGAATCTGGATTCAGTGATGCAGGTTGTAGTGAGGCTACCTTTGAGAACGCTAGAATACCTGAGCCAAGCATAGGTACGCTTACACCAAGAAACCTAACTCAAATTTATCTACCAAAGTATGCGTGAAGAACAACAATATCCTTACTTGTCTATGTTTCTTTTTGGAATTTAACTAGGCAAACGTGTTATATCTCTTGATTCTGAGTTTGAAGTTAGTCCTCGACCCGAAACTTCGAGCAAGTATGGTCCTGTGCTTGCTGATATTAGGGAACCGCTTCTTGGATTGGATTCTAGATCAAGTGACGTAGATTCTATTGAGGCGAGTACTAGGATAATTGAGCCAAACATTGGTATGCTTACACCAAAACCAAAGTCTTATGGGTAATATACTTCATTTGTCTTGTCCACATATAAATGGTGATTGCTGTTTTCTTTCAGCCGATAATACTAATTGGATGCATGAAGTCACTGTTCGCTCTTCGCTGGCCAATGATACTATCGAGGTACTTATCTGCAAGGAACTAGTACCCTATTGTTCATCATTGACTCTTTTTCTGTATGTGACAACTCTCGATTCCTATAACGTATCATTAGTGTGTCTTTATTGTTCAAGGTGTGCTACTGTTGATTCTTTAATTTTGTTTTGTAATATTGTGTTACTCTTATCGAAATTGCTTGCTTTTGCTGTCATTTTGATTTACTAAAAAATCAGGTAGATTCTGGCCAAGAAAAAGAAAATATAGGCATGGAGAAAATGGGTCGAAAAAAGCAGATCAGAAGTTATAAAACTACAACTCTTCCGGGTGGAGAATTGCCAAAAAAGCAGATGTCGAAAGAAGAAAAAATCCGCGCAATGGAGGAAAAGAAGTTAAGGAAAGAGGTAAGTGTTTTTTACATGACTGTTCTGTTTTGTTTTTCCTGATGAATAGTTAACTGGCTTCAGTCATCCAGCAAGAGAAATTACAGAAAGCAGTCGAAGCTGAGCGTAAAAAGCTAGAGAAGGAAAAGCAGAAATGGGAAAAGGGAAAGTTAGCCCTTAAATCTATCGTTGCTGAGATTGATACTAAAGTGGTTGAAGGATCCATTGGAGGTAAGGAAGTTACTGTTTGTATTATCCTTCAACATATGCTTAGATGTTTTCTCTTTGGCTCTCTTTTTTTTGTTCCATATGAATGGTAGTTTGTGACTAAGCGTAGACACTGAGTGCTTTTGGTAAAATGTCAACATAGGACTTCTGCTTTCAAGGTTCTCTGAGAAAGACATTACATTCCGCGTAGCCCCTAATCCAATTGAGAGATCAATTGTGTGGACGATGACAATTCCAGAGGATATTGCTCCGGTACGAATAAAATCTCAGTTGCTTCAAAGATTTTTAATGTTAATTAACTTTCTTGCAGTTGCATCATGAGTCTCATAACTGACATGTATGAAAGTAGGTCTTAGAACCCAGAACTTGCAACTAGAATCAGCTCCCTAGTTTGGTCCCTATCCTTGTTTATTGCGAGATTAGCATGTTAGTTTAACATGTTAGTTCATACTCTTCTGTGTTGTTTGTTTCATTTCTCCATACTTTAAGTGGTGGAAGTCAAAGCTATGATTTTTTTTTTATCTCTGGATTTGAATGGCTGGAGGTTTGAAATAACTGCTTAAAGTTTAATCTTCTCAAGTTTATCTGTCTAGGCATTGTTTATCAAAAAAATTCTGCTTGTGTTTCCGGAAAAAAGTATTCTTACTTTTAAACATCCATCATTAAGTACTAGATAATTGTTTATTACAAAGAGAGCGATTCTTCATAATACCTGAAACTGAATTGAGTAACCTTTTATGAAATATCAATAGAAGCAAAGCAATGAATCCCTTTATCTATGGGTTAAAGGGGCTTAGAAGATCAGGACTTCACTAAACTATATGAATCATCTGTACTGAATGTCTTGTGTTACTGTCAATTTGCGTCTTCTTATCCTCTTTACTCTGCTGCAGGCTTTCCCAGAAGCGCCCACAATTCGTTATGTCTTACTAGTGTATGAGGCTGAAGAATTTTGTAACCTTGTTGCTGATGAAATATTTCTAGAAAACATCTCAAGAGTTCAGGACCGATACCCATCTTATACAGTGTGTTGCCTCACCAATAAGTTAATGTCCTACGTAAAGAAAAGGTGTGTTTTATTAGGTAAAATTGGTTTTACGTTTATCATCATGAAGAAGGTGAATAAAACTAATCTTCTAGGGAAAAGGAAGAGTACAAGAACCCGGGAAAATGGAGACGGCCTCCTATCGATGAGGTAATATAGTACCTTAGTGAGCATGTGTTTAAATGATAGCTTCTTTACTTTAGACATATTTTGTGGTATTTGATGTGTGTTTACAGGTACTTGCAAAATTAACTACTCACTATGATAAAGTACATTCCAGACACTGTGTAGACGAGGCTGAGGTCGCTGAACATGTTGTTGGTTTAACAAGCAGTCTGGCCTCTTGTCAATTCAGGTACGAATATCTACGCTGTCTCAGGTACTGATTATGCTGGAAAATAGTTTCAGTTTCTTCTCCCAAATAGTTGAGTGGGTTTGGAGAATCCCACTAAACAAATGATCTCTTGATAGAAACCCATGAATTCCAAATCATATATGCATTCAAACGAATTAATGCAATAAAAGATCTCATATCAAAAGCTTATGTTGAACCTATAAACCGTCTTCTTATCTTAGTCTTAAACCATACGTGGCCAAAGATCTGAAAAGATATATGAAACGTGTGTGGCTGAATAATGTATTGATATCGATATGTGAAGGACACTAATCATTTGTGGGTGCACAGGAAGAAATTAACTATGTTATCAGTAAACGCTAATGGTGCATTAGTCTCCAAGGACTCAGTTGACAAACAGATGATTAAAAAGAGTCCATGGTAAAGTAAATTAAACGTTTAAGTTGTGTTGTAGTTTCTCTTTTTAGTAAGTAACGATATTTAGTTATTGTGTAATAGGTTAAAAGCGTTAGTGGCAATACCAAAGGTGCAGCCAAGATACGCAGTAGCAGTGTGGAAGAAATATCCATCTATGAAGTCTCTTCTTAAGGTTTATTTGGATCCTAACATATCGGTGAGTAAAACGTGCGGATTTTTACTTTTATTATTTCAACGGTTGTCTGAAGCAAAAAAAAATGGAAACAGATTCATGAGAAGGAGTTTCTACTGAAAGATTTGAAGGTGGAAGGTTTAGTAGGAGGAGACATAAGGTTAGGTGAGGTTTGCTCAAAGCGGATATATAGAGTTCTTATGTCTCACAATGGATCCATTAAGACTGATGATGTTGAAAACGGTGCTGCTTTTTTCACGCTTTCTCCACATTAGGGTCCAAAGGAATCAAACCAAACCCCGTTTTCTAATATAGATTTTATGTTTGATTCCTTTCTGGTTTTGATTTTAACCTAATAAAAGTATAAATCAATATAGTTATTAGAACATTTTATGTGATATTATGTTAAGTCTTAAACCCTCTTTTTCTCCTGTCGTATTTACAACCCCTTTGTGTTTGTCATGTATTTACTTATTAAGTATTGACTCTTATTATTTTAAAAAGTTCTGACTGCCAAGTATGTTTAATAATAACTAGCATGGTGCGAGCACAACCATTAATAAATAAATAAATTCTTAAAAATATAAATTAAATTTAGCATCAATAATATTATAAAAATATTTTTATATATTAACTATAATAAAACATACAAATATACATTATTATATTTAATATTTTATTAAAACATTTATAGAAAATTAATTTTAAACTCATTGGAACAAATAAATTTAATTAAAATATATTATAAATTATATGAAAAATTATTTATAAGGTAAATTTAAATATATATATATATATATATATATAAACACCAATACATGTAATTTGTTTACAAGTATTTTTTCGTTTATATTTATCCAAATTAAAAAAAAACTTATAAAATATATTAATTTACAACATAAATTCGTATTATCTACAAAAATCATACTTATCAATATTAAATTTCATATTTATAAAATATTTTCGTATTTATCATCTTACTTTTATTTTTATTTTATTTGAATTGTATTTTCCTATAAAATAAAATAAACATTTAGAAAAAATATTTTCATATTTATCATTTTATTATAGATACAAATTTAATATATAAATTTCTATTATCCACAACAATCATAGTTATCAATACTAAAATCTCATAATTCAGGATATTTTTATATTTATCGTCTTATCTTTTATTTATTTTTATTTTTGATGATGTATATCTTTAAAATAAAATAAAAACTGACTTTTAAAACTACTATAATAAATAATAAATTATAAATATAAACTAATGTTATCATTGTAATTAGCATAATTTCATTAATGGTAAATTAGTAATTAACCATTTTGAGAGTGAATATAAGGCCAAAAACACTTCCCAATTAATATAAAGATTAATACAATATAGAATTTTTCATAATATAGTTTTGCTAAATTAAGTTGATGGTTATTTAATTCTTTTTAAAAAATTATCTAATAATGTTTGTGCTTGCATATGCGAGCAATCATACTAGTTGTATTTTAAAATTCAATTTTTACCACTTAAATATACATTTCGTAATATTATACCATTTAAAAAAAAAAATCTTTGAATCTGAAAAAAAAAATTGGAACATTTTGAAATAGTACCAATTTTTAGATTCTTTTTCAAAAAGCATTGGATGATAATCCTTAGTTACGGCAGCAATCATGAAATTGCTCATATCTTTCAATGTTGCAATTGTTGATGGGTAAACGACATCACTTGAAATAAGAAGACATAACAATATTATGCATAAAATTCCATTTTTTTTTTAAAAAAAAACATGGTACGTACCGACAGAATTATTATGATGTAACGCACAAAAAAAACTAAAATATCGTCATGGTTGGTTATGTAAAAAAGAAGTTATATTAAATCGCCGGTCAATACATGTGAATAAGTTATTAAATAGTAGAATGTCAGGCTTCATAACACGTCTACAGTAAAGGTACATTGACATAAGGATAAAAGCATCAGATTGATGTCTTTTCTGTAGGGTTTCTCCAATCATTTCTTCTTTAGGTGGTATGTCTTTACCACAATTTTTACAACTAATGTTTTCTTAATTGCAATATGCATGTTAAATCTATAGGCTTTCAGAATAGCTAGTTGCTCAGAGATAATAGTTTTTTAATGTTCCAAAACCAAGATAAACTTCTTTCATTTTCATCAAAGTGTGATTTTTTCTATTGCTTTAAAGAACACTACTAATCTCCACTTTAAAAATTTTGACGGCATATTTGGAGTGTAATAAAGTTGTGTCAAAATCCCAAAAAGATAGGCTTCAATTTTTTTTTTTTCATTATCTTCTCTTTTATCTTTTTTTTTACCGGATAAAATTTGAAATGGTGGTAAAATTTGAATTAAAGTTCCAAGCTTACACATGAAATCCTTACGAACCATCTCATTAAATAATCTTTTGGCATCATGAAAACTACTTCGTATATTTCATTTATTTATCCCAAAATTACTTTTTCTAGATATGGTTTTGAGACTTAAACTGATTTTCATAGAATTTCCTAATTAAAACTAATTAAAATTCAGTTTCTTCCGAATATAATATTGAATACACCACATAAATAGTTTTTTCATCATGTGGTCTTTGGAATCGTGTATGTTTCCTTGTGGTTTTTGTAATGAATCTAACCAACTCATGATTGTACTAATGTTATACCATTGTTAAAAAGAGATAAAGTCATTGACTTTATCAGAAGAAACATCTTAACCATTCACAGTCAATGGTATTGTAATCTTTAACTATCTATTCAAGTAAATCATATGAAATCGTCTAAGCATGTTAGTATAAAATTGTGATGGAAACTAAGAGACACACAAAATGAAATTAGTATGTTTACATTAGTCTTTGCTACCAACATGTTATTCATTCATATGTTAGATAGCATCATACATCTCATTGATATTAGCAATTTTTATTGTTTCATTATCTATTTAATCCATATTGTATTTGCTTCTTTCGTTTTCCACCCCGTTTTTTTTTTCCTGAGATCATACCATCATCATCAAAATTATTAGGAGTTACATCTCTAAACCATTCAAGGTAAATGGTATTATGGTCTTTAACTATTCATTCAAGGAAGTTCTATTATATTGCTTAGATAGAGTTAACGATCTATTTCTCCCCAAGAAGTATCATATAGCATCATATGCAACTTAAACTATAACCATGTTCTATATATCCCCGAAATCAAAGTTCAAAATGTATATCTCTATGAATTGAAACTTCAAAACCTTTAAACACATAAAACCAGTTTTATTGATTATTGTTTACAAATCAAAATAAATCAACCAAACCTAACATTAAACCGAACTAAAACCTAATCCAACTAAATCCAAACAAAAAAACTGACCCGACTAATGACTTACCTCACCCGAATTTTTCTAGGTCGAGTCTTCTTCACCCGATTTCTATTGCTTAATTTTTCGTCCCCTCTCTTGTTTCTATAAATATAAATTAATTTTTCTTCTACTTCAGTGCCACCCTAGAAGTCAAAATTTGAGGAGTGTTCATGTGGTGCTAAAACAAATAGCACAACCAATTAATGGTCATAGTGAAGCAAGCAAAAATAAATCTACAACTGATAACTCTGGTATTTCCTTCTCACTTTCCACCTATTGTTTTGTTGGCATATTGGCACATTTTCAGGACACTCTATCTACTTAAACATTGGTAATTGACTTTAGAGTTATTGAACATCACATATCTCATGATATAAATCTCTTTGTCAGTAGATAAGTGGTTGCCGGAGGATCATCCCGATTTGCGGTATATCATGAGATAACGCAGGAAAATGTAGGCAAAAGGAAGGCATATTATCTAGAGTTGTTTAAGTTTCAAGGATAAAAAGATGGAAGATGCGGATCCAAAGATGAATTCTTTGAAATATGAGATAGTTTCAATGACCAGAATAGTTTATTTTCATTGAAAAAATTTATGGAAGATTTGTTGTGAATAAAGTTTTTTTTGTTAATGATACTTCAGAAATTTCATCAAAAAGGAAACTGTAGTTCTGAGCTTTCTACTAGTCAAAAGTGCCTCAATTTATTGGCGGCCAGGTGTGGAACGCATAGGACCAGTTAAGTCCGACCAGTTTTGATAGAGCCCTTTATGGCCTTCAAAATATTTAAAGGCAAGAACTTGGGCCTCCAGTTCAATTGTTGCACGTCTGCCACAGAATGAATATACTCACTAATATCTTTGCCAAGAGGTATTGAAGATTTCATCGCATAGAGTTGAGAGGAATAATTTGTGGGACGATCCTAGTGGTCTGGGGACGTATCTATAAAGGAAAACAAAAATAACTAAAACAAAGTGGCAGACACAAGCAGATGAATAAATGAAGCTACACAATACAAATGCTAATCAAAATGTTACAAATGAATTGAATCACTAACAAACAGTTAGAAATATTAAAAGAAAAAACACTTGTAAATCACCAAACCATTACATTACAATACAAACTATATACAGTAGCATTATAATAATCAAAACGAAAGTAGAAAAATTGGCCAAAAACAAGTTTTTATTGAAGAATTCTCACCTATGGAAAAAATATATATATAAATGAAGTGGTGTGTTTACTTGTTAGACCACTGGAACTCGATTTCAAGGTTTCTGGGGCCACTTTTGCTTTCTGGCAACAAACTGTATTCACCTGCTACTGCTCCCAGCATTACCACCCGATCGATTTGGATCGTTACTTTCCCGAATGAACTCTGCAGAGAAAGAAGCCAATGATTCAGATAGACCGCAAAATTTGAAAGTGGTGAATATGAGTTAAGTTTGATGGATATACCTTTCCCATTTTGCTCTTGTTCTTGCATGATATGTGGAGTTTTTGACCTTTGGGAGGGCTCTCAAATGACCACGAGAAACTCTCATCCCACTCTGGATTTGGACCGGTCGATATCACCTGAATAAATGAAACGGTGCATTTAGTTTCTCGGGAATTTTTAGGCACATTAATCTGAAGAAAGGGTGATGAGTCAATTCTTACCTTGGTTTGTCTAGGAGGAGTGTTACCAAGTGTTATCTTGCAGAACACGCTCGGGTTACCAACGGATTGCTTCATGTTATTACCGCGTTTGATTGTGACCACTAGAGTACCTGGCAAGCATTGCAAGAGGAATTCTGCTTTCTCCTGGAACCGCGGTGGACCTGATTGAATTAGGTACTGGAGTAAAGGGATGGCGTCTGCAGCAGCAACTGACTGGGCCCTGGAAACTTCAGCAGGACAGGCTGACCAAGCTTGTCTCAGAAGAAACAACGCATCCAAGGCAGCTTCCTGAGTTGCCTCTGACCCTGTCTTAAGAGATGTAACTAGATGCGGTATACTTAGTGTTGCAGGCTCAGTGGCTCTTAGGCGAGGGAAGTTGTTAAACAAAGAGTTTAAGGCTTTTAGATACTCGTCATTCACTGTTCCAGTGGCCCATAAGTCCTTCTCAATAGCAGCTGCAAATTAAAAGGGAATAAACATCGGATATATAAGATGAACAATAGCAAAAAGCACATAGCGACAAAGAAGGATCGGAGATTTTTTTCTCACCAGTTATCGCTCTGACGGTCTCGCTAGATGCGTACTCTTGCACGGTGTGATTAGAGAAGAGTAGTTTTACGAACATAGCAGCCTGAACAGATGTATCCGGGTCACTGGAACTGATCAGATCTAAGACTACCTGCACACCACCTGCCTCGGCAACCGCTCTTTTGTTGGACCGGCTATACATAACAAGGTTTTGCAGAGCACATATAGCCACTACTTTCATTTCTTCTGTGGGTTGTTCTTCAAGGACATTGACTAAAGCACGGCAAGCAGAAGCTGCGTCGGTGCTTCTAGCGAGTGCTTCGTTTTGGAAGAGATCACCAAGGGCCAAAGTTGCCAATAATCGCGCCTGCTGAGCTTGAGTCTGTGGATCCAAGAGGTACTGGGACAAGGGTAATATCGCAGTCTTGGTCGCTTTTGAATCTCTAATCTTTACGTTGTTGAGAAGCACCTCGAGCAGTCTCGCTGCCGTGTCCTCACACTGATGGGACCTTAGAAGATCAAGAAGAGCTTCTATGGCCCCGCTTTCAGCCATGGATTCAGCACTGGTTCCATCGTCACTTTCCAACACTAGAAGAGTGTTAAGTGCACCAACCACTGTGTTTTCAGATGCAGAGCGTAGCAGTCGTACGAGAACAGCAACAGGAACTTCCAGGAAAAACTCGGAGCTAAATTGCAAGATGATTACCAATATTGATGCTGCGGACTCCCATAAAACATTGGAAAGGGATGGATCGGCTTGCAGTATCACCTTGGACAGCTCACTCACACCACCTTCTTTAGCTATTTCATTTGGCCATGTTAGAGCAATGCTAACGAGAGCTTTCACAGCTCTCTGCTGCAATAGATGTATGCCAGATCCAAGAACATGGATTAAGGGACCAATTGCGAGCTGTGTTAATGGATCCTTCTGCAGATGCTCCTCGAAGAGCAAATGAGACAGAAGCTCAGCTGCCAATTGCTGTACTGCTGAGGATGTAGAATCCAGTAGTGGGATTAGGGGCTCAATCACTTGGTGCGGAGTAAGTGTATAATCAGCTCGGCATTGTGGATGTTCTAAGATATTTACTAGTACTTGGAGTGCACTGTGTTGCCCGTCAGGTCCAAACTCCAACCTCGTCAGCAAATTGAAAAGAGGCTCCACCACTTTCGCAGCAGATTGGCCCTTGGCAATAGTGGCGTTATTTGTAAGGATGCGAAGTAGTTCTGAAAATGCAGCGCAAAGAAAATCCGGAGCTTCATGGAGAATATCAAGTACGCAATCGATAACTCCAACTTTTACCATTTCCAGTTTACATGCAGGCCTGTCCTTACCTAGCTTTACTAGAGCCCTTGATATAGCCTCATGAAGCACATAGTTTTTACCATAGAGAAGGCCAACAAGAGGAACCACAGCACCATGAGCTGCAACTAGTTCAGCCAGTTGTTCATCATCGACAAGCTTGTCCAGCGCCCGCACAACCGAATGCTGTGCAGGGCTGAATTCACTCACTAGGAGAGAGACGAGAGGCTCAACACAGCGAGCTGCAGCAACCGTAGACCTAATCCTTGTGTTTGCAAACAGAACATAGCACAATTCTGCTGCATCCCCCTTCAGTTCCATCGAACAGTTTGAAGAAAGGATCCTGCAGAGAACATCCACCGCATTCATCTCCACATCTGCGACTGCCAGTGCTCGAGATGGATTATCACTCAACAGCCTAACAAGAGCAGCAATAGCAGCATGTTGCTCCCTCTCTGAACCAGTGTTGAGAATTTCTACCAATGGCTGAACAGCTTGTCTAGAAGACTCTGCATTTCTTATATGGTCAGCAGAAAAGAGACTATCTAATGCCTTGGCGGCACTGTACCTTGCTCCTCTTCCACCTAGTCGCAGAACTGCTACAAGTTGGCTGACAGCGCCAAATGCTGACTCGTGCCTTCGAATTTCAGCACTGCTAAATAAGATGCCTAAAAGAACTGTTGCAGCTTCCTCTTGCTCATCCTGAGGTCCAAGAGAAAGATATTTCGAGAGGCCCTCAAGAGCACCTGACTCTACCATGACAATCATGTTTTGTGGACAGTCTCCAGCAAGCTGAGTTAGAAAATTAAGAGCAAGTAGAGGAGCACCTGGGCGGTCTGGAATTGGTTTAAGAAGTTCAACTAGTAAGGGAATCGCCTTTCGTGAAGTAGCCCCAACTCTGATGTCTTCAACTCGAAAAAGCCTCTCAAGGGCAACTTGGTCTGGGTAACGCACTAACATGAACTCCTGTGACAACTGCAGAAGTTCTTTTATGTCATCATCATAACAACCAAGCAATGATATGAACCCAGCTGCAGCACCGGAGTTTGCAACAGATAGAAGAGTTCCTCGACTACCATTACAGACAAGACTAGCTAGCGCTTGTGCTGCAAAATATCTGTCTGCATATTCCTCTGACTTCACAAGATTTGAGAGCACTGGAACAGCTTTCATTGTTGCATTTGCGCGAGTGATTTCTCTGTCCTGGAAAAGTATGGCTAGCAGTAAAGCACAGACCCAAATGTTGGTGTCTTCTCCATTATCAGCCTGAAAGGTATTAAAGTATTAGCAGCAGCCAAAACAATATAAACGACAACCTAGCGTCCCAAAATGAGTCAGAATATTAAATGCAAGCATAGATTCTTAATATATATATATATTTTTTTTACTATGTTTCTAATAAACTGTGATCGCAAAGATTGCAGTCTAGTAAACGGTTGAATACCTGGAGAAAACGGTTGCCTATTCTATCAGTAATCAACTCGATGCCTTCTGACTCCAATATTACTGCTCTGCTCTTTTCATCATGACACGAAAGAACCGAGAGCAACCAGATGGCTAAATTGTCACCAGAGATAAGTGTTGCCCCCGTGGAACCATCCCTATTTTCTGTTGGCTCTTCTTCTTCATCTTCCTCCTTTTCTCTGGGATGAATGCATATGCAGATATTATCTCTCTCATCCTTTTCCTGATCTTGCACAGAAATCTGAGGTGAATCTAGAATCCGCACAAGTGCTTGAACGAATTTGGCACACAATTGTGTCTCATTCAGATTCTCTATCATCTTCTGGTCGTTAACTTTGGCAGCACAGATAATAATAGCAGCTCCACCAATTTTTATTTTTGGGTCCCTGGAATTTATCACCCTTTTAGCTATAGATGACACGCAGTCTCTGGCATTGTTGACCATGTTTCCCAAAACTATAGGCTGATCTCGGCAAAGTCTTGACAACACTTCAATAGCTTTATCCTGTAAAGAGGGATTGGCGACACTCACTATAGATGAGACTATTGGGGCTATACTGTTAGGAGATTCAGCCAAAACAGCCCAAGCTGGTTTTACGTTTCCATTAGCTCCCGACCTCGAGAATAAAGCAAGCGCATCTAGGGCCTCTGAAATAGCGTCAGATCTTCCGTCAGCAGAATCTAGAAGAGACACTAAAGCAAGCACCGTTCCAGCACGGTTCACAGAATCCGTCAAGGCAGAACTAATTCGGTGACGACTAAGCAGGCGAGCAATTGCTGCAGCTGCAAGGGTCTTCCCAGATACTGTTCCTTCACGTAAGATTCTAGTGGCTGACAAAATAATTTCTTCGACAATGACCTTCTCTGACACTTCGCTATCCAATATAAGATTAGCCAATGCGCACATTCCTTGCTCAGCAACTTCTAGAATGGAAGAGTTGGCAAGAGAAACTAGTGTAGGCAATGCTTCTCTGGCAGCAATGGCCACATCACGATTCTCCTTAATTGAGATTAAAATTGCAGCCATACAGCGGGAAGACTCAACAAGGATCTTCTCAGTATCCACATGTAAAAGTTTTATGGCCGACAAGAGAGTTTTGAGGGCTAGAGCGCTCTCACGCAAATCCTTTCTGCTCTGGAAGATAGCTGCAAGAGCTGAGGCTGAATTTGCTTGAGTTTCTTCTTTTGCGGAGCCCATCAACTTCATCATGGTCTCAATAGCATCATTTGAAGCACTGCCTTCGCGTAACATGTCATTCAGTGGGACCACCGAAAGCATGCTTTTTAATGCATCCAAAACATACATTTTAGACTCAGGTAGATCGCTGGTTAGCAAAGCAGTAAGCTGACTGATTGTTGCAGTATCTGATTTATGAATCAAATGATTCAATGTCTTGGCAGCAATTTCCTTACCATTGGCACTACCATTCTTTAGTAGCCATAGCAGGGCAGGGACAGCATCAGCACTTTCAACACAGGCGCGTATATCTTCACTGTGATTGCACAAATTCCTAAGGATAGTTGCAGAGTCTTCCCTGGCTTTGGCAGACCCTGTCTCTAAAATCTGAACAAGGGGAGGTATACCTCCAGCAGCAGTGATGGCCCACTTGCTTTCATCGTTTTCATTAGACAAGAGGCAAAGAAGTGCAACAGCGCATTCTTGCTGCTGTTCGGATGAAAGACCCAGAAGAGATATCAACAGTTGGATCCCTTCACGGCCCTGTAGTGCACGCCACAGGCTACCTTCATGGTTACACAGCATCAAAAGAGCCTTTACAAGCTCATCTTGAACCTCATTAGCTGCCATTGTTATTAGACCAACAAGTAAACGTTTTGCATCAGAGTTGGAAAGTTTAACAGAGAGTATCGAATTCCCATACAAACTTGCAAGTGCTTCAATGGTACGTTCTTGGACAAGGAATGGTAGACGAGGCTTGAACTGTTTCAGCAGAGTCTGCTCAATGACCAATGGATCTGATGCCCTTGTTGTTTCTGCTTTGCCATCGTATATCATCAAGGCTGAAGCTAATGCCCCAAGAGTGTCGGCAGTCTGAGCAGGCGAGGAGCAAGATTCAAGACTCTGACCAAGGCTCGAGATAACATATGACAAACCACCGGAAATATTGGCAAGGGCACACATTGCATTTTCTTGTAATGCTTGTGCATATTCACCTTGCATGAATTCTTTCGATGGAGCTATTGTTGCATTTATTAAAACAGGAATACCATTAGAATTAGCAATTTCTCGCTTTGCTTCTTTAGATTGAGCAGAAAGCGACTTGAGAGCAGCAGCAGCCTCTGCCCTCACTGAGGCTTCATTGCCTGATCCTAACAACTTGAGAAGCTGTTTTGTAATGTCTGCAGTTAATACACTAGAGCAAACAGAGGCATCCTCCATCATCATGCAAGCAAGAAGGAAGCACACATTAGATACTGTACTTGACTGCCCGCTTGTAAGCAGCTTCACAAGTACATCCACTCCCCCAGCTCGAATTGTCTCAGACCAAAATCCTTCTGTGGTGCTGGAAAGGTTCTTAAGTGCACCAGTTAACAAACCATCAACCTCCCCTTTCTTCTTCCCACTGCGCAATTGGTCCCACAGAACTGGTACAACTCCCTCAGTGGAAAATATTTTCGATCCAACATGGTCTTTCACCCCACCTTCAGAAACAGCATAGATTGTCTTTGCTGCAGCGATCTGTCCTTCAACTGAACTGGACTTGAGAAGACCAAGCAATGGAGGAATGCATCCCCCAAGTAATACCTTAACTCTAAGTTCGTTCTCCTTGCAGAGTGAACCCAAGACGGTTGCAGATTGTATCTTCACTCCCAGTGATCCTGATCGGAGAAGAGAGACAAGTACTGGCACAGCTTGGGAGTGTGATCCGACGGCACTGAATGCATTTTCACGCATTTCTATAAGGTCTAATAACTGCTTCAGGCAGTATTCTCTTTCTTGTGCAGATGATGAACCTTGGCGCAACTGCTCAATGCATTGGGCAACACTTGCTAATGTCCCATCTGGATCTTCCATGCTGGTTGTACGCTCTCTGCAGGTGATGGGGAAATGTTAGATACAAGTCACTAATATGTGTAACTTTCTACTTAAATGGTTTCATTTGATTTGGTGCAACAAATATTGATAAGGTCTAAATTTATCACTGATTGGCTCCTATGCAGTGACAAATACAGATTTTTCGTTACCTCAAACTCATCTTTGTGCTTGAATGTGGAGTTGGGGGCTCTGAATCTGGAATCTTCATATCCCCACTTCTTTCCTGTAATCATGACCAGTCAACATGAATTGGAAGACATCCAGTGCAATGGACTCATGACCCTCTATCAGAAAAAACAAAGCCTCTTTTTTGCATTTGTATTATTGTCCACTGGTTTAGGGTCCGGTTAGTAAAGACGAGAACTTTTTCAATAATTCTCTTGTTGGATGCAAACATAAAAGGAAAAATGAAACAAGAAGGAAGAAGCGAAGAGAAACTCCAAAACATGAGATGAGTCACAAAATACAATTTAAAGGAAAATGCACCACTGAATTAATTAGCAATGGGCTCAGCTAAAGTACATTTCAAAAATCTGATTTAACTCAGGGAATATATCAGCTTAATCATCCTGCCAAACACATTCAAGAAAAGGAAATTGCTTTCTAGGAGAAAATCATATTTAATTTCGAACCTCGGCAAGATCGCACTGTGATCTACAACTCACATCAAGAAACCAAGCTTTTCAATAAACTCTTCTGATGAAATGTTTTATCATAGTAACCCACTCTAAAACCAAAATGGAGAAATTACATAGTGAAACAACTAATTACCGTCTCATTTGGGGCAAGGCCATTTCCATTAATAGAAGCAAATCTCCATCCGAGTGCACTTGTCATTTGTATCACACTTCAGGATTCTCAAATCAAAGGTAGTAGACCCAGAGACCTTGCCCCTACTCAGATCTACAGACAAGATCGTCAGAACATCATAGTCCCTGCAGAAAAAAAAAGATGCAAGCAGAGATCAGATGAAAATAAAGCATATGGTTCCTTCAAATCCGAAATACCAGAAGATACAGAGAAGATATGAAAAGCTAAATGCAATTACAACCGATGGCTATAATATCAATAAATCACTCTATCTAAGTTGAAATTAAAGTGTAAATAAATCTCGATCCAAATCGTTATACTGAAACTCCTTACTTTCAAGATTCGAACTAAGCTAAATCAGGAAAGTTTATCGAATGTAGGAGTCAGATCATAATGGATATAATTTGTAAATGAGCTAAACCTCGGATCTCACTGAAACCAACCTGTGGAAATTCTAGTCTACACAGTAGAGATCCGATACTAAAGAATGCAGATAGATCCATAGATGGAAAAATTGAACTAACCTCAAAGAAGGAGGAGAAAGCACAATCAGTTGTGCGTTTGATTGTTTCGTAGAAGAGAAGCAAAGAAGCCGAGATTAGAGAGAGAGAGAGAAAGAGAGGAGAGCGAGAGTGTTTCTCTTTCTTCTTTAATTTGACTTAAAAATCTATAAAACTGAGGAGAGAGAGAGAGAGAGAGAGAGAGAGAGAGAGAGAGAGAGAGAGAGAGAGAGAGAGAGAGAGAGAGAGCTGTGTGGGCTGGTGACAGTTGGAGCCGGCTTGTCCACCGACAGAGACTGGAATAACTAAACGGTTCGGCTCGGATCGGCTTAGCTACCGAGCCGATAGAACTAATTTACGGCGACTGTATTTTTTCAATATAAATGAGAGCACTTCCAACAAGAGTATCTAAGTGGGTTTCTTAAGATTAAAAAAATGAAAATAATCAAAAAGGAGGAAAGAGAATCACATGGGTTAGTAAGATACCCAAGGTTCTTATTTAAGAACCCTTGATATTTTCCTAAGAAACTCTTGTGATATGTGTCTCTTTTCTATTGGTTCATATTTATTTTTAAACTAAATTTTAAATATACAACTAAAATAATAATATTATACTAATAAGAACCCCAAAGTGAGTTTCTAACCATTGAGGATGCTCTGAGGGAATTCAAGACGCCAAAAAAACGAGGAAATTCACTTCAATTAATTACAACTAATTATATATATGATCAACAACAAGTTTTTGTTGACGTCAAAAAATAATTGAACAATTTTTTTTTTTTGCCACAAATATTTCACAAAGTTTCCGTTCATACAAGGCTGTTCTAGTGATTAACACTTCCTTCACTTGTTAAGTTCAGGCAATTTCTTAAAATGTGTTTTAGTTTTGTCAATAAGTGGTTTTAAATTTTTATATTTACTTAATAAATATACTCTAGTTGAGTGTTAAATGTTAAAAATAAAAATTTAGGATGCTGAAAATGTTAAAAACAGATTTTTTGAAAAAGCAAAAATCAGAACATTTATTTTTCTAAAGCAAAGAATATATTTTTTCATTTAAATGTTATATTTTTATTTAATCATGATGTAATGAGTTTTTGGATTACAAAAGTCGGTAGAAAACAAAATTTTCTCCCTAATCTAGACAAAAAAGAGAGACTAAGCCGACGGCATAATGAAATATCCCCAAAAAACTTATAAAAAGTTATTAAACCTACAGCTAAAAAAGACATAAATCGATTAAAATCCAAAACTTAACTATAACAAATCAAACTTGTAACTCATGACATTCGTGAAGAACAAGAAGCGCGATAAATCCCCGTAGCCCGCGGTCTATCGAACGATAACATCATCAACCTGGAGACCCTTAGAGAGACACTCTCTCACAAACCCAGACCCAAGAACAAGAGTTCTTAATCCGACAAGAAAGAACCTATACTAGTTCCCTTAAACCTTTTTCGGATACGGTAAAGATGTACTCATAAACGTCCAAATTTAAACCTAGATAAAAAAACCTTAAACAAACCCAAGTCTCCAACGAAGCCTAAATAATATAAAAACCTAAAATCAAATAAAATCGGAAAAATAGACTGAAGAACACTCACAACGAAACACGATGAACCACAAAGATGCAAGCTAAGAAGTTAGAGACGAAAATTGGATTACCAATCTATCATAGCAAAGGCGACCAAATCAACACTAAACCCAATAGAAGAGCAAAAACCAGACCTAAACCATACTAAACCGAAACATGCCAAGTAAATCCAAAACCTAACAAGAACATAAGCGATACACTAAAAATTCTATGGATTTGAACAAGGCAAACACGAGACTACAAAAGTCGACTCACCACCGCGATCGGAGATCCAAAACCAGAGACGACGACGATGCAATCGACAACGACGACCAGAGCACCAACAACACTGGAGGAAGAATCCAAAACCTGAGGAGGAGGACCGGAATAACAACCTCGACGGAGGAGATCGACCCAATCAAAAACACTGCTGGAGACTTCATCTCGCAGAGCCGAACCGGAGAAGGCTGCACACCCACAAAGACCAGCAACCGCAATGCAGCGGAGACCCACATATGATGAAGAGCAGGGCGGCGGATTTCCAACGATGACAAAAGAGAGGCGACGGAGACGACATCAAAATATAAAAACGCACCAAAACGGGATCATAAGAGGTCTGGAAGCTCGCCGCAAATTAGAGAAGATAACCTAGAAGAGTCCTCCCCGGCACCTGCATCGATCTCCGGTAACCGGGGAGAGGAACGCAAAAAAATATGAAGAGGAATGAGGTGCCTCGGTTTGTATGTTTAGGAACAAAATTTTTGACGAATGGGATGTTTTTCTTTTTCAATAAGTCAGAAAATAATATATTTAATCAATAACATTATAAAATAACACATATTTGATTCACTCATTTAACATGTTGAATAATGTTGATTTGTATTAAGAGATTATATTAGAAAACTTATTTTGTCTACAAATTTACAACTATAATGTTGTTACGGAAATTCGATCTAGTAAATAAAGCCGGGTTACAATCTGAAATGTCTGAACTACGAGGTGAAATATAAACTTAAAGTGAGTTCGAAACTGTTCTTTATTAATCTTAAGGCCGAAGCCGAGCTGTGAACATGATGGTACGAGGTGGGAGTCCGTCTAATGACGTGCCCCCTAAATATTGCTTGAGGTCGGAGCTTTATAGAAGTATCTCGGCACTCTCGCAAGTTACAATGTTCTCAAAATGAAGAGTGAAGGGTCCTATTTATAGCGTTTGGATGCTGACTTCTCTTTGGGCTGTTGACTCCTTAGCGGGCTTGTCTTCTTAGGCCGATGTGATTTCATTGATTTGACAAGATTTCCAATGGGCTTATGGATGGGTGCTAAACTCATATCCAACAGTTAGTCCCCCCCAGTTCTTCGAGCCGAGGTGTTTAGTCGAGGCCGTCGAATTTCTTCGAGTTTTAAGTCAGGTGGAAATCTTGTTAAATCGTTTCGCGTTAGTTTGCAAATATTTTTATTTGTTGGCTTCTTCTATGGTTTTTGAGAGGACTAAAGGACGCGAACCGCTCGTGGTGCGACTTTTGTGTTTGTGAAAACTGCTTCTTTTTCCTTTCGAGGCTTTGCCTTTTCAGATTCCATTGTCTTTATCAGATAATTGTTCTCCTCTCGCAGTCTTTGCTTCGCGTTCATTTTTTCTTTCTTTTCTGGTTGTTGCGCTTTTGTTGTCTCGTTTCTGGATTCGTTATCATGTGGGTAGATTCTAGCGAGCACTCTTTATTGGTAGTGATGATTCTGGTTTTTCCGACTCGTCCGGAGATAGCCCCATCGAATCTAGGTCAATTGACGTTGACGAAGAGTTTTTGGTGTCTCGGGCCGGACCAAAACCTCGCCGATTTCGCGACGGTCTTGTCATGACGGACTCTCCCAAGGATCGAGCTTATGATGATGTAGGGGAGCAGATATCTGGTGGTAGTGGTGATCCCGATCGCTAGAAGGGCGATGTCAGAGTTACTGTCTCAGGGGGTCATCCGGAAGTTAGTGTGGTTGTTCATGATCATTTCTCTCAAGCGACTTCCTCAAGGGGAGGAAGATGGAGCTCAAATGAGGCAAAGGAAGTGAAGACTGTTGTCCCTAGGGCGATCCGTTCGTCGGTCTGTGAACAGCCTATCCTTGATAATATCTGTCGGCGGTGTTCCCGTGTTTCTGGTCTCGAGCTTCGGTTGACGACTTTGTGTGAGCGACCCTGGGACGCTCCTCCGGGTTGGGTTTGTTTGTATGAGTGTTGGTTCACTGAGTGTCATTTGCTTTTTCCCCTTCATAGAGTTTTGATTGAGTACTGCGAGGCTAGAGAGGTGGCTCTTTCTCAGCTTTGTCCGTCCGCCGTTCGCAACGTGGTAGGTATTTTGATCATGGCGACCGATAGTGGGGTCAAAATGTCTACTCATTTTTGAGGAGCTGGCCTCGATTTCTGTTAACCAAGGGACGTCAACCTTTTACGTGCGATTTAGGCCTGGTCGTCGTTTGAAGGTTGTATCTGATCCCCCGGATAAGACTTCCGACTGGCAGGACAGTTATTTCTTTGTGCGTGTTAATAGCGTGCTGACGTTTGACTTGAGCAGGGTTTTCAGATCTGCCTGGAACTATAACTCTGGTAGCTTTCTTTGTTTTGCGCTCGTCTTTTGGTATCATATGTTTTATGGCTTTTTCCTTTTTGTTGCTTTGCAGTTCGTTCTACTTCAGGTTGTTGGACCGCAGAATTTTCTAGCGACTTGGACAAGTTGAGGGCTCACGGCGGTGTAGATTGGCCTCCATCGAAGGACGAGGGGGTCAAGGGCCTGTTTGATCAGAGAGTACGAAGTTGTTTGCGAAAGGTTGATTCGAGTATGTGCCCTCTTTTCCCCCCTTTTTTTGTTGATAGATGGGGAGATTTTTCTGCTGATAATTGCATTTTGTTGCCTTAACGTTTCTGGAGCTGGATCCTTCTGTCGAAAGTGAACCGTCGTCCCCTCGGTTTTCAGGAAAAGGTGAAAGATGTCTGAGGGGCCCCTAGCGACGACAAATTCTCCGGTGGTCGTTCATGACGACGTCCCTGCTGCTTCTGAAGGTGGAGCTAACCGATGTCAGGGGACGCCAGAAGGTGCCGCGAGCCAGATCGTTGTGCCTCTTGAGGCTTCTGGTGGCATATGTCACCAGTCGGGCGTTGAGAGACCAGATTCTGAGAGTAGGGGTGAGCGTCATGGGGGGTCTGACTCCTGTCTCTCTTCCTTTTTGTGTTGTCGGACCGATGGGTGGGTCGGGTGATGCTGGATCGAATTCAAATGATCCGTCATGGTCGTATGTTCACAAAGGGAAGACTCCTTTGGTGAATGACAAAATGTCGTGTGCCAATCTTGTTCAGAAGCTCACGGTTGGTCCTGCCAAAGATCCAATTCCTTTTTCGGCCATGCACAAGCCCCATCTTTAGGAGGAGTTAAGCCACCACCTTGTCATGGTGTGCGCTATCCTGAACAAGCTCAGGGATTCGTATGAGTCTGATAGAAGACAGGCAAAGTCGACGGAGAGCATTCTTAGGGAGCAGATTGATGCGCTGCGTCGCTCCGCCCGCGAGCTGAAGCGGGTTCGTAAGGAGCTTGATGAGGCGAAGGGGGCTTCTGCTGCTCTTATCCTGGAGAAGCAAAAGGCTGCAGATCTTGAGAGGAGGCTGGTCGAGCTCGAGGATGAGAGGCGCGATCTTCTTTCCGAGGTTGGCTCTCTTAGGTCGGAGGTTGATCTCCTTGTTGCTGAACGTGACGAGCTTCAGGGATATTTTGATGAGCGCCTTCGTTCTGAGCGAGAGGCTTTGTATAAGAAGGCTTCCGATCGTTTGGCCAAGCTGAGGTCGGAGAGAGAGCAGGGAGATCGCTATATTCCCAATCTTTTAGAGTTTAACCAGGCGGCCAACATCCTTGGCGCATATCTTCTGCTCGCGGATAGTGGTATTCCAGCTCCTCATTCGTTGATTGCTCAGCTCGAGGTGGATAAGCCTCTCTTAGAGCGGGAAGTTAATGAGTTGCGACCCAATGCTTTGGATCCTAATGTTTTTGCATGTCACCGCTGCGAGGTTCGTCAGGTGGCGCTGCTATCCCCGCGGGGTCGGTGAAGGGAGGAGGGACAGATGTGGCATCTTTGGTCGTGGGAGACGAGGTCACTTCTAGTGTGTCCGAGCTCCCGACATAGTCTTCTTGTTGTGATGATTAGCTTGTGGCTTCTTTCTCCTTCTTTTTTTTGAACCGTTGTACGAACAGCGTCTGCGTTGGCAGACATTATATGTATGTTTTGTTCGCTTCTCTCTTCTCTCTTTTGTTTGTTGTTGTTTTTTTGGCGAATTCAGCGTCCGGCTTCTGATCGCTGATGCGAACTTGCTATGCTTCGTTTGTGCTCGTAAGAAGTTATTTCGATGTATCTTGGTAGACGTGTCCTTTCGATTTTTGAGGCGTGGTCCACGCGTCATTACTGCTCTTTAAGAAGTTACTTTGCGTGTTTATGGAAAAGTGGACCGCCGTTTTCGCATTGAAGGCGTGCATTGGTAACTGACGCGTTTTTATGAATGCGTTGTTTTTGGCACTTGTTCTCCTTTGTGGTTATAAATATTTTCCCTTCGTCGTTGTTTTTTCATATCTCATCATTCTTTGACTTTTCTTCTTTCTTTTGCTGAGCGTGGTTGGCTTTTCTTTTTAGGTTTCGTCGGAGTGTTGAATCCCAGTGGGTCGTGGCAGCAAGGCCACTCTGCCGATGGGTTTCTTGCCTGTTTTTATTGCTGGACGGCTCCGGCCTCCGGAGTTTCTGTGTTTTTGTTTATCGAACGGGCTCATATTTTTTCTGCGAAATGGGGGCTTGTCGATGTATGGAAATATACCGATAGCCGCCCTTATTTGTCTCTTTTGCGAATTTTAGGGCGACATGTAGTTCCTCCGGTTGGGTGGATCTGATGCATCACTGATTTTAGTAACGTGTCGGGGGCTGTCCTGTCTTGAACTTGTCTCTTTTGACGTGAGGGTGTTATTCGCTTGTTAAGCTGCTTTCTTTTTTTGTCTGCCCGTTTTCTGAACTTCCCATGTTTTTTCTTTTGCATGGCAGCGGGCTGGATATCGAGCTGGCTCGTCCTCCATATAAGGGGATGATTCCTTTGGAGAGAGCGGCCGATGTCAGAGTGGCCAGGGGAACCATGGGATCGGGCTGCGTGGACCGGCTATCCTTTTTGGTGTGCTGAGGTTGGCTTACCTGAGCTCTCTTACCCCATGGTGATCCTCCCCGGTTTGGTTTCGTCGTTGTTCACTGTTGGGCCTCTGCCTTTTGAGGCCGTGTCGGGAACAGACGTCGAAATCATCTTTCAAGAAAGGAGCTCGACTCCTTGTTTGATGAAATCGGGCTCAGCACACGAGCTCCGATTCGGAAGAAATCGTCTTTCAAGAAATTAGATTCGTTTTGTTTTTTTTGTACGTTTCCTTGTAATTTAGAAAAGAATGGAATAAAAGAAAAAAGAGATTTATTATCGTCTCAATCCTCATTTTTTGTTGTTGTTTGCGAGTCGTTTCTCGGCTTAGGGCGAGATCAAATTTTAGGTGCTAATACGTGCCCGGCTTATCCTGTCTTTGATTTTTTCGAATCGAAACAATGCTCGCCCTTTTATATACATATGTTTTTGAGTGCGAGCTTTGGCTCGGCTTACATCGTCATCTGTTGGGATATATAGGTGCGAGTACGTGCTCGGCTTATCCTGTGGAGCCCTCGAACATAGTTATTCAGAGGAGGTCCGACTTACAAAACTTTTTCTAAGGACTCGTGCTGGTCTGGTCCCGGCTTAAATGTCGCTGAAAACAACGATGTGACGCAATATGTCACTTTGCATGGGACACGTGTTTATTGAATCGATCATTTGGCCAAAATATCGATAGTTAGTTGTTAGGGGGCTAAGTTATACGAAAGTGCACAAGGACTTTTTAATTTAAAATATGGAGGTGGCTGCACCCTGCATAGGCTACCTACGTACTCTCCGAGGAGAGATCAAGCCAGCACAGTTCTTTCTTTTACATACTTTGAGCCACAGCTCGATTACTTGTATATATATATGATTGGGTGGGGCTTAAGAGTTTACTTGTGGGCGTGATGCTTGTCGGAGGGTATTTTCTCTTTAACCGAGGTGCGGGTCTTTCTCGCTTTCTTTTGGACCCGGAGTGGTGGTTGTCTGTTCGGATACGAAGCACGATGTTTGTCTTACTTTGCGTTCCACTGTGAAGCAGTACCTCGAGACTTTCTGTCTGCCGCAGAGCGCGAAGATCCCTCCCGGGGTTGGGAATTTTATGCACTGGTGGTACGTTGATGGTACTGCTTTCATGGTGTGAATCGAGGGGGTTCCCAAGATCACGTTTTATATTGTTGGACGGTCTATGACGAAGAAGTTGGTGAATTTGGTCACGCGTCCAACATGCACCGGTAGCTTGATCGTCCCAATCGTCGTGGTCGTGTCTCTGGCTAATCTTGTGAGAGATTTTTCTGAATTCTTCATTCCGTAGTCGCGCAGCTCCATCCTTTGCAGGGTTTCTTTGAATATAAGGTCGACAGAGCTTCCTGTATCGATCAAGACTTTGGTGACCTCGCAATCACCGATCTGGAGTTCAACGATGAGTGGGTCATTGTGTGGTTTATCGAGGCCCTCTTCGTATTCCGAGATAAAGGTAATCTCGGTGCCTGGTTTCAGATCTTCGAGAAGGTTCTTGTTCCATTGCTGGCGTACGTCGGCTTTCTGGCTGTAGGCCGTTATCGATCTTACCGAATCGTTGCAAGTGGGAAGCCCTCCCATGATCATGTTGATCTGTTTTCTAGGTGCGGGCGCGTCCTCTTCTTCGTCATCGCGGATTCGATTTGGTAGTTCCGTGTCGATCTCGATCTGTTATGTCCTCTGTTGACCTGCTTGTCTCGCTTTTTCCTCCTGTAAAAGCTTAAACCGCTCCCCCTCGTTTTTGGGTTGTCGTGGCGCCTCTCGATTCCCAGGGGATGCTACTGGGGTATTGCGGTTTGTTGTGTTTGTGACTCCATTCTGATATTCTCCGAATATGAGGCTTTGGAGGTGTCGACATTCTGCGGTGTTATGCCCGGAGCGCTGGTAGAAACTGCAAAAGGCCTTTTCTTGATCGTCGTTTCGCACGTACTTGTTCCATGGCCGACCCTGATGGTTGTTCGTTTGATTGCGCCCTGGCTGCTGGGATGCTTGATGGCTTCCTTGCTGCTCGCCAACGTAGCACGTTGTGGCTCTCTTTACTTTGTCGTCAGGATTCTTGGACATCGCGTCTTTGCCCTTCTTGGCTGAGGCGAACTTCTGGGTGAGTAGGTCCTTCTCATCTTCTATCTCGACGAAGACGGCCGCTCAGTGGAGGGCGTCCTCAAGGGTTTGTGGCTTGTTTATGGCCAGTTCGTCGCGGAATGTTGATTCATACCAAAGCCCGTGTCGGAGCGTCGGGAGCCCCTCGTTGTCGGTTACAATGATTTTCGAGACGATGACTTTGAATCTGTCGATGTAGGATCTGAGGGGTTCGTTTGGCCTTTGACTTACGGCCCATAGGTCGGCGCTTGAGGCTCCCTCCTGGATGAACAGTGAGTAGTGCTTCAGAAAGGTGGTCGTCAATTGGTGGTAGCTGTCGATGGAGTGTGCTTCTAGGCGAGAGAACCAGTTGAGGGCGACGCCGCTCAGGTTTTCAAGGAATAATTAGCAGAAGCCGGCGTCGCGTTCTTCTGGCGAGAACTGACCTCGTCCCATTGCGATACTGAAAGTCATTAGGTATTGTCGTGGATCTGAACTACCGTCGTAAGTAGGTAGTCTGATTTTCCCTGGGTGCCTGACCGGCGTTCTGGTTATTTTGCTCGTGAATGGCGTGTTCTGGGTCTCCTTTAGGACCCGGTCTATTTTGGGGGCTGAGCTAGTCTCTTTATGGACTTTCGATGTCATGTGGTCTAATTGAATCTTGAGTGACTCGAGCTCGTTGTTCCTGCTTTCTCCTGCCTGGCTTTGGATAAATCCAGTTGGCGTAGGTCTTGAGTGGATGGGTGGTTGCCTGCTCGATTCGGTGTTTAGGGGCGACGTTTCCCCGAACAAGACCCTTTGAAGTCGCGGAGTAGGGTTGTCGGTTGCTTGGGATGCTTGAAACCCGGCGGTCTATAGGTAGTTAATCTGTTCTCTGCATGTGTCTTGATTGCTTATGAGTACGTCGAAGCGGGCGTTTTTGTTTCTAGTCAGCTCGTCGACTTGTGCCATTAGAGTTCTTATGAGAGAGGGGACGTCCTGGTCCTGGTCTTCCGAACGTGCTCCATCTTGGCAGGTACTGGCTACCCTAGCTTGGTTAGTCCAGGCGTTGGCTGGTGAAATTATGTTGTTATTTAACGGGCTCGGTGACGCTGAGCTCGGAGCGAGCGGGCTCCGGGTTTGCTCGGGTGATTTTGGGTTGTTATTTGTTAGAAGGGGTCATGTCATCTCGGCTTCGTCTTAAAGTGTAGAAAAGTTTCTCGTTCCCCACAGACGGCACCAATTGTTGTTACAAAAATTCGATCTAGTAAATAAAGCCGGGTTACGATCTGAAATGTCCGAACTACGAGGTGAAACATAAACTTAAAGTGAGGTCGAAGTTCTTTATTAATCTTAAGGCCGAGCCGAGCTGTGGTCAGTAACTCCGTCTAATGACATGCCCTCTAAATATTGCTTGAGGTCGGAGCTTTATAGAAGTAGCTCGGCACTCTCGCAAGTTACAATGTTCTCAAAATGAAGAGTGAAGGGTCCTATGTGACTTCTCTTTAGGCTGTTGACTCTTTAGCGGGCTTGTCTTCTTGGACCGATGTGATTTCATTGATTTAACAAGATTTCCAATGGACTTATGAATGGATGCTAAACCCATATCCAATATATAATTAATTAAATAATATTCGTTTAAACGGATAAATAAAGAAAACCAAAAGTTAAGAGTTGGAGTAGTTGTTATAGGACCTATATATACGTTGATTAGTTACCAAACTCGATTAATTAGTCCATTACGATGGTGATAGTAAATGTATGTACCACCAAATCGATTATGGAAATTACTTAAAACAACAGTCAACATCTCGAATTATCATCCCGTGGATAAAGATATTATTTCTATCTTGTCCAAAAAGTGACAGCAGTTTTTTGTCCGAAAGTGAGAGAAGTCGAGGGAACAAATTAAGAAGATGGTAAAATATGTAACGTGGGAGAGCAAAAGGCACATGGCCTCATGCCTAGACGCCTGTTTTGTTTCTATCGACAACTATATATCCCTATGAAAGCATATGATATGCAAATTATCATAACTATATGATGCACATGTGCTCCTTCGTCACTGCCAATCATTCTTCATTCCACATTTTTCACAACAATCATGCATGAAGACATGTTCCCAAGAGCATATAAACAATGAGCATATAAACAATGACTTAGACCAAAAACATCCTCTTTGGTCCTAATTAATAACTGATTCAGTGCCCTCCCATTTCTTGTAAATCGCACAGGCAGGTCCGAACCCGACGTACTTGAAGAATATTTTGTTGTTTTAGTAATGTTAGAGCACGTCCATTGACGTTTTTAAACAGTTTTTAAACACAGTTTTCTAGTAAAAAAATAATAAACAATTAGAGAGTTAAGGATTCGTTCTTTAAATAAGGATCTCAAGAGACCAATCCTTACTGACATGGCAGATTATAATTGGTCCTTTCTTTCTTTTTTGATTTTTGATTTATTTTTTTACCAACTTTACAAAAGAAAAAATATTAAAAAAGCTTTAAGAAACCCAAGTGGGGGTTCCACTGATGTGGATGCTCTTAGACTCTCGTTGTAAAGTGGTAAAAGTCATAAAAAATTGGCTGTAGAAAAAAGATAAAAAACAAAGACAAAAACAGTTAATAATGCTGTGGAGACTTTACAAATATTTACAGTCAGAAAAACCTAATTGGATAAATCAAAACTGTAAGGACTGACAAATGTCATAAAGTCCTCACAGTATCAATGTCAATCGCTGCCTAAATCATATAGAGAAAAGACATAAAATAGCACAAAAAATATACCTTATCATAAATATAGCACCAAGAGAAATAATTCACATTTTTAACATTATTTTAATTATAAAGACTTTTATAGCATTATATAATTTAGGGTTTAGGGTTAATTATTTAAGGTTTAAGGTTTATTATTTAGGATTTAGGGTTTAGTATTTAGGGTTTAGGGTTTATTATTCAAGGTTAGGGTTTAGTATTTAGGATTTAGGGTTTAGTATTTAAGATTTGGGGTTAGGGCTAATTTAGTGACAAAACATGTTTTGTGCTATTTTTATGATTTTTCTTCCTTGGTGCTATATTTTTGACAAGTCATGTTTTTTGTGCTATTAATGCGATTTGCCCAATCATATATGCTATTTTTCAATAGTGCTTTGAAGAATTTACAGTGAATCATGTTTGTTCCCTTTCAGTATTGTTAATAAGCTTTTGAAAACCGTAATTAACAATTCTCTTTAGCCCTAAATGAGCAGCTTTTTTCAGTTAACCAAGCAAGCAATATAAAATTCTCTGTTCGCCTCATCCAAACACTATTTTGGTTCCTCAAACTTAGCCAAAAAGCAAGTATGCTTTATCAAAAAAAAACAAAAACAAAAACAAAAAGCAAGTATTCTCCCTAGCTAGTGCTCGTGATGTCCATTTTGTTTCTGATCCAAGTAATGCCCACCACTTTCTAAATCTATGAGCTTATAGAATGCAATGTAGAGTGGCTCATGCATAAACCCATTTCGGACACTAGGTGAAAATCAAAAGGTACCTCATTCTTTTCCACCATCGCAAACACTGTCCCAAACTTTAGCTAGCCTTAGGCAAGTCAAATTCACTTTTAAATCTCTTTTCAATGATTTAACCCATAACAGTAATAACATATTGTGCCTTTCATGGAGGAAGCTCAATCACTTAGAAAAGCAAAACAAAAAAAGAAGATGGCTGCCATATTAAATGCACGAGGACCGCAGTTGATTGCCGTCTCACGTTCCGTTTCCGAAACGGGAAAGCCATAGGACTGTACGGGTAGACCGACAGTTAAGCAGACATGATTATTTATCTATAGAACGTCTTGCAAATTGTTTTGTTTTAATTTAGTTTACCATAGTCAACTTTTTTGTTTTGTTTGAAAAGAGGCTTTCTATTAAAATTTGCAAAAGAAAAAGAAAATGGTTACAAACCTAAACCTTAGTGTTTTTTGGATAAGCTCATAGTAAACCCAACAACATATTATGGATCTCATGGTGATAATTAATTTCCAAAAGACAGGAAGTAGATGGAAGTAGATAAAACCGTATGCGACAATTCATTGCAAGTCTCGGTAGTAACGAATGCAGAAGGAGAAATTGAAAGGTCCCACCCAGGAAACCAGCGACGAGAGAAGATTTGGTTACTTAGATCACGAACTATCAAGCACACGAGAGAACCATAGGTGCATCATCTCTGAAGCTTGGGCGGATTTTGGTCACGTAGTGAAGAGCATCTGTTTCTGAACAGAACATCAGCAGCCGAGATTATAGTGCTCGTCGGCTTGAAGGTAAGTCTGTGGATCCTTGAATTTATCTTTTGCCACAATAGGTAGATACAACATTGCCAAACCAAGATTACCAATCGCTTTTTCTGTTTACCCTTGTAGAGTAATTAGGTAGACAATCAGACTGTCCCAGGAGATAGGCGGTTAGATTTGACATCGAGAAGCTAATGACTCCAAAATCTGACTGCTGAAGGAACAATCAAAGAACAGGTGGGATCGAGACTCATGTGCTAAGTTACTGAGTAAACAAACAGGGTCGACTTGAAGGCCCCACGAGATGAGGCAATCTTTAGTAGGAGATCGATTAAGCATAACCAGCCAAACAAGGAAGTTGTGTCTCGGTATACCGTCAGAATTCTAGACAATTAAACGCCAAGGAACAATGGGATGATTACTCTTCAGGTAGTTATATACACTTTTTGTACTGTATTTGTTCCATAGTTTCCCCTCAAAGATCCATTCGTATCTATCATCCTCATTAGTCAGAATCAGTGTATAAAGGAATGCTTGTAGGTACACCTGCTGGTCTGATCTGGCAGGTTGAATGATTCATCTCCCATTACTGTAGATATTTGACAAAACCGCATTATGCCTTATTCCCATTCTTCTAGTAACACATAAGGGTAGATAATCTTGGATACAGTCAAATGGGGACCAATTGTCGGTCAAAAATCTTGTAGTGTTCCCATTGCCGATTCTAATTTTCAGCCAATTGAAAACCATGCCCCTGCTTTTGATTAATTTGTTTGCTAATCAAGTGTTCCCTTGCTTTGTCTTTACTATCCAGAAGTTTCTAACGGAGGGAATCTCCTTGCGGTACTAAGCGACCCAAATGGAGCCTGAATTGCAACATCCAAATTAGCTTAAGAAGACATGATGATTCTAAGAGAGGATGTCACAACAGCCTAATTGTGCATAGTGGAACTCCTAAGTACCGAATTGAGAGACATGAGCTGAATGATATCCCTATGAAGTCCCCTTCCATAGGTAAGCACTGCATAAAGCTTGAATCTTCTTTATACAAGCCTCTGGAAGGACAAAGTTAGAACACCAAAAAATTGCAATTCCATTCATGAAAGTATTAATAAGCAGTAGCCGGCCTGCAAAGGATAAATATCTGGCACTCCAGGAGTTGATTTTCGAGTTGATGCTCTGGAGCAGAGGAGCACAATTTGACAGTGAAAGTTTCTTGGTGCATAGTGGAACTCCTAAATACCGAATTGAGAGAAACCCATGGTCAAGGCTAGTTGACGAATTGATTTGCGACACTTTAACATCTGATAAACCCGAGGTGAAAAATGAACTCTTCTGAATGCTTATTGTTAGTCCTGATTTGCTTTGAAACTCATTCAACATTCACATGATACCTTGAACAGAGCTGAGCAAACCATCTGAAAAGATCAGCATGTCATTTGTGAAACATAGGTGCTTAAACTCCGTGCTTTTAGATTTCTGATGATAGCCAAATATCCCCTCCTCAGCTTCATTGATTAGTAGAGTAGATAGGCAGTTCATGGCGATTACAAAAAGGTAGGAAGACAAGGGATCACCCTGTCTTAAGCCCCTTTTCCCCTTGAAATAGCCATGAACTCTCACATTATAACCCACAATAAAATAGTAGTGCAAATGCATGCCTTTAGCCACAATAGGTAGGTGTTAGGAACATCAATCCATGCCAAACAGTTAAGAACAAAGTCCCAACTTATAGTATCAAATTTTGTTTGTTATATCTATTTTTAGAACCATCCTTTTGGGCCCTCTGTTTTTGTGATAATCATTGACTAACTCAGTGGCCAGAATTGTATTCTCAACCAGGAGACGGCCTTGCACAAACGCGGTCTGATTGGGAAGGATGAAATCTGGGAGAATCGGCTTGATTTTTGCAGCTAGGATCTTGGATATAGCTTTGTAGAGGGTCGAGCAGCAAGAGATTGGCCTATAGTCACTGATAGAAGAAGCACCGGGATGTTTGGGAACTAGAGAGAGGATAGTTGCGTTGACATGAGCAGGTAGGAAGGAGGAGATAAAAAGCTATTGCACAGATTTGTCCACCTCCGGTCCTAAAAGATGCCAAATCGACTTGAAGAAACCGGAAGTAAGCCCATCCGGACCTGCCGCCTTGTTGGGATTTAGTTTGAGAAAAGACATTGAACTATCCTCTTCAGAAGGTAGACAACCCAATAGTGCTATATGAGACTGTGAGCATCTGAAGGAAAGCAGCTGTTGAAACCAAGATGGTGGAGCAAATGTAGGCGGCAAGATGTCAGGAGCTAAGATCCCTTTAAAGTGGGATATTTCAAGAGAGCTCATTTGAAGTTCATCGACCAGAAGAACACCATTAGGTAGGAGGAAGGACCTAATAGAGTTCATAGTAGCACACACAATGACCATTCTGAATAAAAAGGTGTGTTGTGATCTCCTTCTTTCATCCAATTTACTCTCGACTTTTGTCTGAAAATGACTCCTCAATGGACCGTAGGAACAACCACTTATCATGAATTTCGTTTTCCTTTAGGAAAAGAGTTGTAGATGGGTTCTGGAGGGCTTCAACCTGCCCAACCTTTAGCAAACTTTTTGCAATACTCACTCTCTACTGAATTTCTCTTTGTTTAGTGTTTGTAAATCTCTCTTTATTGATTTTAATTTCCAGCAAAGCTCAGTGAGACTGGCAGCTTGACCTCCGACTTGAATCAAAGCATTAAAAACCGTTGTGGAGAATTTGGGATGTCTGGTGAGGTAGTTAAAGAATTTGAATGGTTTGGTACCGGATTGAGGTAAGGAGAAGGCAAAGTTAAGGAGACAGGGACAATGGTCTTAGAATTATGGAGGGAAAAAGGTGGCAAGGCTGTTTGGGTGGTTTGCGATCCATGACTGGTTTACAAGAAGTTTTTCAAGCTTCTTGGCTATTGGGAACAGAGGTTGATTGTTGGTCCAAGAATGATGAACACCTTGGTAGCAAAGATCAAACACCCCTATTTGAAGCAGACAGTCTCTAAGTTCAATCATATCAGGCGATAAGTGATTTACAGAAGGGTAAGAATGTTCTGCAGGGTGAATAATCTGATTAAAATCTCCATCAATGAGCTATGGGGTTGAATGAAGAGATAATCGGCTATGAAAATCAATGAGCTCAACCTAGAGGTCAGTTCTCTCGGCAGCAGAGTTGGATGCATACACGACTGTGTAGAAGAAGTGAAGGTTTCCAGGGAGAACAACCTCACAAGAAAAAGACTGTCTAGACTGCGAGCATACATTTATCAAAACCGGATGTTTCCAAACGAGAATGATGCAACCATAACCATCTGATAAGTGGTTAGACGTATGGTTCCATCCTTGGGTAACTTTAGATAGGATAGTATTCATCATGGGATCCTTAATATGAGTCTCCAATATAGCTCCAAAAAGTGGCTTATGAAAATTTAGCCAACATCAAAAATGCTTATGTTTATCCGCATCATTTCGTCCGCGGACGTTCCAAAAAAATAATATTTATATTCATAAGAGGTTTTGGGAGTCTCCTCATTTATAGGGGATCTCCAGGGGATAAAAAAAAGTTTGATAGTGGTAAGTTGAAAATACTAGGAACAAGGCAGAGAGGAGAGTTGGGAAAGTGTCATCATTTAGTCCGCGGATGTTCCAAAAAGGTCTTTATATTCATAGAGAGGTTTTGGGAGTCTCCTCATGTGATAGAGGATCTCCATGGGGTAAAAAAGAATTTGATAGTGGTAAGTTGAAAGTATTAGAAGCAGAGCAGAAAGGAGAGTTGGGAAGGTGTTTTTAGGTGGCAGCTTGGGATGCTTTTTCTGAGGGGAATAAGAAGAGGAGGTCTGGATGGTGTAGAAACTTGAGGTGGTAAAGTGATGGCTGGAGGTTTGAAGTCATTAAATTGTTTAGAGATAATACGTGAGCCAAAGGTGGGAGCAAACCGGGCATGCAAACCAAAAACAAAAGAGGTTCTAGAGGAGTCAAAGGTAAAGGTACTGTTAGGAGGAAAGTGGGGGGGGGGGGGACAGCTTATTTTTGTGGGGTTAAAGGATGAGTAGAAGTTAGAGGAGACAAGGTCGAGGGGTTTAAGGATATAACAAAAAGGAGAATTTATGAAACAGGAGGTAAAATAGCTTGAGAGGGTGGTGGTGTGGGAATATAAGAGACAAGCAAGGGTGAGGTCACAATAGATGGGTCCACCAATGGGTTGGTAGATAAGGGATAAGATTCAGAACCAGTCACATCAATTTCTAAAACTTTTTTTTGTGCAGCAGGCTTTATTGTTAGCATGATCAGTAACCAATTGCATATGAACTTTCGTAGGGGACTGAGTCACATGATCATCACTAGAAGACTGAGAGGGCGTTATAGTTGGAGGAGCATATGGCACATTTACTTGAGCAGTAGGAGGAGCCGTGGTATCAGTACACGGGCTATTCACACAGTTTTTAAGAATGTGGCCAATTTGTCCACAATGCATGCAAATAGAAGGAATCCAAGGATAATCAATTGCAATGTTGATTATATCACCGTTTTCACGAATTAACTCACCACTGTTAGGGAGAGGTTTTGTCAGGTCTGCTTCAACCTTAACATGTGCTACATTTAAACTGGTAAGGTTTTTAGTATAGTCATCAGTTTCAATAGGATCACTAACAAATCCAGCTGCTAAACTGAGCCCTTCTTTAATTCGCAGGTCGAAAGGAACCCCGGAGAGATGCGCCCACAAAGTAATGAAGACTATTTCAGGTAATACATCTTTAATTAGAGATGCCATAGTGAAGCATGAAACATGGATGAACCAACATACCAAAATCTCTTTTCCAATATTTTCGAACAAATGAATTCATTAGGGACACAGACTAAAACAGATCATTGATGAGGTTTCAGATGGATTTCAAGCTTACTCCATTTGCCCCACATGAAGTTTATGATGCTTTGAATGGGCCCGTAGTCTGGAAGCTTACCAAGAAAAAAGTAGACAATGTATTCTTTATGGAGCTCTTCACCACGAGAGAACACTGCGTCTGGGACCACAACACGAGGTTTTCCCTCAGAGAAGAAAGAGGTCGGGGCTAAGCGGGTAAGAGATCTATCCACTTTAGTTTTTTGAGCCCAAGTTTCAGTATTATTCTAGTGGGGGCAGGTTTAAAAGGAGGAATATTCACCTTTTCCTGAGTAGAAGAATGAGCAGTAGTACGATTCTACTTAGAATCTTTGATGTCCGGACGTGGGGGGTATGGTACGCATCTTGATTATGGAAATACTCTTATACTTGCAAATTTTCTTTGTTGATTTTGTCGTCTTAGGTAGCTGAGAGGGACCACCTTTAGACAAATAATTGGCGGCATCTGCACCAACATTCTGCTTACCAGAATTTGTGTTTGTGCTAATTGGAGATGAGTGCTTAGGAGGAAGCACAATGAAGTTCTGCTTATTATGATCAACAGTAGAGCAATTTTTAGATCTAGGTTTTACTGTAGCAGTTTCTGGATCTATAATTAGAGAAAGGGGTGAAGATTCTGCTTGCTTTTCAGCGAGGATAGTAGTAGATGAAGGAGCTACGAGAGAGGAACTAGGACAACTTGAACCAATCAGGGATGCATTCTTCATAGGTGAAGAAATTTGCATAGGAGTTGGAGAAGCTGCTTGGACAGGGGATGAAGGAAGGGGTGGAAAAGATCTTTTTCTCCCTAACCAAAATCCAACTAAAACTATCATTTAGTTGACTCATTTCTTTACATTTGCGAATTAGTTACCTTTTTAGACTTATTGGAATATTTAGTTAGTGTTTTAGTTTATCGAAAACTGTGTTTTGTTATTTGGATTAAAATATATTACCAAAATTTGGAAGAAAGAGATGAACATCGCTCAACCACCGATGAGCTTTCATATGGACACCGTCTCCACTAAACTATCAAATATACACTATGTTGTTGTATCCAGTTCATGGTTGGTAAAGGGTGACGGCCGGTGGCGGTTTATTGTCGACATAGACAGGGTATCGTAGGTTATCCCGATGCATATAGGATTGATTGAAGTTTCAGGAGCTTGTTGTGGTTGTAATGGCGGAGTTTGGAGAAGAAGGTTATGCAAATCCTAACTTTTGCTACACGCTGGTTGTTGCGAGCTCCTTCAGCGATGGCTGTTCACCGTCGATTATGGTGACAACTGATTTTGGTCTAGCTTTTTCTTGGAATTATTCTCTGCAAACCGCTCAATGAAGCTCTTCTTGTCGTTCGAGAAGATAGTTATGAGGGAAGGCGAATCCGGCAAGAAACAGTCTGTTAAGATAGCTCACAAGGGAAGGTTCATAACGCCCGTTAGGCTTTTAGTGACAAGACTTCTTCTGGGAGCAGAGAATCTCCTCTTATGCTGGACAATGAGACCATTGAAACGCTGGAGATGATGTTACAAATAAACCCGTCTCTGGAAAAATCAGGTGATTCAAGGTTGAAATCCTCCTACAAAATACCATTCGCCAAGCAAGAATTGGTGGATAGTGTTACCTTGCAGCGCTCACCGCCTTCCTCGTACACAAGCTGTCATGATAACCAGCATTCGACGGAACACGGTAAGTCATGCAGGTCTCCATTCAACTTCAATTTACTAGATAGTAATAGTCCCAAAAAACCAGTTAACGGAAACACATTAGTGGCAACCGTTTCAGAGTATCCATTCGACGAATACCTACCAATTATAACAGATGATAATTCTGCGGAAAACATACCTCCATTCATCTTTGATTCACCAGCTAAAGAGAGCCAAGAAGATATTTCCAACAGCGACGACAAAGCAATGAATTCAACTAACGACAATCCATCTCCAGATAATTTAATGGATAGAAGTGAAAAACACGGTCCACGAAACACCGCCCCATTCAGTTTCGACTTACTAGATAAAGATAGCCAAGATGTTGTGTCCACAAACGGTGACACATGTGGGTATACGTCCCCAGCCAATCCACCTGGCAATGCTAATATGGATAGAAGAGAGGAAGAGGAAAATTGCATACTAGACGATGAAATTGATGGTACGTCAGATGAGGTGCCTGTGGATGTAGGTAATGTTGATCATGAATTCTGGTCGAAACTTATTGACGAAGAATATGGAGGTTCAGATGCATTAGATATGATGACGGAAAGCCCCGCCCTCATTGGAGTGGGGAATATAACCAATCGAAAGACTTGTGCACTCGGTTCTGGACAACATGAATACGTGTACATATGGAGAGGTTTTGAAAAAGGTGATGTCTCTTGCTTGTTAGACGATGAACCCATGGATATTCCGCCAATGGTAGATGATAACAAGTATAAACGCGATCATGTCCCGGATTTAGATCTAGACTCAATGGGTGGTGATTTGTACAAGGGAAAACTTTTCAGGAACAAAGAAGATTGCCTCGTCTGGTTAGCAATCTATGCTATTAAGGGCAAGTTTCACTATGTAAAACCTGTGTCAACTCTACATAAAATTGTTATACATTGCCCGGAAGAAACTTGCAACTGGTGTGTTATGGTGCATGAGATAAAAGACACATGATATTGGCAGGTACGTAAGGCAGAGTTAGGGCACACATACAACACTGATACTCAGAACAAATATAGGAAAATAGGGACAACAAAGGTCATTGCTATTTCTTTCAGAGAAACATTCATACCAAACATCGGGTCCAAAACCAGCTGGACTCAAAGCGCTTCTGCTGAAGGAATACCGTATCCACACAACATATAATAAGTGTTGGCGTGCGAGGAATAAGGTACTTACAATGCTCAGAGGGACAAATGATGGATCATATAAGAAGCTGTCTGAGTTCTTATATATGCTTAAATTGGTTAACCCTGGAACGATTGATGATATCGAATCTGAGGTAGATGCAACTGGTTGCAATCTGTTTCTTTATCTGTTCCTAGCATTTGGTGCATCCATTAAAGGGTTTGCGAAGTTGCGAAGAATGATTATTGTGGATGACACACATTTAAGTGGCATATACGGTTGAGTTATATTAACCGACAGTGGACATGATGTTAATTTCTACGTCTTTCCATTAGCATTTTGTATTGTGGATAAAGAGAACAAAGAGTTGTGGACATATTTCTTCCACAAGCTGGAGAAGATAATTACTGACATTCCTATCCTGACATTCATATTCGATAGGTGTCAGTCTATATACAAAGCTAAGGGTAGGATCTTCCCTCGCACTCACCATGGAGCATGTCTTGAGCACGTTCAAAGAAATGTGAAAGCCAAGTTTAAATCTCCAGAACTGGGGAAAATGGTTAAAGCAGCTGGAAATGCTTATAGGATTGGGGGCTACCGTGAAATATACAACCAGATCTGTAGTCATAACTTAGAATGTGCTAAGTACCTCGAAAATATTGGTGTTGGACACTGAACACAAGCATATTTTAATGAGAGAGGTACAATCTTATGACTAGCAATATTGCGGAGACACTGAACAAGGCGTTGCTAGATGGCAGAAGTGAACCTATCGTCGAACTTGTCACCTGTATACACTCTATGTTGACGAGGTGGTTTAGTGCTCGACGTGCTAAATCAGTTGCACACATGGATGAAGTGTCTATTGAGGTTGACAAGCTCATGGATAAGAATATGCAGGAAGTTCACGGCACAAGATAGCCAGTGTAGCAAACATGAATTTCGAGATCGTTGGGAAATTTGGCGGTGAAGCGTTCTATGTTCTTATGATAAGAGATGCACATGCAAGATATTTGATAGGCTGAAAATACCATGTGGACACGCTTTACTAGCTGGTGACAGCCTTGATGTAAGCTACGCCAGTTTATACGACTCATATTACAAAACTTCTACATGGAGATCAACCTACGAAGGCGTTGTCAGTCCGGGGGGAATCCCAAAGACTGTGATATCTCAGATGCTATTCGCAACTGTGTCTTGTATCCACCAGATTTCAACAGATCTTCGGGTAGACCTAAGGAAGGGAAATACCCGTCCATCGGTGGCAATAAATCAAAACAATATTTACATGTAGATAGTATCTAAATTAATTAGTATTTAATATAATTTTGAATACCGATTACAGAAGGAGAAGACTCATCGATAGAGAACGTATTTTTGGTTATAATAGCACTTCACCTAGATAGCAGTTATTTTCACATTTTGATGTCAAGACCTTTAGCTTTTGTAATGTTTTTTAAAACATTATTGGCATTGTATAACCTGTCCGACGTCAACTTATGAAACCCATTCGGATTTTCTTTACGTTATTGATGGTTTAGATAATTATATGCCTTCTTACGCAATGTATCTACACGTACTAATAATCATTCGTATGGATGCGTCGACATACACTTTTTGTAGTTATCGTTCCGAGACTTCGATTCGACATTTATTTCTCGAAAATACTAATATTATCTGCTTAACCTAATAAATATACTATATTCCTAACTATTTTGTTAGTGGAATCTTCTATCAAATCCATTTTTCCAATGGGAAACAAATATTTTCACATCACTCTCTCACGTCATATGTGCCTACAAATAGTACACAAATTATTAAATGCATAATCATGCTTTGGTATCTATTTTCTTGGTAACCATTATGGATAAAAGAGTTTCATTATTTGCAGACACATATCGATGTCAAGACCTCATGTCACTGATTTTTACTTATTCGAGGTTGTGATGTGACATAATTCCACCGAAAAAGTAAATAAAATAAGATAAAGATGTGATCGCTCATAAAAAGCTGCAACAAGCTCATTTTATGTTTTACAATGCCATTTTGTCAAGGCCTAGTTAATTAATTGTTTTGACAAACGTACTTCTTTAAATTACTATAACAGATATGATTTTTTCTTGGTGCCAAAATTTCAATTTCAAACATAATGGATACGTTAACCAATAAAAAGAATGGATACAAAAAGTATCTGTCCATCTAACTCATTTTACTAGATCCCCTATGTTATATACCATTCACGGTTTATAAGTGGCTGGTTATACACTCGGTCTTGAACAATATTTACAGTTATGAGCTTCACATCGACCTCAACATTTTCGAATTCTCAAGCATTGCCTGCTAGGTCCATAGGCGTGGCAGTCCCAACGATGTGTTGGTATGGCGAACCCATTGAAATAGGATATGGTACAACTCGATCGAACCTTTATCGTAGGTGGTTCAGATGCCCATAAGCTATCCATGTTAGGCTCTAATACTGATTCATTTGTTTTTAATATAGTTTTTTACATTGTTAAGGTTGATGAAATTTTTTTCTCTGGAACCAGTACCCGACTAAAGGCCACTTATGCGAGTGGATGGACGACACGATTATGAAAGAGTTGATAAGTTTGTCAAGGATGTCACGAAAAAAACAAGACAACGTTAAATTATTAGAAAAGGGGTATGCTTCAGTAGGAGAATAACTAGCTATCAAGATGACAAAAAAGATCTCTGTTGAGGTCGCGAGAAATATTAATGTACCTTGTAGTATGAGGCATGGACAAGATAACCTAACCACGATGTAGTTTTTCAGGGTCATTGTCGTGTCTGTTTGTACATCCGCGTGGATGTTTGCTCAGTTGTAGACATACTTTTGTAATTGAAGAATGAACATGTGTTTCTTCTATCTGTTAGATAAGCATTAAGCACGCACATCCGTTTATTTAATCTGTTGTACACCTTTTGTCCATGTTTACCATATTTATGTTCTTGAAGTCATCATGTAATTCCCTTATCTGGTATGGATACCCACACAATCCATATATCACATTGTATTGTGCTTTAAAACGTGTGTTAAAATTCTTCCCAGAATGTGCGCTACTGGTCTTAGGAGTAGTATTCAAGGGTTGAAGAGTATTTTACGTATCAGTCGTACCCCGAACTTACAAATTTAGGTTTACATATATAACAATCAAATATAAATTAAATAACGCATGGATAGTACGTTACAATTTTAAAATACACTGCTTACAACATTTTGCGATTTTTTATGGATAGGAAATATAAGTAACATCCATCACACGTATCTCCACTATCTTCACCAAACATCGTGTGCACCCACCAACAATCACCCAAATCGCTGCAGCTCCAAGAATCACGCCAACAATCCATAAATCTTGGACTAACAACGTGAATGTGGTATGCTAGCGTTTCCCCGATGGTCATTGCCTTATTATACGATCGATGTGACCGGAAAAACTTATACTCGTCGTTGCATCCTCTCCCGGCGCACCAGTTTAGAATGATATACATTAGCTCGGCATGCGGATACACACCTTTCACCTCTTTCAATATAGAGATTGCTGTTTCGAGTTCTCCCCTATTTAATATGATCCGAAGACTGTTTGTGTACATGGCATACAGGTTTATGTGCTCTAGGCACTTTATGTAGAATTTGTAATACCATGAATATTATTCTACAGAAAACCAGGTAAAGTCATGACGCCTATCCAATCGGGCTTGGGAATAGACCTCAGGTGAACAAACCGTAGCAGCACCTTCCTGCCCGGCCTTAAGTAAGTTAGCATACGCATCTACGCCGTCTTCTGCGAGTTGGACAGCGATCTCGGAGAGTATCGGACTTGGTAGCCACATAAAGTATGTTTTTTTTTTTAATTTGACTCGTCCACCTTGTATTTCGTTATTAACCAAGGTGCATGACCTTCCAACGCAGTGGAAGAAGGTGGATTCAAAATGGAGTAAAAAGTTCTCTTCTTAGCTTTTGTACTTCATTTTCTGCGCACGATGTGACACATCCTATAAACTAACAACTATAAATTATAGCGTATAAATAAAACTATATCACCTAGTCATAGCTGCAACATGTTACAAGTTTTGAAAGCTCATCTCTATAACAGTTTATGTCTTCTACATTGATCTATCTACCTACTTTCGAACATCAGATGTAACTTATCCACAATCATACTGACTTTATATACTTTACTCATTCAACTAAACATCTCTCCCTTCGATAAAAGTAGATAGTATGAGTAAAGCTGCTATTGTTCACATTATATCCATATATCAATCCTTCATGCAACTAGTTTGTCTGTTCGTCAAGAATGATACAAGGGAATGACAAAGTATACTACAAATGGGGTCCTCCTGTCTCTTGCTCGAGAAAAGTTGTGAAATCTACTCGGGTATCTAGTATTCTTAAGAGTTGCGATTACGGCTCATCGCCGTTCATAGTGGTCTCCAACACAAATGAAAATAGAGGACGACGCTTCTACACATGTCCTTACGACATTTCGGATGTGAGCCTCCAAACATCATCGTCCAGATTATCTTTATTCAATGTATTTTGTTAAATATCCAAACATCTTTTTCTTGGTATTTGTAGGGTCCATCGCAAGGATGCGGTTTTAAGAAGTGGTGGGACGAAGCACTCCTGAAAGAAATAGAGAACCTGAAGTTGGAGGCGAGGGTAAAAGAAGCAATACATATGTCACAAATGGATGGATTAATGGATACTACTGACTCGTTGATCTCTAATGTTAGTCACCTGGAAACTAAGGTGGAGGACATGCACCACCTACTGTACTGATTGTGGTTGTTTTTCAAGTATGAAACAATGCATAATAGATTATCACTACATTAGTTTGTAAGATCAGTAAATTTATTAGTCGTAACTATCTATCCATTATCTAAAGCAATATATGCTATTAGTAACTAGTGGCATCCATAATCGAACTTCTTCTATTGGATTTGAACATTCATTTAAAAATGAATATGAACCTTATTAGTTGAACCATATGTCACAAATGGCTGGATTCCTGGACACGTTCGACTCATAAGTTAGTCACTTGGAAACAACGGTGGAGGATCGCACCACCTGCTATAATGATTTTGTTTTTTTTTTCAAATACGAAACTATTGAATAATAGCAGTTTGGTAAACCGCGCTATTGTAATATGCTATCAATGTACATAATTTTTGTAGTGAATTTGTTTGTAATAAGATCAGTAAATTTCTTAATGGCAATTATCTATCCATCATTTTAAGCAATATATGCTATTGTTACCTTGTGGCATCCATAATCGACCTTCCTCTATTGGCTCTGAACATTAGTTTATAAATAGATACACACCATATGTTAATCTAAGTTGCACGAATTAGTAAATGTTGATATGTATAAACATATATCCTCATTTGATCAAATTGTCCACAACGAAAACACTAAATGGATTACTAAGAACTATCCCCTCGAAATATATTTGTATCCATACTAAATAAAAGATATTACAATCAAACTAAATAAAACTATCCATTACAATAATAGTACCCTCCTAACACCACCTACTAATGTGGATACCTTTCAAATATGCTCTTATCATCTCATATCAAACTTAGCACATGGATTACGAGTATTACTATCCATCACTTGATTAATTAGAAGATGAAGCCTATTACTATCCATTTCAGAAAATGCCACTGTGTAACATAATCATATTCATCTCTCCAAGTTAATGTATTTCTTATGGATGGGAGCATTGGGGGCCGCAATGGCGTTTTATTCTCTTATGCAATGAATTAAGATACGCGGTACATGAAACGTTGCGGAGATTCAAACAATAAATAAGGTATGTCGACCAAAGTCGATGTCCACACTCCCCCCACACTTAGCCTTTGCTTGCCCTCAAGCAAACAGAAAACTAAAATCAGGAGAATAAGTTTGAAAACTTTAGAAACTCATTTCATCGTAGAAGTACCACACTCAGATTCCCCTTAGTAAGCCACATGAAAAATGAACCTGCAGACATCAAGACCAACATATACTTCCCCCACACTTAGCAAATGTCCTAAATAAACTCCACAATCACATTTAGAGCATTCAAATTTACCATACTGACTTCTATAATCTAATAAGTGCGGTCTCATCTAAGGAGTATCGATCAAAGAACACATGGACTCTTACTCTGTTAGCATCTAACCACCAAAGCATCATTTTCTGGTTCCTTTCTTCTCATTTTCCTTCCTTAGCAACTGATTTTTCTCACTGGGTATCATTTTTTTTTTTTTTCTATCAGTGCTCTTCCTACATTGGGATGTACTTTGGACACATTCAATGAATGCACATGAGGTAATGAGGGTCTCTACCACTCTCGTGATCACTTCGAAGCTATTAGCTTATCCGCACATTATCTATATTTTTTTTTTTTTTTTAAGGAAGGGGAGAAGGGAACCATACTTAAACAGGTTTACAAGCTGTGTTAAGACTAACAGAGGAATCCGACTCAAAGTATACCAAGCCCCTAGGTCAGAAATATTAAGTCAAGTTAAGGGTGAAGTTAGTAATAGATTCTATGAATACCTGGAGTGATATGGGTGTCCTCAGTAGGTTGATCTGCGTCGGGTTTCTAATAGTCAAAGATTATCTGCAAGCTCATCCAATGGTCACTGAAGTTCCTGCGAGTGTAGTGATCTCCTCAAAAGGTCATTGTTTCCTACTCACTTTTCACTCAATAAACAGACACAACTGACACTTTTGCAGGTTTTTGGTCTCGTCTACGACTTGCGTCGACCGATGCAGATTGAGTGTCGGCCGACGCTATCTTCTCAAAAGCACATTCATCCTTTGTGTTGGGTGTGTGTCGATCGACATCAAGGGTGTGTCGATCGACACTTCCGACGGACAGAGATAAATCATCCAGAAATGCAGCTATGATGTTTTCTTCCTCATGTACTAGATAACCCTCATCCTATACAATGACAACATTGACGTATTGCTTTGCTCAGTTCTCCCAGCTCCATTTTGCCTTTGCGCTGCTTCAGCGGTAGATTGAACCTGAACATCTAGCTTCTTCACATGATTGCTCAGAGACTCAATCTTCCCATTCAAATTTAGGTACAAAGCATCTATCTTTCCATTGAAGTCCACTGTACTCTTCTATTGACCTTCCAAAAGCTGTTCCAACAGACCCATCATCTTATCAGACTGCTCATTTTGTGGAGGAGGAGTCTGATATGAAGAAGAACCATAGTCTCTGGAGAATGAGTTGTTCTGCTAGAAGGGTCTCTGTAATGCAGACTTTGGTGTGTAACTATAAGTTTTTCCTTGCTGATTCTCATATCTTTGACCTTGATAACCAGTTCCAGATATGTAATTGACGTTCTCAGACTCATCTCCGTGGTCAAAAGTCTCCACTTCTGCAACAAAATGGACTTGCTTCTTCCTAAATAAATGCTATGGACATAATCAATCTTGTTCTTCATCTCTGCTATCTATGAACTATCAACCTTTCCACCAGATTTCTTCCTCTCCATATCAGCATTCTTAGTGCGTTTACTATACACCAAGTTCTTAATCAGCTCCTTTGCTTGCTCCGGTGATTTGATATTGAAGTTCCCATTGCTAGAATCATCCAAAGCCATCTAATACCACAAATCAACTCCTCTGAAGAAAATGCCCAGCAGCTGAACTTCAGAGAAACCATGATGAGGGCAATCTCTCTGGTAAATCTTAACCCTTACCCACACTACTTTCAAAGGCTCAATAGGTCCATGTTTGAACTGTAGAAGATCCTCTCTTAGCTGATCAGATCTAGCATCATCATAAAAGTGTCTAAGAAACTTCCTCTTAACTGCATCCCAAGTAGTCAAAGTCCCAGGTGGAATCTGCTTCAGCCAATTTGCAGCTTCTCCTCCAAGAGAGCGGGAAAAAGCTTACAGTGTAGAAAGTAATAACTCACTCCATTATGCTTCATTCCAGTAACCAAAGACTCAAAGTCCTCTATATGATCCATAGGATGCTCATGTGGGTTTCCATGAAAGAGGTGATGTCCCAAAAGCGTATAGTTAGAAGTCTTCTGCTCAAACTTATTACTCTGAATGGGAGGAGGTACAATCGCACACCTGTTAGCATAGAATTCATCAGGTCTTTTGTAATCAGCAAGTGTACTTCCAACCATCTGCGCCTCCACCTTGTTACCTTGCGTCCACAGGCACAACACGTTCCACAACGACTGGCTGGACAATGACATTTCCATCCGCATCAACTCTCTGGCCCTGGTTGTTGTAAGCATTGTTCTCTGGATCCGTCAGAACACCATGTTTATCCCGAGTTAATATCACTGCGTTGGGATTCAACATCTTCACTGGTTTCTGAGCTTTCATGTTCTCTCTCTAGCCTGGCAAGCTCCTGATTTTGAAGAACAACGAGCTCTTTATCCGGATTACTCCTTAGTGCGCGATCAGACATAAATTGTCTGATTTACGCAGAGTGTGTCGACCGACGCTAGTAGAGCGTCGATTGATGATAATCGCGAGTGTGTCGATCGATTCCAAGTGGGTGTCGATCGACGCACGTGTTCTTCGTCAAACCTGTAACGCAAGAACATAGACAAAACAGAAAAATAATTAGTAAAATAAAATCGAAAAGCCTAGTCTAAATTCTAAACTCAAATCTATTGAAGACTCAAAAGAGTCCCCGACAACGGCGCCAAAAACTTGATATGCTCAAAGTTTAATCCCTAGAGCTACAGTGCAAGTGCACAGACGTGACTAGTATTATATAGGTGTCGAATCCACAGAGACTCAAGAATCTTACGATAGATTATAAAGGTTCGAATTAAGCTAAGCAGCAGCAGAGAATAAGCAGTAAATAATCAGGAAAATAAATCAAACTGTTTGTAATCAATCAAGTGAAGCGTCAATCAAGAGAGTTCTCATGAAATCAGGAATATAAACTAATCAATCAATCAGGATCAAATTAAGTACGGTTCTAGAACTGGAATCACAGAAGCACAAGAAACCAACTTCGTTGCGAGTATTATCTATGTCGAGCAACCTAGCAAACCAACTTTCGTTGTGAGTTCTAGAGATCCTAAACATGCATTAATCTCAGATTCGTTTATTCACAATATCCCTAAGCCAAATTTATTTGCGAATAGATAAATTGCTCATCTAGGTTCTTTCTAGCTAATTAACCAACTGTCGTTGCGAAAATCAACCTAACAACAATAACATGGGTAGCTAATTCAGATTAATCATTAAGAACAACCTTAGATCATAACTAGACCCCAATAAATTAATCTACCTATAATTCCATGAAATCCCTAACGAGAATCCCTAAACCTAACAGAAGACCTACTCAGACATGGCAATCATAACAATAAACATGATGAATAAAAGACCAAATAACATAAAAAGGATAGAAAAACAGGGGTTCGAAATATCTTGTCTCTCGAGTACAAGACCAGCCCCAAAATCTCTCAATCTCTGATAAGTAAAGTGTAGCCTGAAAATGGCTTAAAACCCCTAATGCAATAGTCTAAACACATTTTGGGCATCTTAGTAATTATGAGAAAATTTTGGGCCAAGCTGCAATTTTCCAAAGTCTTCATTAATCGGCGAGAAAAATCTGACCACGAACTGTGTCGATCAACACAAAGGCTGTGTCGATCGATGTTGTACTCTGTTATCGCTATGACTTCTTCTCTCTCGCACGAATTCTCCAAATCCAAATATGCTTCAAACGTACCTAAACCTGTTAAACACTCTAAAAGACTCTAAAACATATAAAAGACTCAATAACAAAGACTTATATCATGGTCAAAAACCCTAAAACCCATGATATATCAATTACGAGTATTACTATCCATCACTTGATTAATTAGAAGATGAAGTCTATTACTATCCATTTCAGAAAATGCCACTATGTCTAACATAATCCTATCCATATGTCCAATTTAATGTATTTCTTATGGATGGGAGCATTGGGGGCCGCAATGGCGTTCTATTCTCTTATGAAATGAATTAAGATACACTGTACATGAAACGTTGCGATGATTCAAACAATATAAATAAGGTATATCGACCAAAGGCGATGTCCACACACAGAAAACACATCACCAAAGATGAATAATCCCCCAAACGCCGCATCATCCACCACCTCTCTCAACCTTCTCGATTTTCCGGCCGAATTAAGAAGAACAATCCTCGCCAAAAATGCAAGTGAAAACCTTCGAGAGCCCTTCAAGATTAGAGCGGCCTGCAAGACTCTTCGTGATGACGCAGATCACGTGGACACGTTGTCACAAATTGAACTTATAGAGACTCACCAGGAGTATCAAGAGATAGTCCGACTGGAACATGCATGTCTAGATGCAAACAATCCAAGCGCTGTATTTTTGAAGGCAATCACTGATTTCATGTACTCAGACGAAAGATTCAACGCCTTTGCACGCATCAAACACTGCGCCATCCTTGGAATCAATTCTGATGTCTACTGCTATAAAGATATATGTTGATCCATATCCCCTGAATTGTATGCTGGTTCAACCATTCCTCTTCTCTCTCACAGTGCTATCCGTGCCCTTAGGAGGCATGCCAGGAAGTTCAGCGTTTAGGCTGGCCTATCGGCATCACTATCGATCTCGTAATGATAAGGGAGTCTGCTGACCAAGGAAGACTCACGAAATTCACCTGCTATGTTCATTGTTATTGGCTGGAATTGCTCGATCAAAATGTAAAAGGACATGATATGTGCCAGTTATGTTCATGGACTGTCGGAACTTTATCGTTCTTTCGGATAATCCCTAAGACTTTCTTGGAGTGGACCGAGCTTGTTGAATGGTACGATAATATGGAAGACGATGGTGGTTGGGGTGACAATAATGTGCAGGACGCTGACGGTTGTGGAGTTGTTGATGTCCAAGACGCTGGCGGCTGGGGCGGCATTAACGTGCAAAACAACATTCTGGCGGTTTGGGGCACTTTAAGTCAAACATAAATGCTATGTTTAATTATTCTTAATTATCTTTTATCAATTTTAGGATTATCTTTTTTGTTGTATGCACGCTAAAATTATCTAAGGTATTATAAATTATAAGTTCAACCTATCCACGTTTTTTTTTTTTATCAACCTATCCACATTTTTAATAATTGTTACTTTACCACTTCAACAAAATAGACAAGCTATAAAATAAAATAAGTAAATTCAAAACTCGAAACACTTTATCATCCCATGGATTAAAGTGCCTAACAAACAATAAATTTTATAGGTTATAGCCGTCAAATCTTAGTTCAGAGTTTCAAGTCCAACATTATGCACAAGGACAAATACACTTTATTTATTTCATTTTTCTTAAATAAATCGTTTTAGTGTATTTTTGGATGTTATATACACATTAACACTTAACCTATTCATCAGCAATCCAACCCCTTGAATACATATTCAGAATAAGAAATATATATCCACTCTACTTAGACATACATACATATTTCATATCGTACCTATCCCCATAGGATATTTTAACTATACATACTTACATATACAATTTTTGACTGTTCCTATCCACTACATATAGTCACTAACGATTTGAATTGGACAGTCCATGGAACTATTTTTTTTAAAAAATAATTGACGCATCATTTACCAAATACAATTAATAAGAATAATATTGTTCCACGTATCTCATTAAACTACGCATGTCTCTATGTGTAAATATAGTCGTTCTGTCTTCTAAAAAAAACGTGATCTTTAGTAGTCAAATGATCATCTAACCCTTTACAATAAAGTAGAATCCCAAGAGATAGTTCTGATACAATCCACACTCACATGTGTATAGATAAATTTGCAATTACTCAATAGATAGCGGTGGGTATATACGTGGATAGGTCGAGTATGCACTAACCTCAGGTCCGAACTCGATGTCAAGTACAGTCTCACTACTAATCTAGTTTTTTCCGGGATACTCTGAAAAAAACTGTCCATAAATTTAAGAGTTGATCCATAGTCAGGCATTCTCTCCACCAATCCAGGAATACAACAGAAAACTAGTAGTTGATATGCAAGTGGGAATCCATATACAACTTTTGTTTGTTGTTTCAACTGCGTCCTAAAAATCTAGATAGGATCATCCCCAGTTTTAAGAGGTCTCGGGCCCAATTTCATTGAGTTAATTGTCTTCAAGTGAAAAGACTCCCGACCCCATGGATACCGTATAAATAAATCCACATCTCTAATCATCTCAACATAATATGGCGTTGCCTTGGCATTTTGATGACTACTAATAAGCACTCCATCTACAATGCATATCAGAGGAAGCTTCAACCTTTTCGAACTATCCAACTTGGGATCATCAAACATCTTAAGTATGTCAATTTTAGTGTCTCCTTTTTTCCACCCTTACCCATATCGCCAAACAACCCTTTCCACATTGAATTTGATCTTTCATGAGTTTTTGTCTTCTCAACAATCTCCTCCGGTTCTGGCCCCTCACCACAATTTAACCATGTTATCAGCCCGAACTCAACTAACGAGAAGCGCATTGGCTGCCCGACAAACACTGAAGTAATCTCATATCTTTTTTTGTAATTAACTGCCTCGCCAAAAATCCATGGATCATTTTACCAGATATTGGACAATGTTTGATTGGAAGCCTAAACAACCCTCTATCTCGGATTTTATCCCACTCCGCCGTAGACCTAATCTTCTTACACCCTTTGTTTAAAATATCTGGTTTTGAATATATATTAAACCGTCCTTCCGGGTATCGATTAGTCTGGTATAGTCGAATGGGTAGTCTTACGTCTGCCATGTATGCGATTCAAAGCAGAAGAGTTTCTAAAGATTTGCACCGGAAAAATTAAATTTGGGGTTTAGGAAACTTTACCTTATCAAAGTTCGTCACTAAAACTGCACAAAAACCGCAAAAATGGCGACTCGAGTACACAATCGAAAGGAAGAAAACTGCACAAAATTATTTCTGTAGCCGGAAAACCATTAACAGTACTTCCTTGTTTGCGAAGATGTCTCGCCGGAATTGCTTTGGAAGAGAGAAAAAATATTTTTCTTTGGATATATCTAAAATAAAAATACTAATCTTTAACTCGAAAACAAGTTAAAAAAAATTAAAAAACGTGAAACCAATTACCCAATTTGACTAGAAGAAAAGTTAAAAATTGTAAGAATATTTTCGTTCAATCACCACATAATTAGTTGTTAAAAGATATTAAACTGTTATAAAACATAAAAAGATATTAAAATGCATAAAAATAAATAAAAAAATACAGTGAATGAAATTCAACCGCAACATAGTGCACAAACGGAATACCAAGCAATGACTTTATTTTTGACACTTCTTGATGACCTTGGATGCAGAGCTACAGAGTACTCCACTGTGGTAATCTTAAGAAGCTCTTCACATACTTTCCATTACTCTTTTATTGAACAAGAGACAATGAAATAAATGTTACTTTATCTGTAAAAATGATCGAAAACTATTTGATTTAATGTGTAACACACTCTGTTTTCACCCTTTTACACGTATAAAAAAGAGTACAATAACCACTTAACCCAAGTAACTAAACCAATAGGTTGGATCAATTGAAATTACCAACGGAATGACGTAACTCTCAATTAATATGACATTGTTTCTTATGAGTGTTTTTATTATCAAAATATTGTTAACCACAAAACTTTTGCCAAAGAAGTCTGAAATAAATAAACTACCTCTCAACATCAACATCGTTTATGACAATTTTTTTTATAAAAAATGGAAAACCTACGTGACCAGGCTTCAAAGTCCGATTAAAATCATCGATTGACTTTTGAAGAATGTTTATGAATTGTGTTAATGATATAATGATACTTACAAATCTGTATATACATGAGTTGATTATGATAATGATAGAAAGTAATTAGGGATTGATATTCTTATATTTCATCTATAAAACATTTGTCTCGTATCTCTTCCGCATATCATTTAGTTGATCAATGTGTAGGACACACTTTGGAACAGTCCGACTAAATCATTCGTGTTTTAAGCAATTACACAATTTGGACTTTTGTTGCCAAAACCCAAAACCGATTGAGTACTTCAAATAAACTGTCGATCAAGAAATATTGTACATGTTGATTAAAATCTACGAAAATACAATGTTTTTAATACAATTGACAACAATAACATTCAAAAGGTAACAGAAATTACTTAACTTAAATCCTAGACACAAAGGACGACGACCACTTATATCACAACCTCACACACAAAGCCACAAAGTCTTAACTTATAAAACAGAAGACCCTCTCACACTTCACTCTTGCCTTCCAACTTCTTCATAAGTTGACGACGGAGAAGACTTGACCGGAAATATTCTATTACCACTCTTTCCAGTGGAGACAGAAGAAACTCCGACGCGTTCTCCACCGTCTACGCCGCCATCTCTCTCCTTTTCCAGTCTCTTCTTCATCATCTTCTCCTTTTGCTTTTTCTGCATGACTTGTAGTTGCGCGTAGTTTGCTCCAATCGAAGACATTTTGTGTTTCTATTACAATTATGTTAACTAATTTGATGATTATTATGACCAAAGAGGAAGAGTAATGAAAAGAATAAGTGAAGAATGAGTTTGGTAATGATGAGTGAAGTGTCGTAATTTATAGAGAAACGACTCATGCTTTATGACCGTTTTTTAATGATTCCATTTTCATCATTATGCTTCTCCATGCTTCTCTTTTTCCTTTTCTTTATTTTCCTTTCTTCAATTGATTAATTTTCTGACAGACCTATATCGCCTATTAAAAATTAGTTTAAAATGATCACAATTATATATTTAATTAACTTATCATTTTTATATTATTATAATACAACTAGTTTAGTTATATTTCTTGCAAAAACAAATTAATATAATAAAATTTTAAAGCCTACAAAAAGGATCCTAATAAAATATGTATATTTTAATTTAAATAAATATTCTTGACGTACATAGAAAAACCACAGTAAATATATCCTTTTTGGGTCAAAATATATCCTTTTAAGATATTTCTTTTATTCTTTTATTAATACAACGTTTTTCTTTGGTTATACAACGTTTTTCTCTCAGACGACTTTTTCGAGAAAAGTCTTTACCCACCAAAGTCAACCAAAGTAGAAAAGAGCTTCCCTTTATCCACCCATAGTACAATTGTTTACCTACCAAAACAAACCAAAAGAGGTAAACTCAACACAGACCGCCGGTCCTCCGGCTCACCTCCGGCCACAGGAGCTCCTTAACGTGGCAAAGGAGGCTCCTCAGCGCCGCAAGAAGCATCAACACCGGTCTGTCTATCAATCCGACCCCGACACACCTCTAAACTGCATAACAACATCAGCAACTCCCAAGTACCCTCAGAAGTCAAATGGAGACGGTTGGAAACACTTAATGGCAAACGACTAAAAGCAAGTACCAACGGAAGAAATACCTTTACTCCTGATACATCTCTTACACCACGGGCGAACCTAGGTACACCACACTTCACTCACAAGCTTCTGTAAGCAACGCAACAAGCTATCTCACCTCCGGCTCGAACCACTACTCTCCTCTCCAACCATCGGCGAAGAAAGATGGAAAGGAGACTCACCTACTCAGAAAAAGGCAAAGCAATAACTACCTCACAAGGCAGTGACTCTCGACTGCGCATCTCAGCACCAGAAGTGGACACCTCCGAGTTGGTCAAGGAAAACTCTCTGACGCTAGTAGGACGCGTCACAAACCCTCAGTTCCAAAGAGTGAACGATCTCATCACTACCCTCATCAACAGATGGAACCTTCAAGGGAGAGCCTCTGGTTCAGATCTGGGAAACACATGCTTCCAAATACGCTTCCTCGACGAAGGAGACCTCACTCGGGTGCTTGACAACAGACCATACCAGTATAACTTCTGGATGGTCATTCTTCAGAGATGGGAACCAGTTATCTCTGATGACTTCCCCTCTCAAATTCCTTTTTGGATCCAGATCCAAGGGCTACCCCTCCACTATTGGCTTGAGAAGGTAGTCAAGAATATTGGCAGTGCGTTGGGAAAGGTTGAAGCATGGGAAATCACAAGGACGACAGCCAAAGTGAGAGTCGCTATCAACGGACTGAATCCCATCATAAAAGAAACTGTTCTTGATTTCTCAGACGGCCAAGAAGTCATCCTGAAGCTCAAATACGAGAGATTGGAAAAACACTGCAACTGGTGCAACAGGCTGACCCATGAAGGGAAAACATGCCCAGAGCTGCGGATGAAGGAAACACAAAAGCGCAGACAGAGATCGCCATCGAGAGATGGAGACGGAAACAACAGACCAACTTACTCAATCAATCACAAGGACGAACCCCAAAGAGACGATAGAGATTTCCACCGAAGGCAGGACAGACACGGGAAGCCCTTTGGGGACCGTGTCTCGTACAGGCCCCACCAGAACCATAGCCGGAAGCTGTCTTCCCCCACCAGACTGGAAAATAAAGGCGGAGACAGTACCTCGCCTCCACCATCAAAGGGCCCTTCAAACCACCGGAGAGGGGATGAGATCTATCAATTTGAAAACCACCAACAGAGAAAATCCCAAAGAGATATGGGAATGTTCTTCAGAACGCCAATTGACCAACAATGGGTCAAAAAGAAGAGCCATGGAAACGACGACCCAAATGAAGCTACAAGTAGAGAGACATTCCCACAACCAATTGTGAGGAACCTGGCTCTCACTGACTTCCCTTTACAAGGGACGATGGAGAGGGATACCGAACTTGAGGAGAGCAGGAGAGCAACTTTCCGGTACACCAACCATCCGGACCCACATGAAGAAATAGCGAGGAAACAAAGAACCCTTCAGGGTGAAAAAAGGGATTTCCAACAACAGCAAGACTCTTTTGATCCTATGAATCGATATCCCAACATCCCCGTAAATCACCAAAGGCCATCTGAACCAACAAGGGAAAGCATCCTAAGGGAGATCGAAGAAACAACAGCACAATACATGAATTGCCTGGACCCAATAGAGAGGGAGGCAAGACAGAAAAGAGTCCTGGAAAGCGAGATGAATGGAATGGGGGAGGAAAGCATCTCTGTGATGATAAACCCTAATCGCCTGATAGCCCAAGAGACCCCACCTCTAAACCCAACTCAACTCCAAGAAATCCAGAACGATGAGATGATCCCACAAGTCAGTCATCTGGAAAGAGAAACACTGGTGTTGGATCAAGCTCACGGCCCAATAAGACAAGGAGAACGTCGACAACAACAGAGAGCACAAAAGATGTATATGGGAGCCAGCTCAAAACTGAGTAACAAGCTGCTCTATCAGAACTCACCGAGGAGAAGGACACCAAGGAATTCCTCAAAAAGGAAGCTCCCAAGAAATGGCACTAACCAACACCAAAATCCATCACAAAGGCCCACACAGCCACTGCCCCAGCAAACTCCTCCCAGGACAGTGTTGGATAACAGCCAACAAATCCCACAAACCCAAGGTCCACAAGTAAGAAGGAACACTGGAGACCAAAGCATACCAATTCGGGACAGCCAGCAGGATTTTCAGTCAACCAGCAACTCAGTTCCTTAGCCTTAGGAAGCTGGAACTGTTGTGGATTAGGCAACACCACGACTATTCAGCGCATAAAAGAAATCAAGAGGAAGTTTAAGCCAGAGATTTTGTTCCTGAGCGAAACGAAAAACCAGGACGACGTGGTCCTTAAAGAACTTCAGGACCTCAACTATGGAAACATCAAACTAGTCTCTCCACACTCCCCAGGAGGAGGAGGTCTAGCACTCTTGTGGTCTGAGGAGGTTGAACTGGTAATAGAGGAAGCTTGCCACCACTTTATAGACACCACGGTGAAGTACAGAGACAAAAACTTTCATATTACGTTTGTCTACGGGGAACCAAACAAGGACAAAAGAAGAGAGGTGTGGGACAAAATCACGGACCTACAGAACCATCGAGACAAACCATGGCTGCTCATAGGAGATTTCAACGAGATCCTTTGTCAAGAGGAGAAATCAGGTGGCATAGTGAGATCGGAAGGATCCTTCGCAAATTTCAGGAATTTTGTGGCAGAAAATGACCTTTTCGATCTGAAACACTCCGGAAACTGCCTCTCATGGAGAGGGCAGAGAGGCAATCACCTAGTCTTCTGCCGACTAGACAGGTCTATGGCCAACGGTGCATGGTCTGATCTCTTCCCATCGAGCAGGACTGAGTACCTAAGGTTCGAAGGGTCAGACCATCGACCTATGATCACACACTGTGCACTGAGGAAAAAGAAGGAAAAGCGACTCTTTCGGTATGATAGGAGCCTTCGGAAGAAACCTGAAATCTTCAAGCTGATAAAGGAGGCCTGGGACAATAAGAAAAACAAGACAGTTGCGGAGAGAATTGAAAGATGCAAAAAAGCGCTGCAAAATTGGCACAGGAAGAACCACCTAAACAACCTGAAACTCATTGAAGCAAGGAAGGCAGACCTGGATAAAGCCTTGTCGGAGATATGCCCGGACGAAAATAAAATAAAGGACATATCTGATGCTCTCAAGGCATCATATGACGCAGAAGAATCATACTGGCGTCAGCGAAGTCGCCAAACCTGGCTCTCACTGGGAGACAAAAATTCTGGCTATTTCCACGCAACAACAAGGGGACGTAGAGCGACCAACAGACTGTCAGTCATAGAGGACGAAGAAGGGAATATTTTCTTTGAAGATGACCACATCATGTCAGTAATCTCAGAATACTTCTCAAACATTTATACGTCTGAGCCCAGCGAAGCAACATAAATTGTCCAGAGAGCAGTAAAGAGAAAGATCACAACTGAGATGAACCAACAGCTCACCAAAATACCAGATTCGGAAGAGATAAAACAAGCCTGCTTTGCGATACATGGAGACAAAGCCCCGGGCCCAGACGGGTTTACTGCTTGCTTCTTCCAAGCTAATTGGAGTACGATGGAGAAAGAAGCGGTAGCTGAAATTCAAAGTTTCTTCAGATTAGGCCTTTTACCACCAGGTACCAATAACACTCATATCCGGCTGATACCGAAAATAAAGAACCCACAGAAGGTTAAGGATTACCGACCAATCGCGTTGTGCAATGTGTACTATAAGATTTACTCCAAGATACTCACAAAGCGCCTGCAGCCACTGCTTGATGTTATCATATCGGAGAATCAAACAGCTTTCGTCCCGGGACGGGCTATCCAAGACAACGTACTGGTGACGCATGAGGTTCTGCACACTCTAAAGAATTCTAAGGCTACGAAGAGATGTTCGATGGCTGTCAAAACCGATATGACAAAAGCATATGACAGATTGGAATGGGGATTTATTAAGTCAGTCTTGGAACAGTTTGGGTTTGACACAATCTGGATACAATGGCTGATGCAAAGCATCACAACAGTCACCTACTCGTTTCTAATCAATGGCCAAGTAAAGGGAGCAGTCACACCAAGCAGAGGATTGAGACAGGGAGATCCACTCTCACCATTTATATTCATTCTCTGCAGTGAGGTTCTCTCAGGTTTATGCTCAAAAGCACTTGAGGAGCGGAAGTTAGAGGGCCTGAGCATCTCAAAGCAAGGACCGAAACTCAATCACCTCTTATTTGCGGACGACACAATGTTTTTCATGAAGACGGATGAGAAGAGCTGTACAGCTTTGGCAAAGATCATCAAGGACTATGAAAGAGCATCTGGCCAGCTTATAAACAAAGAAAAATCGGCGATAACGTTCTCAGCAATGACAAGCAATGAAATAAGGAGCAGAGTTAAAGAACAACTGGGTATAAGCAAGGAAGGAGGTACGAGCAAATACCTTGGACTTCCTGAACTCTTCACGAGAAAGAAGCGGGATCTCTTCAGCTCTATAGTCGATAGAATAAAACAGAAAGCGGCTAACTGGTCGACCAAGAGACTCTCGGCAGATGGAAAGCTAGTCATGCTGAAATCAGTACTTACGGCCATACCGTCTTATTCAATGTCATGCTTCCAATTGCCGCTCAGCCTTTGCAAAAGAATCCAGTCCGCGTTGACAAGATTCTGGTGGGATTCGAGTCAAGAGAAGAAGGGCATGGCGTGGATAGCATGGAAGAATCTAACAAAACCAAAAGAAAGAGGGGGACTGGGAATTCGAGAAATCCAAAGCTTCAACGAAGCTCTGTTAGCAAAACAGAGTTGGAGGATTATTACACGACCAACATGTCTCCTGTCCAGGTTATTGCTGGCCAAGTATTGCAGAAACCGGAGCTTTTTGGATATCAAACCCCGCGGATCCTCATCTCACGGATGGAGAAGCTTGTTACTGGGACGAGATCTCCTGAAGACAGGCCTGGGAATTGCGATTGGAGACGGAAAGTCCACTAATGTCTGGAGAGACCCATGGACCTCAAGCATCAAGCTGGGCATCACAACGGGACCCCCTTCTAAGGAAAACCAGAACATGACAGTTGCAGAGCTTCTGCTGAACGATGAGAAAGACTGGAACCTTCCAAAAGTTCAGGAGCTCTTCCCGGATATATGGAAGGAGATAGCGGAAATCAAACCAAGCAAAACAGGAGAGAAAGACTACTATACCTGGATCCACTCGTTGGACGGAAAGTACACGACAAAAACCGGATATTATGCATCACTCGAAAGCAAAGCTGGGACAGAGCAGATCGATCGTTTCGAGAACTTCAAATGGAAACAAGAGATTTGGAATATTAAAACGTCCCCTAAGATCAGAACACTCATGTGGAGGACAGCTAGAGAAGCTCTTCCGGTGGGTGTGAATCTCGTGAACAGGAAAGTTATCACGGCATCCGGCTGTATCAGGTGTGGGAGACCAGAGACAGAGACGCATCTCTTCTTCAACTGCAACTACGCACAAAAAGTATGGGACTTGGCTCCGTACCACCCATCGCTCCAAGCCGATGCTGTGGATAACATCAGAGAGGGTTTTATTCTGGGAAATCGACTGAAGGACACTAGACAAGCTGCTTCGCCAGAAGCTCCACTGTTCCCATGGATCATCTCGGCTCTGTGGACATCCCGGAACAAAGAGGTGTTCGAAAATAAACATATCTCAGAAGAGGAAACCTTGTCTCTAGCATTAACCTATGCAAAAGAGTGGGAGGAAGCCCAAGGAAATATAGAAGATCACGAAGGAAACAAACAGAATAGAAGCAACAAAACAACCCTCCAACCACTAGGACAAAGAGAGGTCCTCTGCTTCACGGATGCAGCATGGATAAGGAAAGAGAAACCAGCAGGGCTCGGATGGCATATGGAGGATATTACGGGCAGAACAATGACCGATGGATCAAGGACCATAGAATTCACGGCATCGCCTTGGGTTGCAGAAGCGTGCGCAATCAGAGAAGCCCTTGCAACAGCGAAACGATTGCAGGTACAACAAATTAGGATTGCATCGGATGCACAAGCAGTCATCATAGCCCTACAAAGAGGCAGGATACCAAAGGAAGCACAAATGATCTGCAAGGATATTCTATCCATGTCCAAGGAGTTCAAGAAGGTGACCTTTACTGCTATCCCAAGAGATTGTAACAGTTTAGCAGATTCACTAGCTAAAGATGCCTTAAGGTCTATGACCATTGGCCATCACATTGTCTGTAACCAAAACTTTGTTTAACTGAAATGAATGTTTCTACGACCAAAAAAAAAAAAAAGATATTTCTTTTATTTCTTCGTGTGTAACATTTTGGATAAAAAATGTACCATTTGGTCTTTAATAAAAAAGTATGTATGACATTTGGTGCTTTCATGATAATCAACCATATAAAATATGCATCATTCCACGTGTTACATCACATTAGGCTGACTCATGAATTTATCAACATTTTGTTTTACCATTTGTTGTATTTATATATTTTTAAATAAGTTTGCATGTTAACAAAAATGGTTTCCTGATTATTATTTTTATACGTTAAGCGTGTAAAGTCGATTACTAAAAAAACCACAGGAACACCGAGACATTTATAAACTATCAAGCTAAAAGTTGGGATCTATAAAAAAAAATCCTTGTTTATTCGTTCATGATAATGTATTTAATTATTCGTGAGAAAAAAAAATAGATAAGCGGTTGAGGTAGTCCAAGTGGTAGAAGGGTCCGAGGTGGCAACCACCACTCGGGTTCGACTCCAAGCGGAAACAAAAATGCCTCATCTGCTCATAATGCGGGCACTGGGCCTAAGGCCCAGGGAAAATCCTCCCAGGTGAAGCTGGCCTGCGGCCTAACTGGGCCCAGGGAGATTAGTCTGAACCACGGTCTGGGATCCTCCCTGGATTAACAAAAAAAAAAAAAAAAAAATACATCGAGTTTAAAAATCACATTAGTTAGCATAACCAGTTAGATCCAAGTTTCTAGTTACAATATAGTGAAACAAGTGGGTGAAAAAAAAATCACATTAATCTAAGTACGAATTAGAAGGGAGGCGTTATCTAACTATGCTAGCCTTCGCTTTAAGGTCGGCTTTTAAGGCTTTATGCAACCAGTTGATAAATATTAAACCTTGCATGGGTTTCAGCTAGTATCCTAATTAGTCAAATTTGTCATCATTTTAGTTTAAAAAATCACCGACCATCGAATGTACGTATATATATATATAGGATTCGTATGAGCCAAACGTTTCATATATTATGATTTAGAATCATCTTACCAGTTGTATATGTAATATAGACCGGTTGGTAAAGATTGGGTAATAGTTTTTCATTAACCTGAATCCAATTTCTGTTGGAAAAAGTTTCTTTTTTTCCAAAGAAAAGTGAATATAATATTGTTTGGACTCCGTTTTATGAAGATATACGGATCCATTAGCTCCGAACTTTCTAGTCATTAAAAAGAAATAACTATAATCTTGATTAGTTGTATTAATAATCAGCTCAACTATTTATATATTTGTGATATATTTTTTTTTTTCATTTTGTAACAAAATATAAACTTTGAAAACTAAAACCGACTCGGTCATCAAGGTTCGGTGACTCATAATTAATGTGGACAACTTGTGACGATTGAGGGCATGCACTCCTTGTTAACATATCCGTCTTTATGTTTTTTTGTTTGTGGAATCCAAGAAGTCTTGAAGATCTTAAGATACTTATTTCGTTTCTCGAACTCCTTTATATGAAATGCAAACGCATGTTATTCATTGGTTCATACACTATCTTCACCAACTCAGAACAATCTATAGCGAAACAACTTTCTCTTGTTATAAAAATCTCATGCATAACCTAAATTAATGTCTCGAATTCAGCGTGCAATGGTAGAAATCTACTCTCAATATTCATTGCATTCACACCACAGTTATAGCAACTATATCAACCTTGGCATGAATACAAGTCACAGTTTTAATGATCAATATATATAGCACCATTCTTTGAGTCATATTTGTTTATATATGATTCTCCATTGACATATAATCACACTACAAGAAGACAGGGCCACTACTGACGGATTTACCGACGAAGAAAATTCCATCGGAAATTTCCGACGGTAAACCGATGGATCCTCGAAGGGAGGTAATCGTTGGTTTTTCGTCGGTAATTTCCGGCAATTGTGACCTCCGTCCGGAATTTTCCGAGGATTATCGACGGGTTCGATTTTCCGTCAGAATTCCGTCGGTCAGTTGTCGGTTCTATGTAACCGTTAATGGATACGTTAATATAGCCGTTAAGGTATCCATTGGACCGACAAGAAACCAATTTATAATGGCTATAGCTGTCGGTTTCCGTCGGTTAATTTCCTATAAATACCTCACGACTCCTCTCTTCTCCTCCACACCAATCCCTCCATAACTCTCTCTCTCTCTCTCTCTCTCTCTCTCTCTCTCTCTCTCTCTCTCTCTCTCTCTCTCACTCACACACTCTAATACTGTTGATTACAGAAAAATGTCTTCTTCTAATTATTACAGATCGTGGATGGACGGACTGAGGATTGATGAGGCGGCGAAATTAGTGCACACCGAATATGCACTCAATAATATGGTATTCATGACTGTAGCTTGCAATCAACCACATACACAGAAAACCGGTAAGTTAAAATGCCCATGTACTCAGTGTCGAAATGTTAGAAATCGTACAATTGAAAAAGTATGGCATTAATTGTATTCAGTTGGGCTTATGGCGGGTTATAAGATTTGGTATCTTCACGGGGAAACATCGGATTATGCAAGTAGTGATAGAGAACATTATGGTAGTACTAGTAGATAGGAACCTAATGTTAGTTCTAGAGAAACTTATAGTGCGGATGTAGATTTTCGTGTAGGAACCATTCAAATGGTTAATGATGCATATCGAGAGAATATTCAGAAAGTAGGTGAGTATCAAATTCCTAGGGTAGATGAGGAACCTAATGTAGAAGCTAGTATATTTTTGATATGTTAGATGCAGCGAAGCCGCCGCTTTATCACGGTTGCAAAGATGGTCATTTGCCATGATCATCTGCTACTAGATTAATGGGCATAAAGACGTACTACAATTTTGCGAAGGAATGTGTGGATGCGATTTGCGATTTTGTGAAAGATATTCTTCCTGAAGATAATCTTGCAACATGCTGATACAACGAGGTCGATAAACTTGTTAAAGGGCTTGGATTACCGTACCAGATTATAGATGTGTGCATCGACAATTGTATGATATATTGGCGAGAAGATGAATACCGTATGGAATGTAAATTTTGTAAGCATCCGTGCTATCATGATACAAGGGGAAGAGATAAGGTTCTGTTCAAAGGAATATGGTATTTGCCGTTAACCGATAGTTTGAAGCGATTATACCAATCGGAACGAACTACGGGGGAAATGAGATGGCATGCCAAGCATATAAGAGGAGAAGAGATTGCACATCCGTCAGATGCTGAAGAGTGGCGATATTTTCAGAGAGTATATCCGGTTTTTGTGTACGAGCCACGTAACATGTACCTCGTATTATGCACCGATGGTTTCAACCCATTAGGGAGGCATGGGACACAATATTCGTTGTGGCCAGTGATTCTGACTCCTTATTATAACCTACCGCATCTATGTGCATGAGACGAGAGTTTCTTTTCCTCTCCGTACTCGTTCCCAGTCCAGAGCATCCAAGAAGATCACTTGATGTATTCTTGCAGCCATTGATATATGAGTTGCAAATGTTACGGGTGCCCGGTATTGAAGCATATGATGTTTCCTGCAAGGAATTTTTTTTGATGAGGGTTGTACTAATGTGGATCATTAGCGATTTTCCAGCTTATGGTATGTTATCCAGATGGACAACGTATGGGAGGTTAGTATGTCTGTATTGTTAAGAAAAGGATGCATTCCAGTTGAAGAGCAGACGCAAATCATGTTGGTTTGATTATCATTGAAGATTTATACTGCATGATCATCCATATCGGAGAAACACAAAACTTTTTATAATGAATAGAAAAGTGTTTGATGATCCTCCTCCCCAAGACAACGGTTTGGCTACTTAGAAACTTTTGGTGCGCTAAGAACATGTGATTGCGGTGGAAATGGGCATGAAAATGTATATGCAGCTGGTTTATCCCACAACTAGCACAAACAAAACATCTTCTGTGATTTACCATATTGGAAGGACCAACTACTAACCCATAATCTTGATGTCAAGCACATTGAGAAAAATTTCTTTGATAACATCATGAACACTGTTCTAAATGCAAGGGAAGACGAAAGATAAGGTCAAGTCTAGGCTTTATTTGCCAGAAATTTATGCTCGGCCTGAACTTCATCTTCAAAAGAACAGGAAACCTCCAATTCCAGCATATTGGATAAACCCGCAGTCTAAGGAAGAGTTCTTTGAGTGGATTATGCGACGAGTTAAATTCCATGACGATTACGCATCAAACTTGCGTAATTGTGTGGACACTGATGGAGGAAAGTTTATCGGAATGAAGAGCCATGATTGTCATGTTGTGATGCAACGACTCCTACCATTTGCATTTGCTCATCTCCTCCCTAAAAATGTTCACAAAGCAATCGCAGCGGTTGGAGCTTTTTCAGGATATATGCACGAGGTCACTTATTGTTGATGGTATCAAAAATTTGGAGCAAAAAATTCCTAAGATCTTATGCAATCTAGAGAAGATATTTCCACCGTCTTTCTTTGAAGTTATGGAGCATCTTCCCATTAATCTCCCTGGAGAAGCTAGACTTGGTGGTCCGGTACAATATCGGTCGATGTATTCTTTCAAGCGCTATATGTTTCACCTTAAGAAGAAGGTGAAGAACCCCGCTAAAGTGAATGGTTATGTTGTAGCTCAATATAACAACGAAGTGACTGCGAACTTTGCCAGCTATTACTTCCTTCGCAAGTACGCCCAAAGAGCCGGCGCCCAGCTAGAAACGATGATGGGGCGAGAGGCAAATTTATCTGTCAAAGGTTCCCAGCATTTTCCAACAAGCTGGGCGGTTAAGCGGAAAATCAAGAAAGCGGCAACTAACAACCCAAAAGCATGAACATCTACACAAGTATATTTTGACCAACTGCGAGGATGTATTTCAGTATGAGAGGTATATAGTTTTATTTATGTTTGTTATTGCACTCGGCATATAAGTATCATAATAATTGTTTTAATGAGATATTTTCACTTTTTATAGGTTATGCATGGAAGCTCTCCAACATCATCATCCAAAATTGACCGAGGACGAGCGTGAGGATCGGAAACAAAGAGACTTCTACGTTTGGTTAAAGTTTTATGTAAGATTTTGATTTTGAAATCTTACTAAACCCCGAAAGATTGGGTAATATTATTAACTACATTGTGTTATATTTTTAGCTTGAAAATGAACTCAATTACGGTCTCACATCCGATGATTGGTTAATAGTCATAGTCAACAGCCTCCACTACAACACAAAGTATTATCCAAGATATTGCACAAGGGGCTATACGTTTAAGGTGCATGTAGATGGCTCTTCTAGGACAACCGCCGATCACTGTGTTTCATCTGCATCCGGCGAAGTTGTGTACTATGGGTGTCTAAAAGAAATACTAGAAGTAAAGTACATAGGGAAGCTCGGCATGAGATGTATAGTCTTTCTGTGTGATTGGTATAACCCGATCTTTGGGCAAGAAGTAACCATCGATGAGTTTGGTGTGATTTTGTTCATTCAAGTAAGAAGCTTCGACAATATGATCCTTTCATTATTGCTTCACAAGTAGATCAGATTAGTGATTGACTTTATGTCTTTCTTAATTAATGTTGAAGCAAGTATAAGTGATTATATAGCTCATGTAGAAGAATCCCTTGGAGTTAATCTAGTCGTTGATTTTATTCAATTTGGGGGATGTCATTCTTCATTCTGATTCAGAAGAAGAAAGAGGTGAATTCGACGACGACACCGATTCAATTTCAACCGACTACGACTCAGAAAGCGATGCATATTAAATATAAAATTGTATACTTTAAAAAAAAAATTAAATATACACAACAACATATTTGGAAAAGTCTTTAACACTTTAAACATATTTTTTTAACAAGTTGTTTTATTTATTCCAAAACGTTTTTTTAAATAATGTGAAAATATATCAATATCTACAAATAGTTGTATGATGAACGGTAACGTAAAACTCAGCTATCTTGGTTTGGATCCTGTCCATGAATCACGTCGTCCCGCGTTTAATTCCCGGCTGTGGCAAAAAAATTAAAACATATTTAAACTTATCGATAGAAACCCGACGGTAAAAAAACGGCGTATAATCCGACGGAAGGCTAAAAACGGTGTATAATCCGACGGAAGACTAAAAACGGCGTATAGTTCGACGGAAACCCGACGAAAGACTAAATTCCGTCGGTTTAGGGTTTAGGATTTCAAAAATGAAAACGGATCATTGATTAACTTATGAGGAAATAATGTAAGGATATTTTGTATTACATCTCATCCTAGAATACAATAATGTTTAAGAAGACCTTGTACTGAACAGTCGCTCGATTTACCATTTATAAATTTTAGGTAATTGAATTGTAAGGATCCAATAAGTACTGTGTTTAGTGTATCATGTAAATTCAGAACTTGTAAAATCCCAAAAACCATACCCTAAAGAAACCCTAAATCCTATCTCGTCGGAATTACGTCACTATTTTCCGACGGATTTCCGACGATCTAACGTTAGCCGTCGAAATACCGTTGGTACGCTCGAGTCAAACACTCATTAACTACCATTAATTGCCGTTTGTTCCCAAAAAATGTTTTGGAAACGGACTTTTTAAAAAATTGACCGAAGAACTAACGGATTGCTGTCGGTTTTTCTGTTGGAAATTATTTTTTATAAATAGAGGTCCGATTTCCTTGTTTTTCCATCTTCCAATCTTCTTGAAAACCACTTCTAATTCTAAAAATTCAGTTACAATCAGTATGGACACCGGTCGATTATCTGCCGATAACCGCACCGCCGTTCAACATGTTATCGCCGCCCTGGATCGAGACTGTCTTCCCAAGCGGCACCCGTCACGAGAAAACCGAACAATTTGGTTCGGTTTAAATGCTGCAATCCAGTCCATCGTCAGCGCTGTTTTCCAACGTCGCTGTTCCATGAATTATATGACTTACCAGCATATTTTCGGAGGTCTTATAATCACTTGGTTCTTCGACTTTTTGGTAAATTCCCTATTTTGTTTTACGTAATTTGTTGATATTCTGTAATTATATTTTTTTAAAGAACTATTTCAACTTCAGTCCACTGGATGGCCTGACGGGGTTTCCAGATAAAATTGCGCCAGTAAAAACTTCGATGGAAATGAGGGGGAGGAGAGACCAGCATGGATCGAGGCTCATGACTGGAACCGGATGATCTAGAACTGACGGAGACGGGTGGAGGGGGTTGGTTCGGGCGTTAATAAAAAAATTATGTATTTTCTACAAAAATAAATAAATTTATTTGATTTTTATAAATAAAATAAATAATTTTTTGTTAAATATTGTTTCTTTTATAATTCATATTGTATTCATAAAAATATTTATTAAACATTTTAATATATAGATATCATTATAAACAATTTTTTAATTTTCCGTAATAATTGAAATTATACAATATATATAGTTCTTTGTATGAAGTTTACAACTTACACACATAGCCTACTGGTTACCGAGCATATCACATAATCCAAGGATCCGTTCGAATCACGGCAAACCTGGTTTTCTATACTTTTAGTATCGACTAATTCCCCACGGTTCGGTCCCATCCGTCGGGAATCCGTCGATAAATTTCAGTAAATGGTCAAAAACAGCAATAAAACTGCGTCTCTTCCCTATGCAATGTTTCGGTAAGTGTCTTTTCAGAAATTTAATAGGAAATTTTGTACAAATAGGGTACGTATGTCACAATGTCTTTCATCTTCTACACAAAAACTTATACACTTCCAAAAAACCGAGACTTTGTGTATTTGTCCCCAGAAAACCGCTTCTCCTTCGTTCGGTGGACATCCATCTACCGGGTCGGGAACGTCTGCTTGTTCTTGACCCGTCCCGCCAAAACTGGACCATTTGGTTCAGTTACAACGCGGTCATTCCTTCTGTTGTCAACGATATCATCAAGAATTGTTGGTACGGGAGTTATCTCACATACTACAATGTTCCCGACCACCTTAAAGCGGCATGGTTCGAGGATTTCCTGGTAAGTTAAATTTCCACATGCATATAGTCTTTTTAAACTATCAAAATTTCTAATATGTATTTTGTTTTCAAATTACATGTCTACTTTAATTTTAGCCCGAATATAATCTTTACTGTTTGGCAGGAATTCCACAGGACGGCTAGGCGGGTTTCCAAACCAAGATGTGGCGGATGAAGCTGCTACCCAAGACCGTCATGGATTCCGGTCAGGGAATTGAACCGCATGATTGATCTTTGGGATGAGACGGACGTTGGGGATTTGTTCGGAAACCAAAATTAGAAATGTTTCGTTTGTACTATTTAAAAAATAAAAATAAATTATGTTCTTATGTTTTTAAAATTTCAGTAATTAAATTAAAATCTTTGTTTTAAAAAATAAAATAAATAATTGTATCAACATATTAACATTTGCTTCCATTAACTTACCGAATATAACAAAGTATCACATTGGTTTCAGACCTTAATTAAATTGCCTTCTGTCATGGGTTCTGAGTAACTCCTGTAACGGGTTTTAATATGTTTATTTTAAACCGACACTAACATACAAATATATAGCTACAATGTAAAACGACAATTACAAGCTTTGTATAGTTCAATAGATATCGGGTTCGAGTCGTGACGAACCTGGTTTTTTTAATTTTTTTTATTACCGATGTATTACCGACGGAAATTGAAGTAACCGTCGGTTTTCCGTCGGTTTACAGACCGGCAATTTTTTACCAATTTTTTTTGTGAAACCGCCAAAATTTTGGCCAAATAATTGGACCGCCTAATTTTTGACGGAAGACCAATGGTAAATGAATTATCCGTCAGTTTTCCGAGTTTTCCGTCGGTAATCGATTAATAATGAACTGACAACATCATCTTTTTCCTCATTTCTCTGCAATTTCTCTCTCTTTCCTAAATTGTGCTCTACCTTCTCTCTACCATTTCACTCCAAATCCGGCCCTCAAACGAACAATCCGACCGTGTCACTAGCTTTATAATCATGTAAGTTTTCCTTTTAAACGATTAATTTTAGTTTCAATTGGTTTTTAATTGGTTAGATTATCGGTTCAATTATGCATGTGTTGTTCCAAAGATAATTCTAGGGTGGAATTTAGTAATTTAGGATGTTAGTTAGGTCATTGGTATTATGTGATTTTTTAAAAACGGTTTAATTTTTTTTTTAATCGTTTTAAACAATTTTTCAAAAGTTTCAAAATCGTTTTCACGGTTTAAAAACAATCTAAAACATTTTTAATTGTTTTTATATTTTAAATTTTTTTCTTATAGTAGTTTGAATTTTTGAAATGTTTTAGACTAGTAAAACAGTTTAAAAACGTTTTTAAATTATTTAATTTTTTATTTATTAAAAATAATTTAATATTAAATATATATGTTTTCCTATAATATTAGTAATTTTATAAATTTATTTTCAGATTTTTATATGTATTTCTATAATTTCTAACAATTTTATTTTTTAAGTATTTATTGAAAATAATCATTTTCTATATATAATATTTTTTGTGTGGAAATTCTATAGTTTAAAAAAATATAAGTAAATTTTTTTATAACTTTGTAAAATTAAATAAATTTTATATATAATTGTTAACTTTTATATTCGTTTATTGTTTGTAAGGAAAATTATGGAGAGTTTGAGCAGTACTCTGCTTCCCAACCGGATCGGTTAGAGCCGGTTCAGCCACGTTTGGGGCCGGCAAGATGGTCTCGTTCGGGTCAGCCGAGACCGTCACAGCCGAGAAAGTTTCATCCTAGACAGGAGGCTCCTAATGGGAGCCATTCGGTGTCTCAGGTGCCAGAGACAACATATTCCGTCATCTATTGCAGCCGAGATAGTAGAGTTAGTCGACCAACCAGGACGAGAGTTGCTCAAACGTCTCGATCCCAACTACGAGATCATCCCGATAACTTATCGGTATGTCTTGTAACTTCTAGAATTTCAAATTTAGCATATTTATTATGCACACTTTTAACGTTTAATGTTTCTGCGTCATCAGGTTTCCAATGACGAAATCGAAGGTCACAAAGAGCATCTTGGGCATGATGTACATCATGCTCCATATTGGCTATCCGACCTACATGGAGATGCCTCTATCCGATAGACATAACTGGTTCCCTAGTTCGCGGTACGTATCTTCATTTCTTTCGTATTTTGTATTATTATTAATTGTTAACAACAAACGTTTTTTTGTAGCAAGTAACAACCGAAATCACTTGCCAAATGAAGTGTTTTATCATGGGAGAACACTTCACCTTGCATAAAAATTTCTATATTATTTTTTATAAGTGTCTTATAATTTTAACCAAAACTAAACTAGCTAAACCAATAAATATACATTAAATTAGGAATATGTACACTTAGACTCTCACATAAGCCTTTAATCTTTGTTGTTTTCAGGAAGATAGAAGTTTAAGATTGAAATCCGAAAAATTAATGAATTAAACTTTAGGTTGTAAAGCTTCACCAGGATATTAGCCTAATTGTTAGCATATTGAGAAAATCAATCTTAAGTTGATTACATATAGTGTGACAATTAAGTTCCACATGCTTTATCATCTCATGAAATATTGGATTCGAAACAATATGTAGGGATTTAATGCAACTGAATAAAGTTTGACTTGAAATTTGAAAGCATCGATAATTTTCTTGATCAAAGTAAGTCGCATGTGTTGTTTACTAAACCCATATATTATGCTTTGGTTTAGTGTTGGTGCGACTAAAAACTTGTTATTTCTTAGACTTCGAGGATATAAGTGAGTCACCAATATAAACACAATAACTAGAAACAAAAACCTTTTGAATCAAGGTAAGTGGCCCAACTAGTATCCACAAATGCGGTCAAATTCAAGGAAGGTGAAGCATAGAACAAGAGACCCTGATCCAAATCGCCTTTGATGTTACAAAAGATCTTATAAGTTGCTTGCATATCTACATCAGTAGACTCGGGAGAAACTTACTAAAATTGATCACTTCGAAAGTCACAACAGGCGTTTTGATTGCTAGATAAAGCAATCTATGATTGAACTCACAATAAGAAGTGGAATTTTTCGATGGTGATCCATCATCAATGCTCAAGTGAACAATAGAATATATTGAAACAAAGCTTGGTTTGAATCCTAAAATACTCATATCTTCAATAGTAGACAAAGCATGTTTCTATTGGCAAACATAGATTTGTTTAGAGGATCTCACAATTGCTAAGCCAAGAAAGAAATAAGTTGGACTAAATCATTAGTCTTGAATTCATTGTGTAAAATAGTTTTCAAGGTAGATACAACCTTGTCATTACTGGTTATGACAATATCATCCATGTATATGAGAACTACAATGACGTCAAAGCCATTTTCCAATAAGACTTTTGAAAAAATGTTACCATTGTCTACTCGCTTGCTTTAGTCCATAAATTCACTTGTTGAGTTTTCATCTTAGATTGGGAGGAAGAGTGACATCCGAATCATGTAAATTTCCTTATCTAGTGTGCAATGAAAAATCATTACTTACATCTATTTGAGTAAGCTCCATCAGTATACTGCATCAAGTCTTTGCATATGGCTTCAAATCGTTATATGGTGCTATCAACATTGTATTTAATCTTGTAAACCCATTGCTGTCAATGACATTCTTCTCTTCGAGTAATGATGTTATATCCCATGTGTGAGTATCCTCAAAAGAAATTATATAGTTTCATATTCATAGACTTAGTCCACTTATCAGATTTCATGGTTTTAAGGAAATATTTGGTTTATGGTTTGAAGTTAAAGAATAGTAGCTTTGTAAGGGAGAGAGATATTTTCATAGTTGAGGACATCAAATAAAGAGTATGGGGTGGTGTGGGGAAGAAGAAGAGAAATCAAGTGATTGGATGAAGTAACAATGGTACTCAATCAAATATTTAGGTTTCTTAGATATACATTTAGGTCTATAATTACATATAATATACTAGTTTCGTGGGAGAGATGGAAGGACATGGTATGGTACTAGAAATGTAAGAAGACGATGATAAATGAGATGAGTCATGACTAAGTGCAGTAGATGTTTGAATTATTGTTTCTGGTTAAAATGCAATAGGTTATATGATGTAATATTTGATGATGATCAAGTGATGGAACATAAGTTGGTGATGCGACAGGTAAATATGATGCACATGATGTAGAAAATAGTATGTAAGAAGTATGTGTAGGGATATGATACACATGCAAGATAGATGAATGAAATAAATCATGACCATTCAAATAAGAATAATGTTTAAACGATAACACTTGTTCATGAAAATGACTTCACGAGAAATAGAAACATTATTAGTGTCTAGATCTAAGACTGTTTATTTTTTGTAACTAATGAGATCACCTAGAAAACAAAGGCATGAAGACACAGTGAAAACTTCGTTTTATACTTCGGATATATTGAAATATAAAATGATAATATAAAGAACCAATTGGTCTCAAGAATCATAACTCAGAGCTTTGTTTTTAAGAATTTCATATGGAGATTATTGTTTAAAACATTTGAAATAACGAAATTAATTAGAAATCAACAATGGAAACATAATCAGGCTAATAAATCATAGGCACATTCGATTGAAAAAGAAATGATCTAGCAAAAATGAATATATGTTGATGTTTACGTTCTAGAGGTGTGTTAACGGATGAATAGTAATAATAACGTTATTTGCTTTAAAAATAATGAATGCAAGTTCATGATCATTATCATAACAAATGCATTTAATAATCGTATGATATTTAGTATGAATAATATTGACAAAAGAAAGAAACACATCTTTAACATCACTAATATTGTGATACATGTAAATCCAAGTGAAATGATTACAATCGTCGACTAAAGTAAAAAAATAATGAAAACCTTCAATATATTCTTGTGAAAGACCATCTACATCCAAGTCAATCAATCAAATGTTCTTTTGACATATGATTATGAGAAACAAAAGGTATTTATTTTTGGTTATTTAATGCACAAACATGACATGTAATATTTGTGTATACTATTTTTAGACAATAAAAGAGTAGAAGATAATGCAAAAACATTTGCCAAAGAAGAAACATGATGCACAAATATTATTGGAATGATGCAAAGAATCCAATTAATCATTCTTAAAATGTATATTTTGTGCAAAAGGCTACCAATCGTTAATGCCTAAGACATGTCATTAATCAAAAGGAGCATATGTGATGCTATGAACAAGTAAAGTACCGACATTGATTAGATTAAACTGAAAAGAAAAAACATACAAGACATCATGAAGACTTAATGAATGAGATAAATGCACAATGCCTATATGACTAATAATTTCTTTAATACTATTGAGAACTTAGACAATTGTGTTAGAAACTTGTCTAATGTCAAAAATAATGTTAGATCAGAATGTATATGACTAATGGCTCTATTATATAGTTTATAAAATTGATTTTTATATACTTTTCTTATGTTTTCTATACTAAAATAAAAATTTTTAATGTGTTTTATGCATTTACTAATAGTTTTCTCATACTTTGACTATTTAAGTTTTTATAGGTAAAAACATTAAAAAAAAAATCAAAAAGAATAAATGTGGACTATTTCATAACTTAAATGTATTTTCAATATTAAACGACCAATCAAAACTTCACATTACTAATCTCTTTAACCGATATGGCCATATCAATCTACAACTTTATGTCCAATACATATTATATACAATAAATAATCATATAGCAATGGAAGTGAGAAGAGAAAAAAGGAGATTCAAAATATAGTATCAAGGTAATCTAGAATATGGTGATCGTGCCCAAAATGGCTTGAACTATTAAAATATATATACAGAAACGAGAAGCATATGTTTGGGACTACAATTGACCAATTATTTTATAAATCTTTATTAGTTCACCTAGTTACAAACCTAATTTGTAATAAAAAATGATAGATTATTTCAAAAAAAAATTCATATTATTTTTAAAGAAGATTTATCAATTCATTGGCCACACATTTTTGGCGATTGAAGCTACTAAATTCTCAAGAACTACGCATATTTTAATCGTGCAAATTTTCTATTTTAGGGTTAATTGTTTTAAGTTTAGCTTCATATATAATAAGTATATTTATTGATAAATTAAAATAACATATATATATATATCATAAATTAACTTATTGTTAAAATATTAAAGATCCTAATAAGTCATATACATATATTATTTTAACGTTCACATTCACCTTCGTCGGTCGGTTCTGAAAACCCAGAGAACACGATATATGAATGAACTCGAACAATTTCAAAACCATAACCTTTATTAGAAATTTTTTGAATAAATTACAACTAATTTATCCAATCAATTTTACACGATTTTACAACAGTGAATCAAGACTGACCAATTCATAATATACCAAGTCCTTATCGGGTAATAACATGTGCACAACACTCTTTGTTCACTCACCCTATCTCACACATTTTCTTGTGTCGCTCACAATATGCTAAAAAGCCTTAACACACGATGATAATTGTCTATCCTATATACTTTCCTTAAATGACCCGAGCATATATATTTTTATTTGACTATCTCATTCTTTTGATACAAAAATCTTTCAGTCTTTATCAAAACTAGGAGATAACCCGCGCAAATGCGCAGATTTTGTTTTATTATAAATATTTATACATTTTGCGTTATCCCAATCTTAATATTATAATAATAATTTAAATTTTTATTTATTATTTTAAATTTCGTTAAATTTCTTATTTGTATATTAAATTATTTCTTTGTTTCTATTATCATCTTATCTTCTTTATCACATTTTTCATTACATTCCTAATAATTACTAATTCTATTATTTATTAAATATTTTTGTTATAATTTTATTTAAATTTTTTATTATTTTATATTTATTTTTAATTTTATAATTTTATATTTCCACTTATATTAAGATTTAATTATATTTGTTCATTTATTGTATAAAATATAAAAGATGTATTTAAAATTTATAATATATAATATTTATTTATTTATGAAACTTTATATTAAATTTCATTTTCAAATTAATTTATATTTATGTTTTAATAATTTTAACTAATTATTTTTAAATTAAATGATTTTAATTAGTTGATTTTAGATTTATTTGAATAATGATGATTTGGAAAATTAATTAATGAGTTGGACCAATGAAGAGGGGACTGATGTGGCAGCTTGAGAGAGCCCCCTCTTCATCTTTTATATATAGGATGTTTTCTTTAATTTTTTATATCATCTGAATCTCCAAAATGACAATCTTCAGCTGCTTCATGTCATCTCCAACATATTCTTCTTATATTGCAAGATCTTCCATTCCTCACGATCTTACAATCTCCCCCCCCCCCCCCCCCCCCACCCTTTGTCTGAATGGGACACCATAAACATCCTACCAAATAAAACACAATAGAGCCACAAACTACCACAATTTATTATATTTGAGGTACAATTAAAGCACATCATCATCAAAATTTCAAACCAATTAGACATAACCATATTCAAAAAGACAATACATGCATAACACTAAAACCAAGTCAAGTTGTATCAGCTGCAAATTAAAACCAAAATAATAATCCAAAAATAAATATCACCATCACAAACTAAGGCACACTCATTCTCACATCTGTAGGTCAGTTGATGTCACTATTCTCATCCGAGATTGGATACTCCTGATATTCTCCCCCCCCCCCCCCGATTTGGTGCACATTTATACAAAAAACCATCAATCACACTAAGGGTGTTATTATCTGGTTAAGGAGATATAAAACTAACTTTTGAGACAATTCTTAATCGTGCGAATATGCTTGAATGCCTCGTCAACGTCCGTTTGTACATTTTTTTCTTTGCAACCACACTCATCATTTGACCCTCCTCTAGTCTTAGAATCCATCGTGATTCGATTCAGGTAACCCATAGGTGCTCCATCAACTCGTTGAACATTGACATCTATCTGAAACAACAAAATCTGGAAAATCTGATGAGGAAAAATTATCCAATCATTGGTTTCAGGCATCTGTGCCATATCAATAATCTGATCATAAACCAATTGGCAAAAGTTGAACCGCTTATTGTGATGAAGCATGTACAAGAACCGTAATTTCTCTTTCAACTAGGTTGTTTATTTTATGTTGGAATCTAGTTAGCACAACAAATTTTGTACATAACTTGGAACTTGTGAGTTAGATGCTTTGATTGGACTCCTTTCCATCGCATGTGCTTTCCTCCAGTAAGAACATAGACTACCTTGTCAATATATTCAGCTTCCCAAACACATGGGGACATTATGTTTGGGGTCATGAACATTCGATTGATGATATGCGGAGTGAAATCATATAAGGATCCTCTGAAGAACACAAGGTTGGCTTATGTTGGAATTCCAATGCACTCAAATTCATCACAAACTCCTAGGATAATAGTAGGGCACATGCAGCATGGTTTATATCAGTACCACATGCTCAACAAACTCTCTGAACTCAAGAATTTTATCATCGTTCATGGGAAGAACCTTCGGGTTATGAAAGCTCTGAAGCATCATCATGGTGTACTGCTTTTGAGCAAGCGGTTAAGGGTGTTTAGAGTTAAAGGAATTTTAGTCTGTCCCACTAATTCTGGATAAAGCACATTCCGATCAGCGTACAACTGACAACTCTCAGAATAATGGTCTTCAAGCCGCACATATGAGGATTATCAGTCGGAGTTACCTCTTTTACAGTATCAACATCTTGTTCCCATACATTAATCCATGGAATACGATGAATCGTCTCAGAGTTATATGCTTTCGTGCGGCTCCTAGAATAAGAAATAACCGGTTCTTTACCACTGCATTAAAATCACCGAGGAGTGTCGTCTTGAGAGAGATCGATAATTGATATATCATGGTTTTTAGGACTTTTAACCATGGTATATGTCTTCTTATCGAGTCTTTTAGAGTCCTTTGTAGTCCTTTTATGTATGTTTTCAGATCTAGACACGTTTGGAGCGGATTTAGACATTATGGCGCATTCTGGAGCATTTTGGAGAATTAACCGAGAGGAAGAGTTCACTGTCGATTTCACAGACTTGTGTCGATCGACACAACCTGTGCATCGATCGACACACATGCGTATAAGGCTTTTCTCGGCGGTTAATGAAGAGTTTGGAATTTGCAATAAAGCCCAGAAGTTTCTCATAATTACAAAGAAGCCCCAGCCGTGATAAGATCATTATATTAGGGTTTTTAAGCCATTGTTTAGGCTACACTTTACTTAAGATTTATTTTACATTCAGATAGGTTTAGGGGCTGATCAGATACTCGACAGAGAGAAGATTTCGAACCCCTGTTTCTTATTCGGTTTTATGATATTCTGTTTTCTATTCATGATGTCTTCTGTTTCGATGATCATGTCTGAGTAGTCTACCTGTTAGGTTTAGGGATTCTCATTAGGGATTTCATGGAATTATAGGTTGTTCAATCTATAGGGATTCACATCTGCTAGTTCTTCATCTAGGGTTGTTCTTAATGCTTAATCTGAAGTAGCTACTCAGATTTATGATGTTAGGTTAATTTCCGCAACGACAGTTGGTTAATTAACTAGAAAGAACCTAGATGAGCAATTTGACTATTCGCAAAGAAATTTGGCTTAGGAGAATTGTGAACGAAAGAACTTGAGATTAATGCTTGTTTAGAACTCTAGGATTCGCAACGAAAGTTGGCTTGCTAGGTTGTTAGACATAGATAATATTCGCAAGGAAAGTTGGTCTGTTATAATTCTGTGATTCTAGTTCTAGAACATTTCTTAATTAGATCCCGATTGATTGATTAGCATGTGTTCCTGATTTCCTGAGAACTCCCTTGACCTGACGCCTTCGATTCTTGCTTACAAAACCGATCTATTTACTTTATTGCTTGATTTACTGCTTATTCTCTGTTTCACCAAGCTTAACCTGACATTCTATAATTTATCGTAAGAATCTAGAGTCTCTGTGGATTCGATACCCTATATACTATTGGTTCACGTCTGTGCACTTGCAGTGTAGATCTAGGGATTAAAACCTGATCGTATCAAGTTTTTGGCGCCATTGCCGGGACTCTTTTGAGTCTTCGATAGATTTGAACTAAGGGTTTAGACTAGGTTTTTCATTTTTGTTTTGGTTACTAATTTTTCTATTTTCTTGCGTTTCAGGTACGTCTAGATTCGCCTTGCATCGATCCACACGGTCCTGTGTGTCGATCGTCACATCTTCGCGACTCGCATCGATCGACGCTTCTCTTGCATCGGTCGACACATCTGCATAAACAAATCAGTTTATGTCTGATCGCGACATGCGAAGTAATTCGGATAAGGAGCTCGTGAATCTCAAACTTAAAGGGCTTTCGAAGCTAGAGAGAGAGAACAGAAAAGCTCAGAAGAAGGCTAAGATGGCGAACGTTAATAAGGTGCCTTTGATTTTGAGACCTGATGCTGAGGGAGTTCTGAGAGACCGACAGAACAACCCATATAACGATGAGGGGAAAAGGATCGATGTTGAGGGACGTGTGATCCCTGATCCTGAACCGGCCCAAGGTCAAGGGCAGATGATTAATCCTCCTGCTGATGAGAGGACTCTTGCTGACTACAACCGTCCGGATGAGTTCTATGCTAACCGGTCAGCAATTGTACCTCCTGGCTTTGAGAGGAATGACTTCGAGATCAAGACTGTCTACTACTCTCTTCTGAGGCAGAATCCTTTCCATGGTCTCCCACACGAGCAACTGATGGATCACATTGATGACTTTGAGGACTTCATCACTGGAATGAAGTATAATGGGGTAAACTATGACTATCTGTATCTCAAGCTTTTCCCCTATTCTATCGCTGGAGAGGCTGCAGCTTGGCTGAAATAACTTCCAACTGGGAAGTTTACTACTTGGGATGCTGTGAAGAGAGAGTTCTTGAGGCACTTTTATGATGATGCTCGCTCTGATCAGTCGAGACAGGACATTCTCACCTTCACCCAAGGTCCTACAGAGCCTCTTAAGTCTGCTTGGATGAGGTTTAAGAAGTACCAACGTGACTGTCCTCATCATGGATTCTCTGAAGTGACGCTGCTGGGCATATTCTTTAGAGGAATTGATCTCCATTACCAGTCTGCATTGGATAATGCCAGCAATGGCAATTTCAATACAAGGACTCCTGAACAAGCTAGGACATTGATTGATAACTTGGTGAGCAGTAATAGCACCAAGAATGCTGATAGGAGAAGGAAAGAGTCTGGAGGAAAGATCGATAATTTGGAGATTGCTAATATCAGGAATAAGTTGGACACTGTTCACAGTTTGTTGACTGCAAAGAAGCATGTCCCCTTTGCTCAAGATGTTGAGGTGTTTGGAGCTAAAAAAGACAACCGAGAAGAGGATGTGAACTACATCAGTGGCTATGGATTTCAAGGAAACATATTTTGAAATCAGGAAGGTAATTCTTATCAGAGGACTTATGGATCATCTTCCTATCAGACACCTCCTGCTGCTAGTGCTCATGAGAGCAAGATGGAAGTTATGATGGAACAGTTGCTGGAGGGTCAGACTAAGACTGCTGTGGACTTCAACAGGAAGTTGGATGCTGTGTATGAAGATCTGAATGGGAAGTTTGAATCCTTGAGCACTCATGTGAAGAAGCTAGATGTTCAAATCCAACAGACATCTCAAGCAGTGCAAAGGCAAAATGGAGCTGGGAAAGCTGAACAAAACAGATCCGTCAATGCTGTGATCATAAGAGATGAGATTGACTTGCTGGAAGAAGAAGAGAGCACAATCTCGGATTTTCTGGGTGAATTCTGTCTGTCTGAGACAAGCATCGATCGACACAACTCGTGCATTGATCGACACGGTCCCGATACGTCTGATAAAGTTGCTCGAAATCGCCTTGTGTCGATCGACACACATCGTGCATCGGTCGACACAGATCCCAGACGAGACCAGAAACCTGTAACAGTCCTATAACGAGTCTATAAGCCCTCTGTGCCATATCCTAAGGTTCCTTAACTGTCTAAACAGGAGCTAGAAGTGGCTAACTGCATGAAAGTGATGGAAAAGAAGCTGATTCAGATTACAGAGAAGATACCAGACCCATGAGCCTTTGTGCTCGACTGTTCCATCTCTAAGGACAGATTCTCTGTGTGATTTAGGATCTTGTGTGATTCTCATGCCATACTCTATGGCTGAGAGATTGGGAATGGTGGAATTTCAGCCTACTAGGATCTCTCTTATCCTAGCTGATCGATCAAAAAGGTATCCGGAAGGAGTTCTTGAGGATGTTCCTGTCAGAATTGGAAACTACTTGATTCCAACGGACTTTGTAGTGCTGAAGTATAACATTGAGCCAGATGACCCTTTGTTACTTGGTAGACCTTTCTTAGCTACTGCTGGAGCTGTGATTAATGTGAGACATGGACCGATTGATCTCCACCTGGGAGATGATCCATTGCGGTTCAAGATGGACAAGCTGCAGAAATCCACCATTGATGGACAAAGCTTCAGTGTGGAAGTGGAACCAGAGATTCCTGTTGGAGAAGAGAAGATGGAAGTTCATTCTGAACATGCTCTAACATCTTCAGATCCTGCAACTGCTCTTAAGCAGAAAGCTCCAAATCTCTTCCATCCACCAAAGCACAAGTATGACTCTTCTAAGCTCAAACCTCCTAATCCCTCAGCTGTGAATGCAGGAAAACGCAGTATCCCACCCAAGCTTCGCTCCCACCCTGGTTCTATTCGCTCTTTTCTTGGGAGATCTCATGATCCAAAAGCTTATACGACACCTTGGCTGAAGAGACATTCACAGAGACACTCCAAGTCTCTGTTGGATCCCCCATAAGTCCGTTCTCCTTTCCATAGTCAAGCTATTGACTTTAAACAAGCGCTGAGTGGGAGGCAACCCACTGTTAGGTTCGTTTTTGTTTTCATTTTTCGTTTTGATTTGGTGTTTTGATTTTTCTGTTTTGGTGTGTTCAAAGGCATGAGAAATAGGCAGAATCGCACTGCATCGATCGACACATATAGTGCATGAGTCGACACAGTTGCGATTTACGGTTTGCCGATTCAATTGCGGTTCAGACACCGATTATTTACATAACTGTGGGCATAATCGCCTTGCATCGATCGACACCCTAGTGGCATCGATCGACACAGGCCGATGATAGGTAAGTGTTCTGACCCTTTTACGGTTTGTTTTTATTCCGATTTCTTCTCTCACCGAGCCTAGGCTTGACACCACTGGGGACAGTGTGTTTCAAGTGTGGGGGAGGTAGCTACTGACGCACGCTTTTGTTTTCTTAGAGTCAGTCAAAAATATGTTCTATTGAGTCAAATTGAGTAGGAAACATGGAATTTTTGAGGAGATTACCACACTTGTAGGAACTTAAGTGACCATTGGATGAGTTGCAGATGATCTATGACTATTAGAAAACCCAACACAGACCAGCCTACTGGGGACACCCATATCACTTCAGGTATTCAGAGAATCCATTACTTGACTTCACCTTTAACTTGACTTAATTTTCTTACCTATGGGTTTGGTATACTTTGAGTCGGATTCCTCTGTTGGTTCTGGCACAGCTTGTAAACCTGTCTGATTATGGTTCCTTTCTCCCCATCCTTGAAAGTGAAATTTTTTTTTTTTTTTAAACTAAGGATAAGCTAGTAGCTTCGAAGTGGTCATGGGAGTGGTAGAGACCCCTATTACCTCCTATGCATCCATGGAATGTGTCCAAAGTACACCCCATAACGGGAAGAGCACTGATAGAAAAAATAAAATGATACCCAGCGGAGAAAAACCAGTGCTAAGGAAGGGAAAAGAGAAGAAAGGGACCAGAAGCAACAGTTGAGTGGTCAGATGCTAACAGAGTAAGAGTCCATGTGTTCTTTGATCAGTACCCCATAGGTGAGACCGCACTTAATAGCTTTTAGAAGTCAGTATGGTGAATTTGGATACTCTTAATGTGATTGTGGAGTTTACTCAGGATAGTTGCTAAGTGTGGGGGAAGTATATGTTGGTCTTGATGTCTGCAGGTTCATTTTCATGTGACTTACTAAGGTGAATCTGAGTATGGTGCTCATACGATGAAACGAGTTTCTGAAGTTTTCAAACTTCTTCTCCTGATCTTGGTCTTCTGTTTGCTTGAGGGCAAGCAAAAGCTAAGTGTGGGGGAGTTGATATATCATGGTTTTTAGGACTTTTAACCATGGTCTATGTCTTCTTATCGAGTCTTTAAGAATCCTTTATAGTCCTTTTATGTATGTTTTCAAGTCTAGACACGTTTGGAGCAGATTTGGACATTATGGCGCATTCTGGAGCATTTTGGAGAATTAACCCGAGAGGAAGAGTTCACTGTCGATTTCACAGACTTGTGTCGATCGACACAACATGTGCATCGATCGACACACATGCGTATAAGGCTTTTCTCGGCGGTTAATGAAGAGTTTGGAATTTGCAACAAAGCCCGGAAGTTTCTCATAATTACAAAGAAGCCCCGGCCGTGATTAGATCATTATATTAGGGTTTTTAAGCCATTGTTTAGGCTACGCTTTACTTACGCTTTATTTTACATTCAGAGAGTTTTAGGGGCTGATCAGATACTCGACAGAGAGAAGAATTCGAATCCCTGTTTCCTATTCTGTTTTATGATATTTAGTTTTCTATTCATGATGTCTTCTGTTTCGATGATCATGTCTGAGTAGTCTACCTATTTGGTTCAGGGATTCTCATTACGGATTTCATGGAATTATAGGTTGGTCAATCTATAGGGATTCACATCTGCTAGTTCTTCATCTAGGGTTGTTCTTAATGCTTAATCTGAAGTAGCTACCCAGATTTATGATGTTAGGTTAATTTCCGCAACGACAGTTGGTTAATTAACTAGAAAGAACCTAGATGAGCAATTTGACTATTCACAAAGAAATTTGGCTTAGGAGAATTATGAACAAAAGAACTTGAGATTAATGCTTGTTTAGAACTCTAGGATTCACAACGAAAGTTGGCTTGCTAGGTTGTTAGACATAGATAATATTCGCAACGAAAGTTGGTATGTTATAATTCTGTGATTCTAGTTATAGAACAATTCTTAATTAAATCTCGATTGATTGATTAGCATGTGTTCATGATTTCCTGAGAACTCCCTTGACCTGACGCCTTCGCTTCTAGCTTACAAAACCGATCTATTTACTTTATTTCTTGATTTACTGCTTATTCTCTGTTTCACCTAGCTTAACCTGACATTCTATAATCTATCGTAAGAATCTAGAGTCTCTGTGGATTCGATACCCTATATACTACTGGTTCACGTCTGTGCACTTGCAGTGTAGATCTAGGGATTAAAACCTGATCGTATCTATAATGATTGTCAGTGTGGAGGACCGAGCAGAAGTGTTACAGAGATATCGGACTTAAACACATCAGTCATCACTTATTTAAGTTGATATCGATTAAATCGGTGAGGAGCGGCCATTGTCGATCAATGGAAGATCAAGAAGAAAGATTACCAAGAGAGAAAACTATGATTTTAGGGTTACACACGAGTTCGGCTACGGAAGACATAATGTCACTGAACCCTATTTATGCATCGTCAAAAACCTTAAGGAGATTGGGTTTGCAAAGGTCCAAAGCAAGTAACATTCATCATGGGATTATCAGTGATACATCAATTGGGTTTGACTACAACCCATGACCGATAACACACTGCTATTTCACGGCAGAGACACAAGAGTGATTTATTCAAATAAAGCAACACATCTAGAAATTTTTTTGACACATGTTCAATGAAATGTAAGTGACCTAAACCATTTTCTTCATGAGCATCTGAATTAGATTAAGATTTATTTGCAACGGACCCAACTACTGGAACATAATGAGTTCACCTATAATAAGAACGAATTAGACTATCTGAGGAACTTAGTAAAAACTATTTCCTCATATGAGGTGCTTTAATCTCACCTTCCACTATCAGATCAAACCACCACAAAGATAAGCATATTCTAAAAGTTATGTGATCAATAAATGAGTAGATATGGATTTTGACATCGAAACAAATACAAGTTTCTCAACCAAGTGGAGTGTTTTATTTTCTTATGCAAGAAAGATAACTTTTCTCAGCTGAAATACTTTCATCCAAAAAACATTATTTTGATTCATCAGCGCCAATTTTCTTTTTGGACTCATTCACTTGGCTGAGTTTTACTTTTGACCTTCATATCTTACACCATGTTCCAAACATAATTGGTATCACATATAACTTTGATCTCAACACTTATACATATCTTAACTGATTACATCACAAGTCCACATCATACATAATCCTTAATCAAAGCAATGATCAGATTCAAACATAGAATATTTCAGTAGCCTAGTCTAAATTGAGTACATATCCTTTTAATCCTAACACAAAATATACATTTTCATGGGAATAAGAATCAAGTGTGGCATGTTTCTTAGAGAGTGTCATATTCGTCCAGTGTAGCAAAACTATCTTTGTTCATGACTCAATTCTAGCGGTTCTATTTATCAGCACTCACACACTCCAAGAACCTTTTGTAAGTACAAAAAGCTATTAAAATCAAGAGGTTCAATAAATATGTCAGCAAGGTGATGCTCATATGCTACAAGCTTAATGATGGCTAGTTTCTCTTCATCAAGATCCCTAACAAAATGATGTCTTATATCAACATAGTTAGTCCTAGTGTCTCACAAGATTACAGAAATATCAATTGCGCTCTTATTGTCACAATGTACAAGAAAAAGAATGAGTGTGAAAATACCATAGTCATTAAGAATTTGTTTCATCCACATCAGTTGTGTACAACAACTTTTAAGAGGAATGAACTCAGCTTCATCAGTTGACAATGACACACAATTTTAGTTTTTGTTGTGCCATGAGATCATATCTTTCCCGAGAAAGAAACATCCTCTTGAGGTACTCTTACGGCATTTATACATCGTGTCTAATCAGCATCATAAAATCCTGCAAGACTTGTGTTCGTGTCAATAGCATAGTTCATTCCATAGTTCAGATTACCTTGACATATTTGATTATGCGTTTGACAGCCACCAAATGAGATAATCTCAGACTTGCCTGATAGCAAGCACATAATCCCACACTGAGACATATATCTTGTCGGCTTTCTGTCAGATATAAGAGACTTCCAATCATGGTCTGGTATAGTCGTTAACCTCTGGTTCTTTTATATTTTGAAAGTTTTCTCGTGGTACTCATGGGAGTTTTAGATGTTTTACTCGTTACCATGTTAAATCCTTAAACCAGATTCCGAGCATATGTGCTTTGAGACACTTAGATATCTGCATATGTTTGTCTGATTTGTAATCCAAGAAAGTTCTCTTTTCAGGTTCATCTCAAACTCTCTTTTCATAGTGAGGACAAATTCTTTATCATCCACATATATATGGGCTATGAGTAGTTCTCTTTCATCTTCCAAGAGAAAGAGCGTTTTGTAAACTCCTCCACGCTTAAAGCCTTCATCAGTAGAAATTGATTCAATCTCTTATACCAAGCTCTTGGAGCTTGGTTCAGTCCATACAGAGATGTTTTTGAACTTGTAGACATGATACGGGTGCTTAGGGTCTTCAAATCCATTAAGTTGAAATACATGAAATTCTTCTTGCAACAACCCGTTAAGAAAGACGCTTTTAACATTCATATGATGAAGTTTGATTATGAGTCTACAAGCAATGCCGAACAACAATCAGATTGATCGAGTGGCTACTAGAGAAAAAGTCTCGTCGAAGTCAACCCCCTCAATTTGCGAGTAGCTTTTAGCTACCATTATGGCCTTGTTTATTATGACATTACCATCTTCACCTATCTTGTTTTTATAAATCCATTTTGTCCCAACAACATTGACATCCTTAGGACAAATAACCAAGGTCCATATCTCAAGTCTAGTGAACTGCTCAAGTTCTTCATGCATTTCTCCAGTCAAGTACTCATTTTCTAGAGCTTCCATAACATTATTTGGTTCGATAAATGATATGAAACATGTCAGTTAACCATTTCTTTGAATTCAATATGCCTCTTTTGCATCTTTCTCTCATTAAAGACATTTCCAATAACATCTTCTTTATAATGATTTCGATGAACTTTCCAAGTTTCTGTCTTCTGAAGGTTGATATTTACATGTTGTTGATCAGTTATGTCTTCTTGAGTACCTTTTTAGTCTATGTTCCATAGATCTAATCATGTGTTATTTCTTCCAGACTGTGTTTTTGTCATCAAACACAACATTAACTGATTTCCCTATCATATGAGTCCTTCAATAATATACTCAGAATGCAGTGATGTTAATTTCTTATCCCAAAAAGATCCCTTCATCTCTCTTAGAATCAAACTTACCAAGATAATATTTATCATTCAAGATATAACACATGCACCCAAACACATAGAAACATCTAAGAATATGTGTTTTTTCCTTTCCAAATCTCATAAGGGGTCATATTGGTACATGTTTTGACATATTCCTCGTTGATTATATAGCATGCGGTGCTTATAGCTTCATCCCAAAAACTTAGTGCAATCTGATTTCCATGAAGCATAGCTCTAACCATATCTTGAAGACTCAAGATTTTTTTCTCAACCACACTTTTTTGATGAGGCATTCTGGGAGCTGAATATTGATGTCGTATCCCCTGAATTTGGCAGAACATTTCAAACATTTCATTTTTAAATTTTCCACCATAATCACTCGTAATATGTATTATTTTCATTCTTGAGTTCAAATGCTAAGATTTTTTCTACCTCTTCAAATTTCTCTCTTAGGAACCTAAACCCACATATATCTTAAAAAATCATCTACGAGGGAAATAAATACTTCTTTCCAATGATGCTTTCAAGGTTGACTGATCTCATGAGATCAATATGAATGAGCTTTAGTATTTTCTTTTATATGATATCACTGAGTTTTCTATATAGAATCTTGTTTTGCTTTCCTGACAATATGCTTTGCACACTGTCTCCATCGAGGTTTCCAATTTTGGCACTCCTCTAACCACTTCAGTGTTCACCAGGCAAGTGATTCCATGAATACTCATATGCCTAGTTTCTCATCCCAAAGATCTAACTGAGATTCAACAGCTGTCAAACACTTCTTTGAGTTCCCACATATAACAATTGTTTCCAGACATTACTCCCATCAAGACCACATTTCCATTCTTATTCATTTCTTGCCAGTCGATTTTAGTGAAGATAACTTTAAGTCCTTCATCATATAGTTGATTAGTGCTGATTAAATTGGCTTTCAGGCCCCTGAAAAGATAGAAATTTACCAATTGTGGCTTGTCTTCTGCATTCATTTCTCCAACGCTCTCGATCTTGCCTTGACCACCAACTCCGAACGTTACACTACCTCCTTTAACTGATAGCTTATATGTAACTTCACAGCATCTATTCATTTGGCGTGAGAATCCAATGTCAAATTACCAAGCGGTGTTGTTAGTATTCTCAATGGATATGTAGGCAACATGGCTTACGAACTCTTCAACAATGTAGTTCGTACTCGAGAAATTGCAGACCAGTTCTTGACTCATCAATTCATGCTTCATCTTGGTTATTTCTACTCCATATAAGTCCTCTTAGCAATCCATACTTTACCAAAGTACCTAGATTCAATAAAACAACGGTTAGCTCTCAAAGACTTATCATATTTTTCCAGAGTTTTCAACAGTTCACCTTCTTATGCCCTTTCTTACCATCATGTGTAACATCTTTTCCTATGTTGCACTGAAACTTCGCCTTAAGACCATTTGCCGCTTCGGAAATGTTTTGAAAACAAAAATGCAGTGGAAAGTTCTGGAAATGTGACACAAACACGATTCTTAAATATCGTGATTTGGAAACGCAACGGAAACGGCATATCAGTTTTTGGAAACATCCATTCTATTTTCTGGAAATGTAAATTCTTTTTTTTTTGAAAACTCCATTTTCTAGTTGAAATTAAAATTATAAATGTAAGAATTTAATTGATAATTGTAAAATGTTTAAGAAAAAGACCTAATTACTATAAAGAATATGAAACGCTTTGCAAAATCGTAAATGTACCCTAAAAATAGAAAAATAGAGAGAAAAATATCACTTTACCATGTACTTTTCTCCTATTAATATCGATTGTTTTATAAATTAGTAAAAATAATTCGTTTATGGATTAAGATGTTGATGGGTAATTCAAGTCAATTCATGATTATAAATTTGACATTGATTTTTTCTTCTACGATTGCTAGGTGAATAGATTTTATATATGATAGTTAGTGATAATGCTAATATAATATATTTGATTGTTTTTAGTGATTTAATGCATAGATTATTAAATAATATATTGACTGTTTTGAACTTCTGAAGTCACATAAATTATTCTTTCGATCAAATTTAGATATACAATTTTATTTCCCAAATAAGGTCGATTGATAAATGGATTGATTATTGTTGGATGCATATATTTTTTTACAAAAATATGGGCACATCAAATTCATTGAGAGATCATCTACATCATGTTGGAGAACGTTGCAATATTGATGATCTACCTAATATGGATGAAAAAGTATTTTTGTGGTTTTATGTAATGAAGATTGAGAAACAGCAGGTGGAGGGTTATGGAGATTCGAATGCAAATTTTGCAATAACAAATATTATTATGGTTCTTATAGCAGAATCGTGGCTCATTTGTCAAATTAGAGGACTAAAGGAATTAAGAAGTGTTTGAAGGTTACGCCTCAACAAAGAGTCCACATGAGAAAGCTAGTTGAGGAATGCAAAAGGAGGATCAAAAGTACAACTCGTAGAGTGGTACCAATTCCCTCGTCACCAAGAAAAGCACCTAGTTCGTCTCTTGGTTATGATATGAGTTATGAATGCAAATGAATCTGATCCAAAGAAGAGAAAGGGAACATATACACCTTTGGGAAAAGCATTTAAGAATGAAGCTCGGGAACAATGTGATGGTGAGGTAGCTATATTCACTACGGGTGGTTTATTTTTAACTTTGCAAGAAATCTGCACTTCTGCAATTCATATATGCGAGTATCAAATATCCCATGATATAATTATATCCCTTTGGGGTATAATGTATTGAGAATTGTACTTTTTCAAAGGAAAAGAAAGAACCATGACATGCACTTGCAACCTTTGAATAACACATAGAAACAAACAGAAGTCATTTAATTTAGTGGTGGTTGGTTAGATCCACAATGAAGACCGATATTTAACTTGATTGATGCAAACGAGAGTGGTCCAATGATGTTAAGGACGATCAATACGTACGGTGAAATGAAAAATGGTGAGATGATTGCGAAATTGATCATAGAATGCATAAAGGAGGTAGGGTATTAAAATGTGGTTCACGTAGTCACCGACAATGCTTCCAATTTTGTAATGGCTAGTGCACTTATTTCAGCAAAGTATCCTACCATCTTCTGGACACCATGTGTGGTTAACACCTTGAACCTTGAATTGAAGAACATATGTGCACCGTTACTTAGCACAAGAAATAATGAATACGTGTATGAAGCTTATATATGGATAAAATCTCTTAGTGAGGATGTGACTTGGATCAAGAATTTTATTATGAACCATAGAATGCGGCTTGTGATGCTCATCGAACATTGTGATCTTGAGATTCTTACAGTTGCTTCTACGAGGTTTGTTTACTCTTTTGTTAAAATTTACTTATTTTCTTATATTCCATATATAATATTTTTTTAACAGATTTACATTCACAATTGTGATGTTCAAAAGATTCAAAAAATGGATTGCAACAAATGGTGATTAATCCTAAATGGGATGATTATTTAAATAGAGCATCTGCAGTGAAACAAAAGATATTAGATGAGATGTTTCAGGATGATCTTGAATATGTATTATCTTTTATCTTATTTATATATAGTGTGATTAGAGCTGCTGATATTGATGAAGAATCCGTCTTTTGAAATGTTGTGAATTCTATTTTGACATCTCGTTGGAGCAAAAGTAACACTCCTCTCTATTACAAATCAGGATTGTCAGGTTACATATTATGTTTAGCTTTGTTGGAGGTTTACTAGTATTATATGTTTTGAGACATTTGTAATATCATTTGAAAATGATGCTTCAGTTGAGTTGTTATTTGTTACTTACCTAAGATTTAGAGGCTTTTGAGAACATAGGTAGAAAAATTGAGAAGTAAAAGGAATTGAGAGAGTGGAAAAGAAAAATATACTATATAATGTTTTTGTTATTATTTTAAGTGTAATATCTGATTAATTTCTATGATTAAAATCGATATAATTAACATTGTTGTATATTTTATGTTGGATAAAGATATGACAGTTTAGAATGGCCTGGAGAAGAAGAAAAATTGGAAATCTCCACATCAAGATTTTGAGGTTACTAGAGAAAGATAAAACTGCATCAAGAAGTATTTATGGACCAAGATAAAAGGAAAAAGGGCAATGTTGAATATTTGAATTTCTCTTTATTCTTGGAATATTTTGGTGGTGTTGGCAATGCATGATATGTTCATCCTTAAACCTCTAAATGGTGGGCTGTTCATTGAGTTTCAACATCAAATCTTCAAGCATTAGCATTTAAATTACTTGGAAAACCTTCTACATCATCATGTTGTGAAAATAATTCGAGTACGTACAAGTTTATACATTCTGTAACAAGAAACAAGGTAACTCCACAAAGAGTGGAAGATTAAGTGTTTGTGCACACTTATCTTCGTCTTCTATCTAGAAAAATTCATGCTTACAAAGATGGTCTCAGTCATATGTGGGATGTTGTAGGTGATAAATTTGATTCACTATATGATTTTGATTTTAAGATACATGAGTTTGATGATCTTTCTCTCGACGACCATATTTGGAGGAAGTTTTGTTTGGTGAGGCCGATAAGAATGAAAATGAAAATGATGAACTTTGAGTATTACGAAATTTACCTTCAGCTAAATTATTTAATATTTATGGTTGGACTTATGTTGTTTATTTTTTATGAACGAGTTGGACGATGAAATTTGTTCTCTATTTTTGTAAACAATATGGCCAGAACCGAGCCTGAGGGGATACATGTGAAACATTTGACTGAGGTTCTAGTTTTTATATAAAAAATAATCAATTTTGTATATATATATATAAGTTAAGTTTTGTAGAAACTATTAAAAACTATTAACAAAAAAATAAAGTTTTGTAAAAAAGTATTTAAATATAATACTATACTGACTATTATTATAGTTTAGTTATGAAATATTTAATTCTATGAAAATTATGATTGTTGTATATTTATTTTGAATAGTGTCCCAAAATCTCAGGTCCGGTTCTGAATATGGTTGGAAATGTTGTTTCAAATATTATGTTGAACTTTGATTTCTTATGCTTGGTGTTTCATCATAAATTTTTATTTTTCTTATAATATATATATATATATATATATATATATATATATATATATATATATATATATATATCTTTCAAAGATTACCCGTTTCCTAACCTTTTTTTTTAATGTCGCTTTGGCGTTTACAGAATTTTTGCTTCCGCGTATCTATTTCCGTTTCCATGCAATATAGAACATGTATTTGATGTTTTACGTACTAAGATATGTGTTGCAAGTCTTTCTTTTTCAGTGAGAGCTAGTATGAATATTTGTTTGATCCATTTGATTTAAAATTTATAGGATAAAGTTTAAAATTCCAATACCCAAACGGACTTGAGCTAGCTTCTCTATTAAAACCAAGTCCCTAGTTGACCTTAGGTGGTTATCCCATAGCTAGGAGTTGATCCAAACTCTTGGTACCTTTTCTCAGTATCCTGATCTTCTTAAGATTAATAGTTAGATTTTGTTCCAAACACTGATTTACTCCTGAGTAAAAGCTTCCCACGACTTCATTATCTTATCTTCCAAGACTCGTTTTTATCCTTTTCGATCGAGAGTTCCTGCCCTATTGTGGTAAATTTTTTCTTCATATTTTTGTTGATTCACTTTGTCAACATAACATTCTTGTCTTCATTGTCATTCTTACTTCGAGTCGGTTGTTCCATTTGTAGTATGTTGACTTGATCTTTCAACATTGCTCTGTCTTTGAGCAGCTGTAGATTCTCATGACTCAGTTTAAACCAGTTTTCATACATAGTGCAATATTACTTTTTTACATCTACTTCCTCACCGTCAGAGAGAGTATGTTTCGTCAGCTACCACAATGTTATCTTCTTCTTCCTGAGACACTAATGCAACGAAGTTGGGTATGAGTTCTCCTTCTTCACCTTCACTTTCCAACTCGGTATCACAAAAGCATAACAACGACTTCTATTTTCCTTTGATCACCCTTAGGCATTCAGCACGTGTGTGTCCTAATCCTCGGCATTCACTACATTTGAGCTCTTTTCTTTTTACAGTGGACATTTAATTTTGAAATTATTATACCCCTCACATTTATGGCACTGTGTATCTTTATTTTTAGACATTCCATCTCCCTCAGAACGCATTTGTTTTGAGCTGAATCTTTCAGAGTCATTTTCTGAGTTCGTCTAAATGATATGTTCTAACCTTTCTCTATTCTTTTGAGTATTTTATTAAATTTTATTGCTATCAAACTCATGTTATTTTCTCTTCTTGACACGTTCATCTTCTTGGTTAAATGTGAAATTTATGCGGTGTCCTTGTTAGGAGGTTGCTCAGTCATTTCCATTTTTGTGCTTTAAGCATGCCCACAAGTTTATCGAATTGCATATCATCAGTGTTTATCAAAAATTGCAAGATTGCCTTATGAGCTGAAAATATTTTTTGGTAAGCATCGAATAAGCTTCTTAACCAGTTTCTTCTCTTGATACTTCTTACGTAGTATTGATGCCTCATTAGAAATCGTGCTCATTTTTGCCGTGAAACTTTCAATTGACTCATCTTGATCCATTAAAAATTCTTAAATTTGGATGCTAGATGATCCATACGAGTTCTTTTCACGCTAACATCTCCTTCAGTGTTCCATGCCTCCTTGACTGATTCACGTCCATGGATAATCTTGAATTGATCAGTATCCACAACAGATATGATGGTTGAGATGGCTCGTGAATTGTACTTAGAGGAATTTATTTCTTCCTCAATCCATTGATCCAGCGGTTTTGCAACCTTGGTTTTATCTTCCAAAATGGTGAATGGTTCAGTCCACCATAAACCACTGCATGCCAAGCAACTTTGTCAATAATTTGAATAACATGCCTTATTCGAACTTTTCAAGGGACAAAGTTTCCTTATCCAACATGTTGGGTTTTTTTAACCGCAATGAGTTCCTTAGTTTCCATGTTCTCTCCAAAATCTCAACTTGTATTTAGACTTTTAGTGTCTATATAGACTGTCTTGTTCTGAAACTAATTTATTTAATCAGTTTTACACGACTTCACAGCAGTAAATCGAAACTAACCAATTCCTAATCTACCCAAATCCTTATAGTGCAACAACAATTGCACAACACTTTCTGTTCACTTACCAAGAACCCTGATGATAATTGCCTAGCCTATATATACTCTCATTTAATGACCTGGTCTTATATATTCATCTTTTATTCTTTCATTCTCCCATATGGAAATCTTTCAGTCTTTATTAAAAGTTTTTTCTTAATCTTTGATATCTTTCGAACCTTAAAAATTGCAACTTTTTGTTGCTAACTTGTATTCTATGCAGTGGCGGAACTAGCTGCTTGGCAGGAATGGCATTTGACCTATGTGGATTTTTAGGTAATAAAAAATTTATATGTATTTTAAATAAAATCTGGTGAAATATATATAGAAAATAGCTTGTTGACCCTATAAAATACATATGTTATCAAATTGACCTCCATAACAGGTTTTGCTGCCTCCGCCACTGATTCTATGTCACATATTTTTCTTATATTGTAAGATTTTCCAAGCCTCCCAGTTTTATATTCTTTTTTTATTTAAAATTTTTATAACCACAAAACAATTTCTTCTTTAAAAATATATATTATTGTTTTTTCAATTTGCACAAATTCAAGGCCGGCCCTTATAACTGTGTGGTTCAACCAGTGTTCGAAAAGTCGGGCTGATCGGCCGATTACGCGCCGGGGAGGCGCTCGGCGTCACTTGAGCGCCGGGATTAACCCAAATCGGAGAAAAAAATCGGGTATGCTAAAAAAAACTCAACTTTGTGGCGTTTTGAGTTTAGAATCTATAATAACATGTTAGATCTATAAGAATTTTGAGTAAACAAGATAAAAACGCAAAGAAAATGGAGTTTTTGTTTGAAATTCGTCCATGGCGGCTGGGAAATTAGGTTTACAGTGCACAGACACGAAGAAGAAGATGAGAGAATTACTAAAATACCCTTCATTTAGAAAAAAAAACAAAAAAAAAAACAAAACCCTTCCTTCAAGACTCAAACCGGCGACTTCAAGAACTACACTGAGCATGCTTCCCGCAGGACCATTATCAACTACTGACTATATTCGCTGCTTTTATATATAATTCTATCTAAAAATAGAAAAACCTCTTAAAACTAGGTGCCGATTAACTTCCGATTAGTCTCTGATTTTCTCTTTAGGCGCTAGGCGCATCCCGACGAGTTTTCGAAGCTTGGGTTCAACTACTAGGCTTGCTTTAATTATCTGCTTTTTTATCAACTAATTATCTGATTTAACATATGAATATTAAATATTAACAATGCATTCTTAATTTAGTCAAAGCACAAACGACAAAAGATTTTTTTTTTTTTTTAACTCTATACAATACATCATTTAATAAATGTTTCTATAAAAAATAGAGAAGGGAATGAGAAGTCAGATAAGGACTTAGTGGCCACTAATCTCCCACCATATCATACAATATAATATATTTTGACTCCTTTTTCACTTATACATTATAATATCTGTAGTTGACAAAAAAAAAAAAAAAATCTGTATATTTTAGATTTATATATTCACGGACATGTCACATATTAACCAGTGTTAGATTGTTTTTACGAAAACGTAAATAACGGAACTATGGCAATACACACAAGCACGTTTAATTATGGGCTTGTTTATATACAATAAATTTTATATAATTATATCGATGTGTCCATGTATTTAAAAAAATATATAACGTGGAAGTTCTGGATTCAATACTCATAATTTCCACGAATTTAGAATTTACAATGAATTTAGAGTCTTATATATTCCGATTTAATGAATTTTCATTTATGCATGTTGATGTGATGTTGATGTATAATCTTTCTAAATTAGCTTATACATGCATATATACATATACAATTATTTGGTGTGTTAGCGTTATATAATTTGATATATATATATATATATATATAACATGGATATATACGATAGTCTATTTAAGTATGTGTTAGTGCAGAATGGTGCTGTTGTACATATTCTTCAGAGAAATGTTATGATGGATTGACTTAAACTATATTTTGGTGCTTGTGTGGTTTCAAAATTATATTGGTTAGTCTATATTATCTCTCTTTATGTTAATTAACTAGTAAGAATAAAAGGTGAGCACTCTGAATTTTTTAATTTGGTGCCTTTCATTTAATTTAGTTAAATGAATGCTTATCCTTTCAATAACATAATTAGTGGTGTAACAAGTAATTGTATCGGAAGTGGTATTCTCATATTTTCTGTTATCTTTTAACATACTTTGTTGAATGTGGATTTACAACCTAGTATTATAATCTTTTAGTGGTGATGTGGAGCTCGTAGACTGCGGTCGAAATAAGGTGATAGCCAATGACGGAGGCAGCAAATTTGTTAAATGGGGTCTATTTCATTAAAATTATAATTTAGAGTGGTCAATAAGCCAATTTTTTAGTATTTCACCAGATTTTCTTTCAAAATTCAATTTTTTCATAGAAAATAAAAGTCCACATGAATCATATCACCGCCCTCGTCTAAGACCATATGCATTAGAGGTTTAGGGGGAGGTTCTTGGCACAGTTTCTTAGAAATAGTTAAAAAAAATATTAATATTTTAAGTGAATAGTTAAGAACCGGTTTTTATTTAAGAGTTTTTAAGAGCCGGGTTCGTCACTGTTCATGCGACATGGCGACCCATGATTGGCTCTTTTTGAATTTTTTTTTCCAGCTGCAAAAAAAAAAAAAATTAACAATAAAATATTAGGGGTTCACTAATGCACAGGCTCTAACAAGCTAATTCTACCACTGGTGATAACTCGGATAAAACGATGATCGATTTTAAATATTGTTTGGAAGTGATGTTTTTATTCAAGAAGGATGACTGAACTAGATGTGATAGATAGATGGGGATTAAATACAAACAATTAGTTCAGAAATTTAAGCAGAAGGTAGATTGGAGCGATGTTTTCTCTGTTTGTTTTCCTTCCAAATTTTCAGTCTATGTTGATGTGAAGATATTCATTTAAGCTCTTCCTTTTTCTCAAAAAATCGTAGATCAGTTGCGGAGTGTCTTTCACTGTATAGACATTGAGCTCACGACAGAAATTACCATATCAAAGCTTTCTTGACTTACATACACAATATGTTGATCCACAAGATATTTTGAGGCCGTTCCACTGTTAGACTGTTTAGAGAGACATGCATCCTCCTTTCCCGAATGCTCGTGAAAATACGACCGATCTCTAAATAATAAATATTGTCATGTTTCTGTAATTGCGATTAAGTAAGAGATATTCTGTGTAAAAGTGGTCCTAATCTATACTACTAAAACAATATTTTTATTTTTGAAATTAAAATTTAGTCATGTGTTACATTATATTTTATGTCACTGCATTTATTTGATATTTTAATTATTCATAATGATATATTTGTCTCACTAAATTTGACTAATGTGTGAACTATGCTAAATATTCTCTAATTTATGATTTTAATTAATTATATAAAATATCATTTAACTTTTTATTTCAAATATAAATAAATATATATATATATATATATTATAATAAAATCTTATAAAATGTTTTAAATTACCGATTTTTTAAAAATTAATTATTAAATTCATATTTGTTATTAAAATTTATTATAAAATAATTTTAAATTATAAATTAATCTATATGACAAATAGAAAATATTTACATTTAGACTATTATAAGATATGTTGAAAATATAATAACTAATTTTAATTAATATATTTTTAATTTAATAAAATATTAAAATTACTAATTTTTATATTATTCTAATATATGATGAGTTAAATTTCAATTAATGTTGATGTTTTTATAATCAAAATTTTTGAATGTTATTTTATAAATTTTAAAATATTTAGACTACTATAAGATGAGTTGAAAATAGATTAATTTGTTTTGATTATTTTAAAAATGTTTTTTGGAATAGAAGTTAAGAAAGATTAATCAACCAATTTTAATTATAAAAACATCAAAGGAAACTTTAATCAATGTAAAAATATATTAAATGAATGTATTATCATGTTTCTAACTTTTATAAATTTGTAATTATATTTATATAAATTTAATTATTAAAATATTAAAAATATAAATAAATTTATATATGAGCATATGATGTTCTGTAAAAAGTATATTATATATATATATATATTACTTTCATATCACAGAATTTCTTATAATGACTATTTTATTAAAAATAAAATATGAAAAACTTATTTAATTTAATCATGCATTGAGCACTTGATCATTATAATATTCAGTTATTTCAAATTATGTTAAATAACTAACAAATTTATTATATATATAAACTGATTTAAAAATTAGTTAAAAACATATCCGTATTTTTAATACGAATTAAAATCTAGTATAATATTTAAGAAAGTTAAAAACTTAGCTTAGCCTTCTTTTAACCCAAAAATAATTTTCTGCGCTAAAACTCTTAACATATTGGCAATTTGGGAACGGGTCAGTATATATACTTTTGATTTAAGGCGGTTATATATGCATATAATTGTTTAATATTAATTAATATGACTAATTAAATTGGAAAAGTTTGTTCCTTGAAGAGTAGCTTACGAGCAAAGAGTTTGGATCCAATAAATAGAGAGCAAGGGGACAATTTGTCCCTAGTTGACCCTAAAGGCCACACAAACCGAAACAACTTTAGTCTCTACTGTTTTAGTCTCTAATTATTGTATTAAGGAAATCACTAGAATATTGAAATAAAAGAAGTAGGGTAAGTGAAAAAGAAAATGAAAAAGACACAAATCATTAATAAGTTTAGAAAACTACCAGCTAAGCAATTCAACATTACATTTAGCCCTGGGCATATAATCCGGAACCGAAAACCCGAACCGGAACCGACCCGAAATACCCGGTTCGGTTCGGTTTCGGTTATGCCGCAAATACCTATTGGATCCTACATTCAAGAACCATGGATCTCGGTTCGGTTCCGGGTAATACCCGAGAACCGAAATGGGAACCGAATGACCCGAATTCATATAACCCTAGCCCTAGTTTTATTCCTATTCCTAGCTAAACCCAAGCCGACAAATACACTCATTTCCTTTATCGATTGATTCTCTGACGATTACGCTTCTCCAATCTTGGAAGTTGAAACTTCCAATTACTTTAACCTCTTTTAATCAACTATATCAGAGACAGAAACGAAATCCTGGAATCCCAATTTCTTCTTAGGTCTCTCTTGTCTTCGCCGTCGACGGTACCTACAGCCTGTTCGCGAATTCAGTCACAGGTAACAATACTTGTTCTTGCTTCACAGTTCTTAAGTTATCAGCTTCTTACTTGTTAGTTGTTAGTTGTTACAGTTAGTAAGATGATTTGAAAGATGATTTATTGTCTATCACTAGCTCTGCAATTTGAATAGGGCAATAGTTCTTAAGATGATTTGAAAGATGATTTATTGTCTATCACTAGCTCTGCAATTCGAATTTCATAAAATGAGTTTTTGTTTGGGAGCTGTAAATTTATGTCTTAATCTCGTTATCTAGTAAGTATTCTCTTGTTCAAGTGTCTATGTTTTGTTTAGTATTTACATAGAACGAGACCATGTGTGCTAACAAGAAAAATATGTGTGCTTTATGCTGCGTGGTGACAAGAAAAATATGTGTGCTTTAAGAATGTATGTTTTCTTTTGTTATCTAACAAAGTGACAATGTTGTTGTGTCTTACTGTGTTATTGTGTGTGTTACTGTGTGTTCTAAAAACGTCTAAGACTAATGTAATATGAGCTTCCTAGAATACTAATTAGTCTCTTATGAATGTTGCAGATGGCGTCTAATGAAAATCAACAAAATCCAGATTTCGAAGAAGATGTTGATATGGATGATCAGTTAGAGGAAACAACTGATGAGGATGTTGAGACTTCTCCTCCTAATGGTAGTCCTTCTGTTGCTAATAAAGGGAAAAGAAAAGTAACTCGTAGAGGAGGATCTAAGAAGGGGAGGAAGAAAACAAGATCAGAAGTATGGAAGCACTATACAAGAACGAAAGATGACTACAATAAGTGTGTATGCAACTATTGTGGGAAGAATATGGCTTGTGCATCATCATCTGGAACCTCTAATCTAAAGAAGCATCTGAAGTCTTGTAAGCAACACCTTTCATGGGTATCATCTAAGAAAAAGTTGCAGACGGTTATAGATACAGAAGAAGATGGTAGTCTCCAATTGTGCAAGGTTTCCGAGTCTGTTTTTAGGGAAGCCGCAAATGAGATGATAATATTAGGTGAGCTGCCACTGTCTTTCGTAGAGAGTTTCGCTTGGAGGCATTTCTGCAAGAAAGTAAAACTGTACATTCCTCACTCCCGGAGAACCACAACTAGAGATATTGTGGAGATTGTGAAGAAGAAAGCTGTTATGAAGAAAGTGTTGAGTGCTAACAAACAGAGGATGTCCTTGACTACTGATATTTGGACGGCTCCTACAACTGGAAACAGTTACATGGTAATCACTGCGCACTTTGTTGACTGCAATTGGGAGTTGAAGAAGCTGATACTCGGGTTCAAGTACATTACTGATCACAAAGGTGCTACAATATCTGCTATTCTTTTGGAATGTTTAGAGGAATGGGATATCAAGAAGGTATTTTGCATCACGGTTGACAATGCAACAGCCAACAGCTCTGCGATGAGGATATTTAAGGAGGATTTCAGGCTGCAGGGAGTTGATTCACTAGTCCTTAATGGTGAATTTCTACATTTACGGTGTGCCACACACATTTTGAATCTAGTGGTGAAGGATGGACTGCATGATGTAGACACACATGTTGCTGCTATTCGGGATGGTGTGCAGTATGTGAGATCATCTACTCAGAGGCTGCAGTCATTTTAGCTTCGTGTTGATACAGGGAAGAAGATGACTCGGGGAAGCCTATCTCTGGACTGTAAAACTAGATGGAATTCAACATACTTGATGTTGAATAGGGCAGTGGACATTAGGGCCGCTTTTGAGAAGATGAAGGCAGGTGATAAATTGTACCTTGATTACTTTAAAGAAACAGTTAATGGGAAGGAGAGGATTGGACCACCTGTGGAAGAGGATTGGGAGGCTATTGACAGGCTAATTAACTTCCTTGTCATCTTCTACGATTCCACTCTAGCACTATCTGCATCAACTTCAGTGTGTTCTCATAAGATATATAATGAGATGGTAACTATTGAAAGAAACTTGATTTCTTTAAGTTTGGAACCGGATGAAGAATTATAGAAGAAAGCCTCAGCCATGATATCCAAGATAGGTAAATATTGGGATCCTTTTGGGGATGAGACTGAGATGAATCGAATGCTTATTGTTGCTAGTGTGTTTGACCCTAGAAACAAAATGAAGTTTGCTCAGCTTTGTTTTGATAAGCTATATGGAAAAGATAGCTTGAAAGCTATTCAGATGCAGGAGTCAATAATGGATATATTGAAGAAGTTGTTTGAAGAGTACAGTGGCAGTGATGATGGATCCACTTCTGCTAATAGAAGTAGTACTAGTGTTGCGTCTGCTGGTTCTTCTTCACAGTCACAGCCAAATGGACGTCCCTCATCATCTCAGGTTCGATCTAAACACTCGGTTCGAATGGATATGGCTAGGCGAGTTGGGTTTGAAAGGATGGATACTCTGTACAAAGAACTGGCTCAAGAAACAGGATTTCAAGAAACAACTACCGAGTTGGAGTTATATTTGGGAGAAAATGTGCAGAATCCCGTTGTTTTTGCAGGAACTGAGTATGATGTTCTCTCATGGTGGAAAGTTAATAGTCTTAAGTTCCCGGTTTTATCCAAAGTAGCTAAGGATGTACTCGCAATTCAAGTTTCATCAGTTGCATCTGAGTCTGCATTCAGTACAAGCGGACACATTCTCGAACCATCAAGGAGTTGTTTGACACATTACACCCTTGAAGTGTTGATGTGTATGCAGCAGTGGCTGAGATCTGAGATACATATGAGTGAAAGAGGAGGTACTACCATTGAGCAGCTACTTGATGAGATTGAAGATCAAGATGACATTCAAAGAGGTTAGTGAATACTTATTAACTTGTTAAGAATCGTTTTATGTTCTTCATTAACATTATTCTTGAAATTCAAATGTCTATAGAATTTGGAGAGGAAAGAGATGAAGAAGAACCTATGGAATAATAAGAGATTGTGGAATGCTTTTAGTTTGGGGTATCAACTACTTCTTCTAAGATCTTATTTATGACAAATACTACTAGTATACTGCTAACGACTGCTATATCTTTTTGGTGGAGCTTCAAATTCAAGTATCCAAGTTAAAAAGCTTAAGGAAACAAAGACTATCTTGTTTGTGTTTCAACTTTTTATGTTATGTTTTCCTTTGTTTTTGCTGCTTTTTGGATATTATGTTATGTTTGAATGTTTTAGAGACTTTGCTTGAAAACTTGAGTCATGCATTTGTGCATTTTGGCTCATTTAGTTGGTTGAAATACATCTTTCTATTTTGGATATTGTTGGTTATTTCGGATACGTTTCTTTTATTTCGGATAATTTTCTTTCATTACGGGTATAATTCTTTTATTTTGGGTATTTCGGGTAGGAAAATACCCGAACCATTATAGAACCGAAAAAATCGGGTATTTTACGGTTCTTAGACAAGTATATCCGAACCGACCCGGAACCGACTCGTACCGAACCGAAACCGAACCGAAACCATTTCGGTACCTATATGGATCCTAAACATGTATACCCGAAATACCCGGAACCGAATGGATCCTACCCGGAACCGAACCGTATATCTGAATGCCCAGAGCTAATTACATTGTTGGCGATGAAGAATAGATCATTTTTGTTAGTTTTAATCATCACTATTTTTAACTATTTAAAACATTTATTCAAATTTTCACGTTCTTATTTAAAGTACAGTTATCAAGTCTAGTATTATACTATTATCATATCTACCAAAAGTTTTATTGGTATTACTAAATTTGTGGTGGATATTCCAGTTTACTATTTGGATTTTTAGTTTTGTAAAAAATATAAACCATTCATAGTTTGGTTCAATACAGTTTGGGTTTCTTCAGTTTTATATAAGTTGAACTATATAAAACTCATATAAAAATTTGGTTTGGATTGGTGCTCAATTTGGGTTTTAATTTATCACAAAATAATCTAAAGTTTATTACAGAACAACCTACAGATAATCTAAAGCTCCTCAACAACCTACAGATTATGGTTAAAAAATAAACACAAATACATTATTTAAAAGAGTTATTTTATATAAATTAAAGGAGAGGACTTTTTAATGTATTTCATTTTCTTAGAACTACAAAGTTAATTTCACCCATGATGTCCTCGAGCTTATCTACTATAACAATGGATGTTAGATTCTTACGTGTTTTTCACTATGATTTCTTTTTGTTTTGCCAATAAAACAGTTTCAATAAATCTTTTAAGATTACAATTCCTTAACATAATATCAAAAATAATACAATGACATGAATGAAGAACATAATTTGGCTATCTTAAAAAATCATAAATTCGCTGAAAATTCAGTTAAAGCTTGTGTAACGTCATGATTGTTTATGTTCGTGCGTCTTCCGTCCGTTCATTTGGTTTGTGGATTTATTTTTGTCCGACGGAAGGATTATTATTTTTTAGAGGTTTTAAAGACTTATTTATTGTCCATACAACCACCACATACAATCACCACACGATCGTTCATATGCTTTGTTCTCACTCGTGTGATACCGCGAATCACTTTCTGATAGGTTATCCATCCTTCAACTATTCGAACTCCAGTAAACTTAACTTTAGAGTTCTCTCTGGATAAGTAACCGAAAAGATAAGTGCATTTTGGTGACATAGATAGTCAAATCAATTCTTTTAAGCCTCTCCGCATATACCACAAACTAGGATGTTACAATCCATCTCCTCACAGAACGCAACGTCTTCGTTGCACACCATGAACGTTATCCTTGACGGTGTGAGTCTTCACTGACTCCATACATGTCATTGGGTTCAGCTCTGATATCACTTATAACCCTCCCATCCGTAGGCTCCAAGTCTGCTTACTCGGTATGTGAGTCCACCCTCGTCCGACGGCTAGATTGTGATTTTTGGAAGGATTTAAAAACTTGTTTACTATCCATTCAATCACCACACGACTGTTCCACATGATTTTTCCTCACTCCTACGATACCGTAAATCACTTCTCGGTATGTCAACCATCCTTCAATTACTCCAATTCAAACACGCTTAACTCTAGAGTTCTTTATGGATAAGTGACCAAAAACATAAGTACACTTTGGTAACATAAATAGCCAAATCAATTATTTTAAATCTCTTTGCATAGACTATAAATCGGGATGTTACAGCTTGCTCTATTTTTTTCGATTAAATTGCTCTATTTTTCTTATACACAAGGAGGGGAAATGCCCAAAGATTACCAGAGTGACAAATTTAATACTTCAAAAACAAGAACATGAATTAGTTATTGTTGGAAAAAATGTTATATTTAAATATGTAAAATATATTAAAATTAAGAGGCTTTTTATATTAAGTAAGGCTGGGAAAAAAGATGCTCAAAAGATTAGTAAAAAAACAGTCCAACCAAAAACGAGTAAAGTATATGTAATACACTGTCTTTTTGAATCATGTATATAACCTTTTAACTATCATAATACTCAACCATAATCACAATATCCTCAACAATAATCCCATAAATCCGAGCATTTTATTAAATTCTCAACTTAAAAGTCTTATAAACTAAATCCAAAACTGAATCACTTCAAAAAAAAAACCCAAAAGATTTAACATAAAGATATTCTACTGTTCTGAAATATAGCACCACACGTGTCTTATACTCCGGCAATTCTTCGAAATTATTTAGAATATCTGTAAAAAGAAAGAGAAGAGTAATTTGGATTACTCAATGAGTGAAGGTCTTAGGGACCCACGATCTCATCTCAATCACCAACAAACTATAAGAATGGATATTGTGATAATATCATCTCGTAAACATACCTCTTAAGAGGCACTCACATACCAAACAAGATTCCTATACAATCTAATGTCCCCGTGTTCCATGATGTATATTCCTGACACCCCATGGGTTCGGTCTCGTGTTCCAGGACGTCTATTCATGACATGCCTCGAGACCCAGGGCTCGCTGTAGCCCTTTCCAATGTAGGACATATCACCGCCATTACTTCGGCCCACATGCCTTTCAATCAAGCATCCCCTCATGGGACCTTACCACCACAACACAACCTTATCCATGAGAAAACCCCATCACCGCTACTCATCCTAATCCATGGGATATCCCATTCTCTACAGCAACAACACATAACACACACATCATTCACAAACAAACAATTGTATACAGTTTAATGATAACCTAATGTTCTAGGTGTTTTCCATCACATAAACACAAATCAACAACTAGATCTAATCCTCCTAGCCATCTAGACTGATATTATCAATGAATCATATCCTGCAATTTGCGTGAGAAAGAGGTAGAGTTCACGAACGGTCCTCACATTAGCCTTAAATCAACGGTAAACGGTAGATCTGACAAGAGAAAGAAGATTATTGGATTCACGGTTAAGATCTGCAAAAAGGGATTCCAGATCTCAGATCTAAACATGAAGGAATAAAAGGAGATGAGAGAAAGAAGTTAGATCCAGATCTAACCCTTCCGGGACATCTCGTCCGCGAGAGAAGAAGAAGAAAGGAAGACGAAGGCTATGGATCTCGGGATCTTACTTAATCTCTAGAAGAATAATTAAGATGACACTCGAGCGAATTTAGAAGACAACGATTCGAGATAGAAGATTTACGCAGATCTAGGGAAGAGAAGAAGGCTGTGGCCGCAGCTGCTTCACGACGGATGGCCGGCGGCGCTTCACGGTGGCGGGCGGCTGGTCTCAGCTTGTCGACAACTGCTCTCTCGTGAATCTTTGCATGGTTTCACTTCTAAAGTCTCTCTACCTTTTTCTATGGGTAGCAATTGTAATTTATAGGGGTTTAAGAGTGAAACCCTAGGGTTTTTGGGTGGGCCTTGGGCTTAGAATACCACCACCCAAATGATCTGGTTTTGGGATGTTGCAATTCTCCCCCATCAAATGAGAATTCGTCCCCGAATTATTGCTAACATCACCGAAACAAACCACGCCCTCGAACAACTCTGGATGACTCGACTTAAACTGCAATTTTGGCTCCCATAACTCTTCTCGGATTCCATCTATCTCCCATTGAATAAATACCATTTTGGTTATCTTCCATGGATCTCAGACTCTCGGGGACCAACAATTCCAACTGGCTTACTGATCACAGAAAAGTTGTAGTTGACATCTGGCAGCGGCTCAAGAAAAGTTACCTTCAACTCACGTACAACCTTCCGCAGAACTGATACATGGAATACATTGTGAAAGTTCGACAGCTCTTGTGGCAACTCCAACTTGTATGCCGCTTCTCCAACTCTCTCGATTATCACAAACGGACCCATGTATCTCGGTCTCAGCTTCTTCAACTTACGATTTGGGTTATTACCCCAAAAGGTTCTCATCTTCAGGTATACTGAATCACCCACTGCAAATTCCAGATCTTTACAGTGCTGATCTGTGTAGCTCCTTTGTGATAAGCTTCCTCCAGCCTATCTTTGAGAATTTTCACTTTTCCTAAAGTTTCTTGGATCATTTTCGACTCTAGATCCCGTCTCTCCCCCAACTCGATCCAACATAAGGGGGTCCTGCAAGGTCTATCATACAGAACCTTGTATGGATACATCTCTATGCTCGAGTGGTAACTGTTGTTGTAGGAAAAATCGACCAACGGTAGATATTTCACCCACTTGCCTTCCCAATCTAGAACACACGCTTTCAGCATATCCTTTAGCATCAAAATGGTGCTCTTATATTGTCAATCAACTTGCAGATGATATGTCGTACTGAGGTGTACCTTCGTCCCAGTTGCCTTCTGAAAGGCCTGGCAGAAATTCGAAGTGAACTTTGGCTCGATCCGACACAATACTCATTGGTGCCCCATGCAACTTCATGATGGTGTCCACATAATTCTAGGCAAGAATCTCGGTTCCATCCATTTTTTATATGACAAAAATGTGCATTTGGTGAGTCGGTACAAGATCACCCAAATTGCATCCTGATTCCCTGATGTCTTCGGTAGTTGGTAACGAAATCCATAGTCACCATGTCCCATTTTCATCATGGTAAGGGCAACCCTTGCATCTAGCTCTGATATATTGGGTATTTGGTTCAGTTCCAGGTATTTCTTGTATTCAGATTTAGTACCCAATGGATATTTGTATATGTTTGGTCCGGTTTCGGTTCGGTTCTCATCGGTTCCGAGCTGGTTTGGGTACAAAGGTTAAGAAACCAGAAAATACCCCAAAAAAACGGTTCTTATCGGTTCCATGTATTTTATACCCGAAATGTAAAAACAATTACCCAATAAAATTAAAAATACCTTAAACTTAAACTGTTAATACTTCAAAAACGGCCGAAATGTAAAAAATTACCCGATAAATTAATAGTACCCAAAACTTAAACTGTTAATACTTCAAAAAATACGTGAAATGTAAAACGAATTACCTGATAAAATTAAAAAAAAAAAAACCCGAACAAGCCGGAACACTAATAATTATTAAACCATTCTCTCAACATCTATGTTTTCGGTTCTTCTTATCGGTTCTCGGTTAATACCTGAACCACATCGATACCCGCAGTTCCTAAATTTCATTACCCAATGGGTATTAACATATAACCAGAACCGAACTGAACCGAATTCTCCGGGTTGGTTTCGGTTCGGTATTTCGGTTCTGTTTAATATGTCCATGGCTACTTGCATCAGTCCGCTCGGGAACTTCTTCTTTGCCTTCACCGACTGGCACATCTGTCACAGTGAAACCCAAGTGACAACATCCCTCTTCATGCCATCCCAATGATGATACCACTTTAGATCATGATACATCTTGGTGCTCTCCGGATGTATCGAAAACTGTGAATGGTAAGCCTGCTTCAAAATCTCATCTCTTAGCTCCTTGATGTTCGGCACACAAACACGGTTATTGAACAAGAACAGGCCATTGGTCGTTATTCGGTACCCAGCCACTTCCTTATCAACCAATTCTCGAAGGGTTCCATCCTGCTTATGGGCTTCCCTGATTCTCCATAACAGGTCAGTTTGATCCAAATCATCCAGTCTAGTGACATCTTCTTATGCAGTGGTGGCACACAAGCGCAAGCTTGCTAACGTCGCTTATAACTCTTGCACCTCTTTGGTCTCCGATAAAACGGTCTTTCTTATGCTTAAGGCATCAGAAACATGGTTAACTTTTCCAGGGTGATACCCGATCTCAAGATCTTAATCCACCAAAAATTCGACCCATCTACGTTGACTCAGATCAGCCCTTCTTGAGTGAAGATATACTTCAAGCTCTTATGGTCCAAGAATATCTATACTCTTTCTCCGTACAAATAAGCACGCCATATCTTCAGAGCGAAAAATACTACTTCTATCTTCAAATCGTGGGTGGGGTAATTAACCTCATGCTTCTTCAACTTCATTGATGCATAAGCCACATCATTTCCCTTCTGCATCAGTAAAAATCCCAACCATGTTCCAGAAGCATTAGTGTAGACTACAAATGGTATTCCCAGCCACGGTAGTACTAACACTGGAGTTTGAGTCAAATAATTCTTTAGTCTTTCAAAATTTCTGGCACACTTCTCCGACCAGACAAACTTAGTGTCCTTTCCTGTCAAGATCATTAATGGCTTGGCCATGCTCGATTGCAAGGTATTAGGTTTCTCTCCATCTCTCTGATTTCAAGTTACCCTAATCTTACACACATTCTTAGGTTTATATACTAAGTCTATTACAAAGATAAGTCGGTTTAAACCAAATTGTAACGCAAAGAAACAAGCACGTTCCTAATTGAAATACCCAGTCGAGGACAAAGTTATAACTATATGATTTTCATCACCAAAGCCCAACAAATCTCCACCTTGATGAAAACCATTCCCAAGTATAACTTATTTATCCTTGCAAACATGTGTAGCTTCAGAAAGTTTCAGCACCTTAGTGCTCTTCGTAACCGAGAAAGCTCAAGTCCTTCCCAAACATCTCCACATGAAGAACCTTTGTTAACATATCAGCCATATTTCTTTCAGTTGGGATCTTGGACAGCTTAACTTCTCCTTGTGCAACTATGTCCCTAATGAAATGCATCCTCATATTGATATGCTCTGTCCACTCATGATGGAAAATGTTATTGGATAAGCTTAACACACTTTGTGAATCACACCAAATCTCCACTGAGTCTTGTTTGAAACCAAACTCCTCAGCCAAACCTATTAGCCAAATTGCCTCTTTCACAGCTTCTACCAATGTCATATATTCTGCCTCAGTTGTAGACAGTGCGACGACATGTTTAATACTAGACTTCCAACTAATATTGCTTCCACCAACTGTGAAAATATAACCAGTAATTGATCTACTTCTGTCCACATCCGATGCAAAGTCTGAATCACAAATGCCTTCAACCTTGAACTCCTTGTTATTCCTGAACACAATCTTCAAATCATGAGTACCCTTAAAATACCTTAATATCCACTTCACTGTATTCTAGTGTAACATGCCCAACTTACTCATAAATTTGCTAACTAAGCCCACTACATAAGCCAAATCACATCTTGTTCCCAACATCGAATACATGATTCTCCTAATAGCATTGGAGTATGGGATGTTTTCCGTAATTGTCTCAGCTTCATCATCCTTGGTTGCAGACAATTTGAAGTGTGATCATATAGGCGTCGAAAATGATCTATATTCATCCATATTGAATACCTGACGAATCTTCTTGATGTAACCAGATTGAGACAATGTGAGAAATCCACCTTTACGTTCTCTCTCAATATCTATCCTAAGAATTATTTTTGCAGCTCCTATATCCTTCATCTCGAACCTACTACTCAATAATTCCTTCACAACTTTTATCTCCTTCATATCCTTTGATGAAAATGCAATTAGCATGTAATCAATACAAGAGTACGTATATAAATCACGTCCATACAATGCCTTTTCAAACAAGCATACATAGTCCTCTTTCCCCTTAACCACAAAACCTTCTGGCTGCTCCATATAGATCTCCTCTTCAGTCAAACCATGAAGAAACACAGTCTTAACATCAAGTTTGTAACGCCCCCTTCCTGTTTTCCGCTGACCGACGAGCTGACCGGCCAACAATCAAACAAGAACATGACCGATCGAACCCGAGCAGTCATACGAGAAGAGTTTGTCACAATACGAAATCCAGAGACAATCTGGTTTGAGACAAAGGCTCGAACCAAACTATCTTTAACTCCGTTTACCTCGTTTCCACGATACCAGGCTTCGCAACCTGTACCGCCTCCACGAATTGTGTTCGGTTCAGACGAAACCGTATATCAGAGAATTATTCTGTTTTTATTACTTTAAAAATATAAAATCTTATTTATAACAATATACTGTTTTACACAAAATATTTAACGGGATCCCAACAAAATCCGAAAACCAAAAGTAACAGTCAAAATGCGTAAACTACAAACCGATACCCAATGCCAACCCGAGACTACTCTGAGTGTCCTACGCGTCCGCCGAGCTACGCCAAGATTACCCAGTGAGACGGCTCCCAACTAAAGGCTGCTAATAATCTAATGATCCCACCCAAACCCAAAATAACAATCAAGTATAATAGATGATCACGTGCTACCAAGACGTGATGAGCTTCACAACACACACAAGCATTAAAATAACAACACAATCATCAACGAAGGGAATCGAGAACACTACGGCACATGTTCTCGATTAGACTCGATCTATCTATCGCAGCTCGAACGCAATCTCCACACCATCTGGGCCCATTTTGCGAACTCGGTGACTTCCACGGGAACACTTAGCTTCTACCACGGTAGCTAAAACCTCCCACGACTCCTAGGCGATAACACGAAGTCCTGCGGCTAGGACACCGTTCTCCGTCCATCGATACGCGATGACTCAGGTTATCTATAGTTTCCATGCCGTCCGGCCCTAGGACGCGACCCCGTATTCTCCGGACCACACACCTACAGACGTCACTCCATAGGTTAACTCCTGCCAGAACCACTTTCCGAAGGTACATGCCTGATCAGGTAACTACCCGAGGATCCAATCGGGTCGGAAGTACCGGAACGCCATCTCTAGACTTGCGGGATCTAACGCGCCCTATAGAGTCCTAATAACAGTAATGTAAACAAGCTGACACACTGGGACTCTATCACGCAATACCAACAAGGTCAAACAGAAACATTATCTTAATCCCCAATCCATCCCGCAAGTCCTATCACCAACCTCCACATCACCCAAACTTACTCGGTCCCGCACCAGAGTAAGTATCTACAGTACAGTCTACTCGGCCCAACACCGAAGTAGATAAACAAGCAAGCAATCACACAAACAATCAACAGTCTACTCGGCCCAACATCGAAGTAGATAAACAATCACACAATCAATCAATTACAACACCACACAAACAATTAACTAGGTCTATTCGTCTTTTAGTATTTATTAACCTTTACTCATTCAATCCGCTACCTTGGGATTAGTGGATTACTAATCCCGTAGATGGCCCATCAATCACACCACTTCTTATCACTTCCTAAGTTTCTTTTAGTAAGTCCTCGATCTGTCGGTTTAGAGTTAGTAAGATTACTAACTCCCAGACATCTCATTATTTATTAACTTTCATTTATTAATCCACCCCGTTATTATATTCTAAGTGTGTTATGTCATTTAACCGTATTTTAATCAACTCATAATTTCCCGTATATAGATTCATTTAGATACGTTCTTAAATACTGATATATACATATATGTCCTAGCATGCCGTTCTATATGTATTCATCACCCAATCAAGCAATCTACGAACTATCAACAATTACGGATATAAGCTAACTAGCATGCATCTCTTAACCTAACCGTTTAATTAATTAACCGAGTTATTAATCAACCTAACCGTTCTAACCAATTCAATCAATCGGGTATGCAACCTAAACTACGGTTTATAAATTCCGGATCTATATGATTCTAAATGCAACACACAATTTAGCCGACTCACAGTGTTATTATGACGACGGATGGATGGTTTGACGGAATCCCCGAGACCCGAACTAAACCTGTTGCTACTCCGAACCCTCCCCGAACCGTTGACTCGCTTTGACCTGACCTTGACCTTGGTGATTCCGATGAACCTCCGGACCATCTTCTCTTTCCTCATTTTTGCTTTCCTCCGATTTTCTCTCTCCTCCGGTTCTCTTTCTCTCCATTTCTCTTTTCTCTCTCTCCTCCGGTTCTCTCTCTTCTTCGGTTCTCCCTCTCTTCTTCTTCTTCACGCCTCTCTCTCTCTCTCTTCTTCTTCCTCTCCTTTCTCTTCTTCCTCCTCCTCCGGTCTTCTTCTTCTCTCACTCTTCTTTCTCCTCTCCGGTTCTCTCCTACTTTGCTTTCTCCTCTCCGGTCTTCCTCCATCTATCTCTCCTCCTCTTCTTCATGCTACTTCTTCTCATCTCTCACGCTTCTCTTCTTCTTCTTCTCTCTCTTCTCTCACGTTCTCCTCCTTGTTCTCTTCTTTTCTCACGCTTCTTCTCCTACTTGCTTCTCTTCTCTACATCTTTTCTCTCTCCTTCACGCTTCTCTTCATCTTCTTCTTCTTCATCTTCTTTCTTCTTCTTTCTCATCATGCTTTATCTTCATTATTCTTCTTCTCTCTTCTCACGCTTCATCTTCATTCTTCTTCTCTTCTTCTCTCCTTCTTCACGATTCTTCTCTCTCTCCCACGTTTCTTCTTTCCTCTTTCTTCTTCTTCAAGCTTCAACTTCATCTTCTCTCTCTCCTTCTTCTTCTGGTCTTCTTCTTCTTCTTCTCTCGGCTCCTCCTCCTCCTCCTCCTCCGGCTTCTTCTTCCTCCTCCGACTTCTTCTTCCTCCGGCTTCCTCCGGTCTTCCTCTTCTTCTCCTCCTCCTCCTTCTTCTCCTCCTTCTCCTTCTTCTTCTCATCTTCCTTCCTCTCCCTCACGCTTATTCTCTTCCTTCTCTCTTTCTCTTCTCTCTTTTTCTTTGTTTGTTTTGGTGTGAGTAAAAGAAGTGACCCAAGGCCTCCTTTTATAGTTGAAGCAAATCCATAGATTGAAGACACCTTTCTGGACACTTGTACTTGCCCTCCATCACAGCCATCCACGCCATCAGCTTCTAGATGGGGAGAGTTCATTGAATCTTCTCCTTAGCTTCCTCTCCAAGTAACCATGACATGTGTCCTTTCTTCTAGAAGAAATAGGTTAGGTGGTGCCTAAGGAGTTGTCACACTTGTCTCTTTGATGTCCAATATTGCCAAAACCATTGTACCAAAACATTTCTAGAAGATCCTCAATCCCGAACCATTCAGACGTACCGATATTACTGTTTTCGTGTTTAATATTTTAGAAACTCCTTATCTTCTTCTATAAATACACCAAGCCCCATTTTCAGATTCTAGATGATCTTAGATGAATTTAGCAATTTGAATCACTCCGTTTGGACACTCGTAGCTCCGGATATGAAATTTACAAGTTTTATTGGTTATATCGGTTTTCTTTCCCGATAGTCCGTAAAACTCGTTTAATCTATGTTTCTTCCACTTCTGGTCTTCTAAATGTTCTTTATGGACGAAAAGAAGAAAATTTGGCCCATTTCCGCTTCCGGCTCGCATTTTGGTAAAATTACCAAAACGCCCTTCCTTTCTTGAAAATTACAGAAATACCCTTCGTTGACTTTTCTACTGCCCGCTGACTATTTCTTGGAACAGGATATTACAAAGTTTCTCCAATTTCATAACAAAACTCGCAGTAGTCGATAGAAGAAACATGTCTGAAACATGCTTCATTACAGGTGAGAACACATCTTGATAATCAATACTCTCCCTCTGAGAGTACCCTTTAGCTACCAACCTAGCATTTTATATTGGTGATAGGTGTAAAGTTTTAACCCTATACTAACTGCAAGTGCACAGTAATATCAATGTAGTACTTAGGGATCGAATCCACGAGGACTCTAGGCAACGATAGAATTAGAACGGTCAAGCTTAAACTAGGAGAAAACAAATTGTATTGAGAAACGAAAAGCAATGCGAGAAAGTAAACAAGTAGCAAGTTTGGTTGTAAGAAATTAACTAAGGGTGCTAAGTCTAGGGAGTTCTCAGGAAATCAGACAAGCAGACAAATCATTCAATCAGGATCTAATTAAACACAGTTCTAGAACTCAAAACACAGATGTAGAATTAACCAACTTTCGTTGTGAGAATTCTCTAAGCCTAATTGCAGAAATCCAAATGTCTTTGTAATTCCTAACAGATTAAACCAGCTTTAATGATCAAGTTCGATATGTTCACAATCTAATTAAACCAAATTTCTTTGCGAGTAATTATATTGCTCAACCTAAATAGTTGAGATTCTAAACCACACTTTCGTGTCAATCTAGCAACCTAAGATCTAGATTCTAAGTGATCAAGTTAGAACTAGCATTAAACACAATTTAGTTTGAAGAACATCTATTGATATGAATCCTTAACTGAATTAATTATATCTAGCAAGTCATAAAATCCTTATTGAGAATCCCTAAACCTAACTATGAATCTACTCAGACATAGATAATGAAAACATGATCAATAAATAATTAGATATCATAAAAGAGATTAAACAAGTAAAGGGGTTCGAAATCTTCTCCAAAAATAAGGTGTAGTACAGGATCAGATCAGCCCCAAATAGCTCTAAAAACTCTCTGCTCTAAAGTATGATAGCGTCTGTTAAAAACTGATGTAAAACCTAATTAAATAGCTAAATCACGTTTTGGGGCTTCTTGTAAATATCTGGAACTTCTAGGCACTTTTGCAATATCATCATTCTTCATTAACTATCGCGAGCCTGGCCTAACACGCTGTGCATCGATCGATGCTGATGTGCGTCGATCGACACACTCCTCTGTTTCGGACAGTGAGCACAAACTCTCGGGTCAAAACTCCAAAATGCTCCATTTAGCTCCATAATCTCCAATTTCACTCCAAATGTGTGTGTACCTAATAACACCTGTAAAAGACTCTAAAAGAACACCAAGAGACTCTAAAACATACTTATATCATGGCATAAAACCGGTAAAAACCATGATATATCAACTCCCCCACACTTAGCCTTTGCTTGCCCTCAAGCAAAACAGAGAACTAAAACATGGTGAAGAGGTTTGAAAACTTTCAGAAACTCTTTTTGTCCTAGAAGCAACAACACTCAGATTCCCCTTAGTAGACCACTGAAAGAATCAACTGCAAGATATCAAGACCAACATGTACTTCCCCCACACTTAGCAACTGTCCTAAGTAAACTCCACAATCAATCCAAGCAATTCAAATTCACCCTACTGACTTCTTAAGCATATTAAGTGCGGTCTCACCTAAGGATTATCGATCAAAGGAGACATGAATTCTTACTTTGTCAGCTCTAGACCACCATACTATCTTTTTCTGGTTCCTTTTCTTCTCTTTTCCCTTCCTTAGCATTCTGATTTTTCCCCATTGGGTATCATTTTTTTTTATCAGTGCTCTTTCCGTTAAGGGGTGTACTTTGGACACATTCCATGGATAGCACAGGAGGTAATAGTGTTTGCTACTACTCTCGTGACCACTTCGGAGTTACTAACTCATCCTCAGTTTATTACTTTTTTTTTTATGGAAGGGGAGAAGGGAACCATACTTGGACAGGTTTACAAGCTATGTCAGAACTAACAAAGGAGTTCGGCTCAAGGTATACCAAGCCCTTAGGTGAGAAAATTAAAGTCAAGTTAAGGGTGAAGCCAGTAAAAGGATCCTATGAATACCTGAATTGATATGGGTGTCCTCAGTAGGTTGATCCGTGTTGGGTTTTCTAATAGTCATAGATTGATCTTTCAGCTTCATCCCTATCCTTGTTTTGACTCAATAAAACAAAATTTTGAAAAATTGGACTGACTCTTAAGAAAACAGAAAGACAAAAGCCAGTAGCTACCTCCCCCACACTTGAAAGACAATGTCCCCAGTAGTGTTAAGCTAAGGGTTGGCAAAAAGAAAGCAAAAATGTTAATGGTGTGTTGAGTTCTGTCTGATTTTTACCTCTGTCGCTGTAACGACCGTTGCTAGGCGATTTTTCGTCATGTGTTGATCGTTGCTCAGGACCGCAACGATCGCTGCAGTCCGATTTCTCGTTTTGTGACGATCAACACAAGGTTGTATCGATCGACGCACGGCGATAACCGAGAACAGTCAGCAAGTTAGCAGGTTAGTCCGTGAGAAATCATCAAATTTCAAACCTGCAAGCTGAAGATCAATGAAAATAGAGAAAATCAAAGCAACTAATAGTCTCAAACCAATCACAGCATCCAAACATAAGTATCCTAAGAAATCAAAAGAAAAAATGCAGAAGAAATGTGAAAAAGAAATAAAAGGACCGTAGTCTGAAAATGCTCGCTACTCTCACTCGTCCTCTATCCCATCAATGCGATCAGTACCACTCGAAGAACCGGGAGTCGGAGATCGATGTCTATGTCGAGAAGGTCCTGGATGGTGTATCTACGGCTGTCTCCTGCAAGTGCAGGTACGCATGAAGTTCCAGATGCTCCGTAGAATACCATCCTCACGCTCTCTCCACTCTGCCTCAGTCATATCACCAAAAGGCATCTAAGGCTCGGGATAAGGGCCAACATCATCAACAGGGGAAGCAGGTGCAGGCGCAGATGAAGTATAAGCTCGTGTAGAAGGCTCTCCCAGCGGATGAGCCATAGAAAGAACTCTGCGCTGATCTCTCGTAGGAGGCTGGAATATCAAGGCATCCAGCGTATCGATTTGTGTCAAACCAGCAGCAGAAAGATCCACACCACGCTTCTCAGTGGCAGGGTCTTAATAGACCCATACACATCCCTCCTTCAGCCATGTAGCCCTCTGCAAGTGGCTAAAATCAAGGAACTCCTTGCTGTCATTACACTCCGTACCCTCTAAGGGAATCCTACAATGCCTGAAAATGGGAGTAAATAGACTCACTACTGTCTCAGTGCCCTTACCATCAAATGGCTTCTTCTGCAGGTCGCATAAATGATGTGCAAAAACAGCTCCCAAGTTGAGTCCTCTAGTGGGATCTCTCAGAACAGTATCCTCAAACTGGTCCCTCAGTCCAATGAACATCATCTCCATCTCGTTCTTACGCATCTTGTTGGCTTCATATTTGCACAACAGAGTACATCCCAAGATGCGCAAGACATATCTGAGAACATGATGTCTGACCTGTATCAGCTTCGTCGTCCTCGAGTTGTACCGACCATTGCCAATACACTCCCAGAAATACTGAGCTTCCTCCACATCCCACTCAAGAGTCATACCAATACGCGTCGGCTCAGTGCTGAATTCATAAATCCTACAGATATCGAGAAGGGGAATCCGATACCTGGCTCCTAAGAACATAAAGGTAAAGAAACCTCATGAAGCTCTCCTGCTCTCTGGTTCAGGGTATATCACTCTACAGGTGGCCAGCAGCTGTCTCACCAGATCAGGATACAAGTCGTAAGGCTGCATAGGCATTGTCCCCAGACCAATGCCCTTACACAGTGCAAGAACCTGCTCATCGATGCCTAGACTCTTGCAAGTCGAATAATCCGCAAACTTGGTCGGCTTAAGCGTCATGCCACACCAACCATTGTAGAGCAATGTGTCAAACTCTTCCCAATGGTCAAGCAATGGCCTCTCTGTGAACGTTTCAGTCTTGAGAAGCTCATCAATCTCCATGCCCCAGACCTTATCTGTCGGAATCAACTGCTCATCTGCTCTAGGCCAGGGCGGCTGTATCGCTTCATGATCTCTCTGATAGTCCTCAGGATGTGGTGATTCTCGATGGAACCACTCAGCTGGTGGATGATGATGAGTTGTAGCTGTTGTGGTTGTGGTAGCTCTACGTTTGCGAGCTGGTCGAGGAGGCATCTGCAAGAAATAAACAATATAAGTCACTGCAGAAACTCCCTGTGGAATCGCAATGCAACGATCGTTGCACAAGTGCGTCGATCGTTGCAGGGCGATTTCACAGCCGACAAATAATCTCAAAAATAAGTTCAAAATTCGTTCCAAAACCTCACAAACAGCCAAATACCATCACCAAACATCCCTAATCAAGTCTAATCAGTACGGGTTCATCAATTTCAAGCCTAAAAATCCCTAATTTCTAAACCCTAAAACCGAATCCGAAAATGATGAAAATGAGAGCTCTTACCTTGGATTCACTGCAAATGGGTTAGATAAATAGACAGGGGATATCAAAATAAGTAGAATCGGGCTTTGAATCAGAGGAAACGATGAAGAAATGAGAGATTTAGGGTTGTGCACTCGCGGTTGTACGGACGGCGAAATGGGGAAGAAAAGAAGAGAAGAGGGGTTTAAGGCACTTACCTGGATCGTATGAGCAACGATCAATGCATAGGTGCAACGATCGATGCATAGGTGCAACGATCGACGCTGTTGAACCAAATTGGTTCCGATTTAGCACGCGTACCTTAATTTTGCAATTAAACCATTTGCAACGACCGTTGCACATGGCAGCAACGATCGTCACAAGGCGATCCCATCTCTTCGTCATATCTCCCTGCAATGACCGTTGCACATATAGGAACGATCATCACACATCTCTAGACAGTGTTCTGTATCAAAAACTTAGCAAAAACAAATAAAAACGTGAAATCCTAAGAAAAACACCAAAAATAAGAAACAAAAACACTAAAACCTAACAGTGGGTTGCCTCCCACTCAGCGCTTGTTTAAGGTCATTAGCTTGACCGGACGAACAAGATCAGTTTGCTGGAGATCCTGACAGAGACTGTGATTGCCTCTATGCAAGTCTCCTCATCCACGGTGGAGAGTAAGCTTCATCAATGTGAGCTCGTCCAAGAAAAGTTGGAATAAAATGTTCCCCAGGATCCAAAACCAAAGTGTTACTCGTCTGAGCTCCATGCCCATCCTCAATCTTGAAGGTATGTCCATCAATCAGTGGCTTGCGCAGCATGTCCATCTCAAAGTGTAGCGGCTCATCTCCCAGATAGAGATCAATCAAACTGTGCCTCACATCTATCATTGCTCCAGCTGTGGCTAAGAATGGCCTACCCAGAATTAAAGCATCATCCTGCTCACTGTCATACTTAAGCACCAAGAAGTCTGTTGGAACCAAGTAGTTTCCAACTCTCACTGGGACGTCCTCAAGAACTCTTTCTGGATTCCTTATTGACTGATCAGCTAGGACAAGAGAGGTCCTAGTGGGTGAAAAATCCATCATACCCAGTTTCTCTTCCACAGAGTATGGCATGAGACTTCCAGCAGCTCCTAAATCACACATAGAGCGCTTGAAACCATCCTCAAAGATAGAACAATTCAGCACAAAAATCCCAGGATCAGGTAGCTTCTTGGGAATCTTAGTCAACAGCACATCACTTATATGTTGAGGAACAACTATAACCCAATCTTTCAGCTCTTCATCCAAAGGCAACATCTTACCCAAGTATCTCTGCACACAAGGGTGATAAGGTGGATCATCAGATGGTTGAATTTCTTCCAACTCTTCACCAACCTTTTCCAGCTGTTTAAGCTCATCAATCTCTTGTTGAATCACCTCACACACTTTAGGATATAATCGAATAGATTGTGCATAAATCTCCTGTTGAGTTATCTCAGACACTCCAGGGAATAAACGATTAAGCTCTGAATCTGCATCTGCATCAATGCCATAAGAATCATGTGAATCTGTCTGTCCACGCCATGCAACGATCGACGCTAAGGGTGCATCGATCGATGCAGTTAAATTTTCACAGATTCCACCCGAGAGATTTTCCTCAAAATCAGAAATTTCAGCCTCTTCTACCAGTTCAGCTGTATTTAGCTCAAATATTTCACCTAGATGTGATCCATCATCAATGTACACTGACCAGGCCTTAATGTGGGTGTCTACAACACTCTTCCCTTTGAAAGAGTTTGAGATTTGGCTCACCTGAGTGTCCAATTGTTTCACATGAGTACTTAGAGACTCAAACTTCCCATTGAGATCCTCATAAACAGCATCCAACTTCTTGTTGCATTCCACAGCAATCTTAGTCTGTCCTTCCAGCAGCTGTTCCATCATGGCCTCCATCTTACTCTCATGAGTAGTAGCTACAAGGGGTATCTGGTAAGAAGAAGATCCATAAGTCCTTTGATTACATTGCTGGAAAGGTTTCTGAAATCCACTAGTATGTCCAAATCCAGAAGAGTTTTGGTTGCTGTTGAAAGCACTCTTCTGTCCTCCATTGAAGAACCTATTACCAGACTGATTTCCAAACATATTTCCTTGGAATCCAAATCCTCCGATGTAGTTCACATCCTCTTCCTGACCATCCTCTTCAGCATTGATCACTTCAACATCTTGAGCAAAATGAAAAGCCTTCTTCCCAGCTAGAAGATTACAAACAGTGTCCAGCTTAGATCTAATATCAGTTATCTCCAAATTCTCTATCTTTCCACCAGACTTCTTCCTTCTCTCATCAGTAGTCTTGCAGCTACTACTGCTTACTAAGTTATCTATCAACTGCTTAGCTTGCGCAGGAGTCCTAGTGTTGAAATTTGCATTGCTAGAATTGTCCAATGCAGTCTGATATGGAAGATCTATACCTCTAAAGAAGATACCCAGCAATGTTACCTCAGTGAATCCATGATGCGGGCAGTCACGTTGGTACTTCTTAAATCTCATCCAGGCAGTCTTAAGAGGCTCAGTCGGACCTTGAGAAAAAGTGAGAATGTCCTGCCTTGACTGATCAGAGCGAGCATCATCATAGAAGTGTCGCAGAACTCACTCTTCAGAGCATCCCATGTAACAAACTTCCCAGGTGGAAGTTGTTTCAGCCAAGCAGCAGCATCTCCAGCGAGAGAGTAGGGGAAGAGTTTGAGAAACAAATAGTCATAGTTCACTCCATCATATTTCATCCCAGTGACTATGTCCTCAAACTCATCTATGTGATCCATCGGCTGCTCATTAGGATAGCCATGGAAGGCATTCTGCCTCAGAAGAGAGTAGTAGATGGTCTTGATTTCAAAATCATTCCTATCAAAATCAGGAGGTACAAGAGCTGACCGGTTAGCATGAAACTCATCCGGTCGGTTATAGTCAGCAAAAGTCCTCTCATGGATAACCATCTCTCTACCTTGGGACTGTCCTTGGCCTTGGTTCTGCTCCTGGCGTGGTTGCTCAGGAGGATCAGGGATAACATTCCCTTCAACATCAATCCGTTCCCCAGCAGCATTGTACGGATTCCCAGCACGGTCCCTCAGGACACCTTGAGCATCAGGCAATATAATCACACGTTCAACTACCATCCTTGCTCTTTGAATTCTTCTGTTAGTCCTTTCTAGTCTATCAAGCTCTTCAAGTTGGAGGTTAACGAGGTTAGTGTTCGGATTACTTCTGGTATCACGTGTCTGCATAAACCGTTTGTAATCGTTAAGCAACGATCGATGCTAACAGTGTAACGATCGATTCAACTCCAATCGCCTAGTAACGATCGACACAAGAGGTGCAACGATCGATGCTATGCGAAATTAAAACCTGCGACAGAGAATAAACAGAGAAAAACCAGTAACTAAAAAAAAAAAAAAATACTAGTAAAAACCCTAAGTTCGAATCTATCGAAGACTCCAAAGAGTCCCCGGCAACGGCGCCAAAAACTTGATAGGTGTAAAGTTTTAACCTTATACTAACTGCAAGTGCACAATAATATCAATGTAGTACTTAGGGATCGAATCCACGAGTACTCTAGGCAGCAATAGAATTAGAACGGTCAAGCTTAAACTAGGAGAAAACAAATTGTATTGTGAAACGAAAAGCAATGCGAGAAAGTAAACTAGTAGCAAGTTTGGTTGTAAGCAATTAAATAAGGGCGCTAAGTCTAGGGAGTTCTCAGGAAATCAGACAAGCAGACAAATCATTCAGTCAGGATCTAATTAAACACAGTTCTAGAACTCAAAACACAGATGTAGAATTAACCAACTTTCGTTGTGAGAATTCTCTAAGCCTAATTGCAGAAATCCAAATGTCTTTGTAAATCCTAACAGATTAAACCAGCTTCAATGATCAAGTTCGATATGTTCACAATCTAATTAAACCAAATTTCTTTGCGAGTAATTATATTGCTCAACCTAAATAGTTCAGATTCTAAACCACACTTTCGTGTCAATCTAGCAACCTAAGATCCAGATTCTAAGTAATCAAGTTAGAACTAGCATTAAACACAATTTAGTTTGAAGAACATCTATTGATATGAATCCTTAACTGAACTAATTATATCTAGCAAGTCATAAAATCCTTATTGAGAATCCCTAAACCTAACTATGAATCTACTCAGACATAGATAATGAAAACATGATCAATGAATAATTAGATATCATAAAAGAGATTAAACAAGTAAAGAGGTTCGAAATTTTCTCCAAAAATAAGGTGTAGTACATGATCAAATCAGCCCCAAATAGCTCTAAAAACTCTCTGCTCTAAAGTATGATAGCGTCTGTTAAAAACTGATGTAAAACCTAATTAAATAGCTAAATCACGTCCTTGGGCTTTCTTGTAAATATCTGGAACTTCTGGGCACTTTTGCAATATCATCATTCTTCATTAACTCTCGCGAGCCTGGCCCAACACGTTGTGCATCGATCGATGCTGATGTGCGTCGATCGACACACTCCTCTGTTTCGGACAGTGAGCACAAACTCTCGGGTCAAAACTCCAAAATGCTCCATTTAGCTCCATAATCTCCAAATCCACTCCAAACGTGTGTGTACCTAATAATACCTGTAAAAGACTCTAAAAGAACACCAAGAGACTCTAAAACATACTTATATCATGGCATAAAACCGGTAAAAACCATGATATATCAATTGGTTCCTCCATTCTTGGTATACTTGGGCCCTGGCCTCAATATATATACCAACTTGCAGCTAATTACTTTTCTTCCTTTAGGTCTTTTGATTAACCTCCAAGTTTTGTTCTTCTCTAGAGAACTCATTTCTTCATCCATACCTCCATTCCAGAAAGTTTTATCCCTACTTTCTTTGGCTTCCTGATAATCTCTTGGTTCTTCATAACTCATCTCAACAGCAGCTATTAAGGCCAAACTCGCTAATCATATTCATTTAGATGTGCAGGTAGCCTTGGCTTTCTTCTTATCCGATCTCTAGACAATCTATAATCACCATGAGGTATATCGAGACGCAATCCAGAGAAATTTTCACTCTCATGTCGATCGGCACCAGCAAGTGTGTTGATCGACAAAACACCTGGAGACGAATTCTCCAGCTCTGTTTCTGTTTCTGACCTAGAAACTTCCTTTTATGGATCCTTGTTACAAATACCACATTCCATCTAATCACACATCTTTCATCATCCAAGAGAAAAAAACTTGTAACATTTAACTCCTTTAGGATAGCTAATGAAAACTCATTTCATTGTCCTTTGTTTCAATTTCCCTTGATCTACATGAACATAGAACAATGAACCGAATCTTCTAAGATGCTTGTAACCAGGCTTTCTTTCCAACCATAGTTCTTCATGAATGTTTCCATCTAAGGCCGATGAGGGACTCCTATTGATCTGATATGCAGTTGTGCTAACCGCTTCAGCCCATAACTCTTCACTCAATCCACTCTCATCCAAAATACAATGCACTTTCTCAATGATAGTTCTATTCATGTGTTCAGTTACTCCATTTTGATGTGGAGTATACGTCATATTCCTCTCAATACCATGTTGTTTTCAAAACCCATCGAACTCCTTGTTACAGAATTCCAACCCATATCAGTTCTCAGACACTTTACTTTTTTGATGATCTAGTTCTCAACTAGCTTATTCCACTCATAGAACTTGGTGAAAGTTTCACTCTTCGCTGCTAAGAAGTACACCCACACTTTTCTAGTGTAATCTTCAATGATAGACATAAAATACTGTTTACCTGACAAATTTGGAGTCACAGTTGGAGACCCCCAAAGGTCTGCATGTATATACTTTAATGCCTCTTCTGAATTTTGCTTTCCAATGTGGAAAATCAGCTTCTTATGCTTCCCCATCATACAACTTTCACAGAAATCCATGATTCCCAATTCTTCTTTTGTCGTTGATGCCCCTTTTGAACATGATCATTTGGTTCTTCATACTCTATGTCTCAACCTTCTATACCACAACATTGTTTCATCATTGAAAATCTTCTTGGAGACACTACTATTTGAATGTTCTATTACAGTCTCACCATCTAGCAGATACGAAGAACCGGTCAGGGAACCTTGAAGAGCAATTTTCATGTTCTTATAAAACCCCGTCTTCCTTTTTCCAGCAGCATAATCAAATCCCAGCTTATCTAACATACTTGTAGATATCAGTTTCTTTTCAGCTCAGGAATATACCTGACATTCGTCAATGTCTTGACCGTGCCACCATGAGCACTGATGTTGACTGAACCTATTCCCTTAACTCCACAGAATAGTCGGTCCCCAGTAGTAATTTTCCAGAGGTAGGATCTTCAAACATATAAAACTAGTCTCTTCGTGAGGTCATGTGATAAGAACACCCCGACTCAATCACCCACCTCTCTTGATGTCAGTTTTCAGAGACTGTTAATGCACCAACACCCGCAGATCAATCAATCAATTACCACTGCTTCTTCAGCGTTTTCATCAACGCCCATGCCCTTTTTCCTAGCATAACAATCAACCTTCTTTTGTCCTTCCTTCTTGCTCGTCAGCTTTGACGGTGCTGGCGTTTCTGACAGCGCATCCTTTAAACCCATGGTCAACAAGTGAGCTAACATCCTCTTCTTCAACAAAGAGAAATCTTCATGGCCATCAAAAGTAGTGATCTTCATCTTTGGTGACTTATCCATGATAGCCAAAAAACAAGGTCGCGGTCGAACAGAAACCTTTGTGTCGATCGACACGAACAATTTGTGTCGATCGACCATAAACCCAAAAAACGCCGCCAACCTTTGAACCCTAACCGTCGCACTGACCTTGTTGAAACCAACCGCCGCCGACTATTAAGCCCCAATCGCCGACTTCTAAGAAGAACCCTGACCGCCTACCTCTATCCTTGCTCATGAAGCTTCACACCTTGCTATGATATCACTTGTAGAGATTTTGTTCTTTCTTTTGTGTATTTGTTTGAGCAATAAAGTAAATAACACATAAATTTAACGAGTTCATATCACGATGTGTGATCCTACGTCTCATCCTAGAAATTTTCCAGTAATCCACTATAAATGTCGATTAAAAGCTATTAAGGTTTCTCTCTATCTCTCAGATTTCAAATTACCTTAATCCTACACACATGCTTAGGTTTATATAGTAAGTCTATTACAAAGATAAGTCGGTTTAAACCAAACTGTAGCGTAAAAAGACAAGCCCGTTCCTAGTTGACTTACGTAGTCGCTGACTAAGTTATCACTATATAATTTTTATCACCAAAATCCAACAGTTTAGGTTAAGAAATTCATTAGTAGATCGAAACTCCTTTCTATTCAAGTTTATGGCTGAGTTCATGAAATACGAAAAGAATGAGGTTGGAACTTTTCTCTTTGGTTTTCTCATATGCTATTTTAGAGTGGGGATGCCCTTACCTCGGACAAAACTGGGAGTCAACATGTTACTCGATCTGACCTCCTTTCTCCAATATCCTCCTCTTGCTCTGGAAACAGTGACAGTCTGTCTGTCCATATAGGATTCATAAACTCACGAGGTCCCACACCTCACACCATGTCTCCATCACAGATTTAACGTGATAAATTGGTTCCTAACTAGTATACTTTATAGAAGAGACGACCAAATTTGAATCATTTCATTAATAGACTAAGACCATGTTCATCAGCGGTTTTTAGAGGTTTATGGGCTCGAGTTCATAGGGTGGATTGAATTAAATTAAATGAAATATTGATTTATCCCTAAGAACCGTCTCTTAACGACGAACCCGTAAGAGCCGAGTTCTTACCACGTGGCCTACTACAATTGGTTCATTTTTTATGCTGTTCTCGATCAAACCCTCGGGGTCATCACGAAGGTTTTCCAGACTTTGTTCTTTCCTTTGTTTCTCCTCCATTTTGAACACGAGAAAACATCTCTGCGTTGTTGAAGGCGATCGTGAGAGAGAGTATACGAGAGGGACATATTTCCTGTGAAATCGTCTTAAAATCAAAGGATATGCACTAGTACCAGGTAATTTTAGACGAGGCTACGGCTTTACATGATTTTGGGACTTCGCATTTAGGGTTTATCTTAGACTCCGGATTTGTTTTGCGCGTAACGTTTAGGGTTTCGCTTTAGGGATTGTAATCGATTATGGGTTCGATTTAGAGTTCCGGCTTTAGGGATTGTAATCGATTAGGGGTTCAATTTAGGGTTTCTCTTTTGGGATTGTAGTCGATTAAGGTTGCGATTTAGGGTTTCTCTTTTGAGATTGTAGTCGATTAAAGTTTCGATATAGGGTTTGTCTTTCGGGATTGTAATCGTTTATGGTTCGATATAGTGTTTCAATTAAGGGTCAAAAATCGAAGTGGGTTTTGAGTTAGGGTTCTAATTATATTATTTCTCTTTATATGTTCTTAGTCTCCGAAAATGGTATATTGTAGACGCATTCTTACGAATTTTGTTTTAGTATCTAGTTCTTGACCATGCTGTTTTGTAATTGACGCTGTATTCAACAATAATTTTGTTTCTCGCATGAACCTTTTGGTTTCCTCCTGAGTATATTGATTCATGTGAAGGTGTATCATATAGTGAGCTTAATTTCTCTTCAATTTGTGATATGTGCTGCCGCATGTTAAATCTCTCTCTTAAAACGTGAAAACTGCAATTGTGTGCTAATTGATATGTTCTCTCTCAGGAGCTCAGTGTAAAGGAACAATCATGGATCCCATTCTAAAAGAAGAAAGGAGAGAGATGAAGCGGCTTAAACATCACTGTGACATGCTAGGCTATGTAGCTGATGCAGAGTATGGGATTCCCACAAGTTGCCCGTGTGGAGGGAGAATCGTGGATGAGGTGTCTGCAGAGGAAGCTAAAGACTTTCTTCCTGGGAAGAGGTTCTTCACGTGTACTGAATACAAGGTACCACTTACAATATAAAACATGTTCTATATGTTTCTGAACTTCTTGACTAAGCCTAATGTTGTTTTGTTACAGGATGATTGGTTGCATTTTAGGCAACCATGGGTTCTAGGAGTCCAAGAAGAGATTGGGTGGGTTAAACGCAGGGTGGAAGAGGTGGAGAAGCTAACTTGGCAAGTTGCTGACATGAACCGAGAAATTAAGAAACTGAAGATAAATGTTTGTGTTATAATCTTCAGTTTCTGATTTTTCTATCAATAGACCAATTAGCTCATTTATCAGAGCTATATAACAGTAAACAATTTTGAAACTGTCCAGGAAGCTAATCAGATACTCAGTAGGCAGATGGATGAGCTTTAGAAAGAAACATAAGGTTAGTTGCACTCCCTTCCTTGACTTAATAGTAATTGCTAGTTAGTAATAAATCATAGTAGTTTGGTACTTGTTTGGTGGTTGTTTTAAATATTGTTAATGTGAGTTGATGTGTTATTAATGCATTTTACACGTCTTGTAGTATTAGTTAGAGTAGGTTAAAAACTTAACTTCATTGAATGCAAAACATGTTAACAGTCTCATCTATAAAACTAGTATAAATCTTAGCAATCTCATATCAGAAACCACAAACATCTGAGAAACCATGATTTAAAAACCACAAATGGATTCAATCTCCTTAGATTTCCCCGGGTTTCTTAGCCTCTTAGCTAGTCAAGGTAGTCAAACCGTAGAGGTAGAGTCATCAGAACTTCCCCGGTTTAGCAGCCAAAGTTGTGATGATCCGAGTATTAAAGAAAAGAGGAAGTGGTCACCAAAAGAAGATGTTGTTCTCATCAGCGCTTGGTTGAACACCAGCAAAGACCCTATTGTATCCAATGAACAGAAAGCTGGAACTTTTTGGAAGAGAATAGCAGATTACTATAACTCTTCTCAGCTGGATGGGTCTGCTCCAAGGGAGTCTAGCCAGTGCAAGCAAAGGTGGGGAAGGTTGAATGATCAGGTGTGCAAGTTTGTAGGGTGCTTCACAACTGCTTTGAAGGAGCAAACAAGCGGGCAGAATGATATCAAGTTCACACTTGAACATGCCTGGAGAGAGCTAAGGCATGACCAGAAGTGGAGCTCAACTGCTTTAGCTAAAGATGGGGGAAAGGAAAAAAAGAAAACCGCTGTAGAGGGCGATGGGCAAGAGGAAGTGGAGGAAGGCCGACCTCTTGGTGTAAAGGCGAGTAAAGCTGCGAAGCGTAGAAAAAGTGCCAAAGAAGTGGCCATGGCTCAGTTGCAAACCATGCTGGAGCTGAAACACAACATCTCGAAGCAGAAATTTCTAGATCGCCTGTTAGCTAAGACAGAGCCACTTAGTGAGATAGAGGAAACCCTAAAAAACAAACTTATTTCTGAGATGATTTGAAAAAGTGAGTTGTGATTCTATGTGTTTTCTGTTCTGTGTTTCACGAGCCGGTATAGCTTTGTAGTGTTTATTTGTTGTCTGCTTTTGGTGTGTTCTCATCTATGTTGTAATAATAATGTTTTGACTAACTTTTATTTGATTTTTGTCTGTGTCAGGGGAAAGACAAGGAGAGGCACATGGGATGTACCAGTCACGGGCTGTATTTTGTTTTGGTTGTATTAAACCCCTATGTATCAGTCACGGGTTATCACTTGTTTTGGTTCTAGTGTACTCCTATGTATCATTCACGGGTTGTATTTTCTTTTAGATTTTCTGAACTTGTTATCGTTAAAAACTCTGCTCCAGTTGTTGTATAATTCACATTGTGTTTCTAAACTCTCTCTCTGATCTTGAAGCCAATGTTTCTAAACTTCATCTCCTCTTTCACCTCAAACCCAAACTCTGTATTTTGTTTACAACATCTAAATGTTTAAAACATCTTTTAAACATGCCTTCATCTTCATCCTATGAGCTTGATGAAATGTTAGATGAAACTTTCGAAGATATGTTCGACCAAAAATTGAAGATATGTTCGACTCAACAACGGAGTGTCAAACTAATAAGCCGAGGAAACGAGCATACATCGAAAGAGAACGCGAACAAGTCCACAACCGTTTGTGGAACGACTATTTTAATGAAGATCCTACATACCCGCCTCAAATTTTTAGACGCCGTTTTCGAATGAACAAGCCCCTTTTCATGCGTATTGTTGATCGACTCTCACATGAAGTTCAATGCTTTCGACAAAGAAGAAATGCAGCGGGAAGGTTCGGACTATCTGCACTACAAAAGTGTACAGCTGCGGTTCGTATGCTGGCTTACGGTAATGCGGCTGATGCGATTGACGAATATCTTCGTCTTGGTGCAACTACGGCACTTTTATGTTTGGATAATTTCACTGAAGGAGTAATACAGCTGTTTGGAGATGAGTATCTAAGAAGACCCACATCGGAAGATCTTCAATGACTACTTGATATTAGAGAGATACGCGGGTTTCCTGGGATGATAGGAAGCATCGACTGTATGCATTGGGAGTGGAAAAATTGTCCGACCGCTTGGAAAGGGCAGTATACACGTGGTTCAAGAAAGCCGACAATCGTCTTAGAGGCTGTTGCATCACACGATCTTTGGATATGGCACGCATGTTTTGGACCTCTAGGTACCTTAAACGATATTAATGTTCTTGATCGGTCTCCAGTTTTTGATGACATTTTACAAGGCCGAGCTCCAAAAGTGAATTACATGGTCAACGGACACAAGTATGATATGGCGTACTACCTCACAGACGGTATTTATCCAAAATGGGCAACCTTCATCCAGTCTATCCCAATTCCGCAAGGTCCTAAAGCAGAGTTATTTGCTGAACGTCAAGAAGCCACCCGAAAAGATGTTGAGCGTGCGTTTGGAGTGTTGCAAGCTAGATTTGCAATTGTTAAAAGGTCGGCTCTTATTTGGGACAAGGAAAAAATAGGAAAGATTATGAGAACGTGTATCATACTGCACAATATGATAGTAAAAGACGAACGAGATGGATACACTCAGTACGATATATCTGACTTTGTAGAAGGAGAATCAAGCAGAGGTTCCCAGGTGGATTTCTCGTATTCTACAAACATGCCCTTAAATCTCGGTAATATGCTTGGCATTCGGAATCAACTTCGTGATCAACGGATACATCATCGGTTGAAAGCTGATTTAATTGAGAATATTTGGCAAAAATTTGAAAATCATGATTTATAATTAATGTATGTTTAAAATTAATATTAAAATAATAAAACTTGAGATGAAATGTTTGAAAAAAAAAAAATTTAAGAACCCCAACTAAAGGTTCACCAATGGATAAGTCAAACAAACAAAAATTCTTAACTATTCAATAAAAACCAAAAAATTATTAAAATAATCCTAAGAACCCCAAGGTGAGGTTCACTACTACAATGCTCTAATAGTTTTCCAAAGAAAAAGGACATTTGTGGATATTTACCTATATTAAAAAAACGTTAGAAACTCAATTCTGAGGCTCTGACTCTAAAGTGTTGGAGTCTTTCTTTACAAACACGAAGCATCTCTAAATTTTTAACAGTCATAATCTTTAAACTCTGTGAGCAGTTGAAACATCTATGACAAGCCATATGGTTTTCATAGAAGGCCAAGCGTCTTCAGCTGCTGGACATGCTCAGACGGTAAAGCCGGTGGCGACCATTCCGATCCCGTCATTTCCTCATCTACATCCTCAACCACATACTCCTACAAATGACAAAATCAAAAATAAAAAAACATCGAATGATACAAAACACGCTAACAGAAACACGAAGAAGGTAATAAAAATCTCACCTTTGTTAACATTCTTTTAGCGAGAATGTGGTAATGGCGCTGCCAAATACGTTGACCAACCATGGTTGCAACCAATACGCTGTAGAATATACCTATAACCGTAAATAAACCGAGAACTACTAATGCCATTATGAAGAGCAACGGCAATCCGGCTTCCCCTGCACCTCCAAGGCAACCACCACATTCACTAACTGCACTTGCACAGCCTTCAGTACATGCGGTGCAATCTGCCCACATGCAAATAGTTCCTGGTAGATGGCAGTCTGTGCATATCCTGCAAATATGTTTCAATAAATAGGTAAAGTCAACATTTGCTTGCGTCTCTGCCAACTGAATTAGTGACAAATTTATATAATTTTCTCACTGCGAGGAAATCTGTATCTAGCGATCTTATCTGACATTAGAAAGAGAATGCGGAATAATTCTTCATATGATTAAACCTTCAACATACCAAGAAGCTGGAAGATACATACAACTAGTTGCAGGATTTGGCACATTATAAACCCTATCTATATGTATCTAGTTTCTAAGCATGATCCCAAAGCTTGCATCTTAGCAGACAAAAGAAGAGAAGAAACAGAGTTACCTATTTCCTGTTCTTATTATCTACTAACGTTTGTGTATCTAAGGTCGCTAGTTGACCTACAAGATATACTTTTTGATATGGCTTGTCCATACATATATCACCCATGACCCGAGAAGGCAAAAGCCCTACATATTCAGGTAAGTTATCTCTTACGCAACTCTATCACGTGACCAACTGAGGAACAGTTCTAGACAGGAAAATACAGATAATTTTTTTTTTTTTCAAACAAGAAGAAGCTGAAAAAAATACTTAAAAGAAGTATGATTGAAGGTTATACCCAGGTTGACAGCAACAGAGACACAATTCACGGCACGGCTGAGCTAAGTCATTGCGAACTCTGCGGTCGTAGCAAGTTATGAAGCATCCAGATAGACCCAACAGAGCAAAGAATAATAAAGCTCCTGAGCAAAACAAAGATCCTCATGTAAACAAATGATAATTAACGTGGGAGAAATTCAAGAATCACTTGGCATCCACAATATTATAGTTTGGGATCATACCACACATGTAATAAAAGGTGACCTCACTGTCAAAACCCCAAATATGACGAAGCCATGATTGCTGGTAACTATCTATGAAATAGACCATGTAGGCCAATGCAGCAATTACCTGAGAGAAGATGAAAGTCATTAAAAAAACATGAGTTTGATATATTACCAAATGCAAGAAAAGAAAGCAGAGATGAGAACAGAATGAATTACGAGCTGAACAGCAAGAAATATGGATAAAATGTCTCGAGTAACGAAGAAGCGAAACTTCAAATTCCTCCATTTCCTATCTCCAGCACCATGGACTCTCAGATAATATGGAGCCTTGCAAGTTGTGCAGTGTGCAAACGCAAAACCTTCCTGAAATCAAATGAGGTTACTGTGCGTGAACATCTGCTATTCATTACTTTACCCTGATACTGACTAAACAACACCTCTCTTCGAAGAGTGAAATCGAGCAGCTTTCAAGTAACACTAACGGCTTGCCAAGCGTGGACCCAATTTGGGATAAATGTATAACAAAATATGTACCTTTATAGCTCTCCAATGATCCAAGCAATCACGATGTACATACTTTGATGTTCCTTTGCATTTGCATGGGGCTATGAAGTCCCTACCTGACATATTATCAGGACCATGGAGCAATAAAGGAGCTTGAATCAATAAGTAGCCCTACACAACAAAACCTCTCTCTCTCTCCATGTAACAGTTTTTAAATCACTAGTCTCTAACGAGAGTTTATATCAGTAAGACTAATCTATATCACATCAGAACCATTTACGATCTACAATCGGTAAGAGATTAGGAAGGTCAGTCATGACTAATAGCACACAAAATTTTTATCATCCGAAGTCTTGAACTGAATTTTGACCAACCAGCGATCACTAGCAAAAAAGTAAAGCAACCCATCAAAGGAGATGCGAATCTAGGGGTTACCATCAGTCTCAAGGCAGATTCGGCACTGAATTTGTTCGCCATGTCCCGCTTCGAGATCGATCTCGGAAGGTTCCAGCATCGGCGAAGGCGGAACCAACGGCGACAACTCCAGTTCGTCTGCCATCAGAATCCCGAAATCTGGGTAAACCCCACCAACACCCGGAGAGAGAGTTTCTTTAAATCTCTTTTTCGAGTTTCTTTTTTGTTTGGTTAGGTACTTTGTTGCCGTTAAACAAGTAATTGTGATATGACCCGGCACCGGTTTTTCGCCGGTAGAAAGTACACTAATGACTATTTTCGAGAAATCACCTCCTACCCCTCCGTACATAGAGAGTAATCTTCCATGCCCCTCTTATAAGATTAATTTCGTTTTCATTTAAATTAAATCTGGAAAAATGGTAAATTACTTATAAACCGAGTGAAGGACATGAAATTACAACTTATACCTGGGTCAGATCCGGTCTTCTCCAACTCAGCCCCATGTAATTGGGTTCTATCCGGGTAAAAAAAATTTCAAAATCGGATCAAAATGGATTCGTTAAAATCCCTAATCATTATACTCCCAATTTTACTTTCCCTTTTCTACTCTCTCTCTCTCTGGTCTCCTCTCTCTCTCGAGCTCGGACTCAAATCGGAATTCTTTGCTCTCGAAATCTTCTCTCTCAGTTTGTTTAAATCAACGACGATGGTGGAGACGAGGAACGCAAGGAAGAAGACGAAGCCGAAGAGCCCTGCGGCTGATAGGGTTTCGAAGAAACGTCGTGGAGAGGCGGCGATTGAAGAAACGCCCGGAGAAGCGCTGGGGACTACTGCTCCGACTACTGCTCCGACTACTTCTCCGGCTCCAGCGAATGTTGAAGGGAATGCGGCGGAGTCTAGAAATGAAAAAAAAGCCGAAGAGGAAGCGACGGCGGAGCCGGAAGAGGGAGCGACGGCAGAGCCGGCGGAGAGAGACGGCGAAGTTGCGACGGAGATGGTGGACGGAGACGACGAGACAGAAACAAATGAAGAAGGAGAAGGAGGAATCAGAGTAGAATACAATGGAGACAATGAGGCGGATGAACCGGAGGAGGAGGAATCCGAGGAGGAGGAGACCGACCGGAGACCGACGACCGACCCCCAGGTTAGTATATTTTTAATGTATTACTAGGTTACTAGGAAAACTTGGTAATACTAGGATTACTGGATGACTATGTAGAACTAGAATAACTAGGTTTACTGTGTGTTGTTTGTTTGAGATACCTTTTTTTGTTTGCAGAGAGCATCGGAGGAAACAATAGGCCTGCGACCTCTTAAAATGTACTTCTCGCCAGATCAGTATAGCGAAAGCGTGAAGCTTCCAACGCGATGCCTCATCGAGGAAACTTTGAACACTTTTGAGGGACTGAATCTCACTCCGGAGGAGACGTCATGGTTTGAGAAGCACCCGTAGTTCTCACACATTTTTCACATGCCGAGAGGCAATCACAAGCTTCAACCCATGTGGATGCTTCTCCTGTGTACCGCTGTAATTAAAAGAAAAAGGAAGCTTGGTTTCTGGTTAACGGTGTTTCCATCCGATACGGGTTACGAGAGCATGCCTTGATTTCAGGGCTCGAATGCCGCAACTATCCAATCAACTGGAAGAGAAAAGAATCCTTGAACTTCAAGAAGAAGTATTTCGAGGGGAAGGTGTTACGTGAAGACGTGAAAAAGAAGCTTCAGGAAATGGAACCGGATGAGACCGGAGATAGGCTGAAGATGGCCGTGCTGTATTTCTTGAGCAGCATTATTTACTGCCCCAGCAAATCTGGAAAGAAAGGCAAACCCGTGTTGGACGTATTTCTAAGATACGTGGATGATCTGGAGTTATGTCAGACGTTTCCTTGGGGAAGATTGTCGTTTGATTACATGTTGGAGTCCATTCACAAGACGATGGATCATTTTAAAGGGAAGGTGTCGGGCCGTGGACGATTCCTGGTTTTTGTGTTCCATTGGAGGTATAACCTTATGACTTTGCATTTTAACTAATCTTTTTGTAATGTCTACTTTTGGATTCGTTTTTTGTATCTTTTGGCGATTGAGGCCATTCCGAGACTGAGAGACAGCCTCTGAGAAGGTGTACCATTTCCTTACGCCAATTGCCCGAGGATGTGCAAGTCCAAGTGGAAAAAGGTGAGTTGAAAGGGTGGCCTCTTGAGACAGTCTACGAGAAACTCGGTGATACCACGGTTAGTAGTACTTGGTAATACTAGAAGAAACTGGTAATACTATCAGCAATTGGAATAATCAAGTACGTTAAAATTTACAGGACATTGAGAGCGTTTTGGTAGCCACGTCTGATGAGAATGAGTTGTTAGAGGAGATCATGGAGAAAGAGGACGATGTCGATGAGCACGATATTATTGTGGAAAGTTGGTGCAAGCGTCTAGACCAAGGATTAGCTGTTTGGTTTGAAGATATGATGCATGAAGATTTGAAAGGGCGACAACCTAAGGAGGCAGTAAGAGTAGAGAAAGAACGCCGAAGTCGCAAGGCTTGTTTCGAAGAGTTGTCCGCTGCGTTTACCACCATGGGAGAACAGATGAGTTTGCTCGTGGAGAAGGTCACCAAGATGTAGGAAAGGATCAAGCCTCTTGAGGAGTTTGTGAAGTCTCGGAAGTCGCGGAAGTCTCAGAAGTCGTGGAAGTCTCAGAGGAGTTTGTAGAGACAGCTTTGATGTTATGTTGCAACTGTTTTTTGTTTTGTCAAAACTATGTTTCTTTTGTGAAAACTATGTTGCTATACTTTTTCGTTGGTTTGCATTGATCATGATAGCAAAATATAATGTCTTAGATAGATAAACAAAAACAACACATAGATAGATAGATAGCAAAATATAATGTCTTCCATAGATAAACAGAAACATCACTACTTCAGCTTGGCAATCTCCTTTCGCAATTCTTCAATTGCGATCTCCTGCGCTTCAACCTGTCCTTTTAGCATCCTAAGCTCTTCCTGGACACCAAAAACCATGGCTGACGAAAGTGGAGTCCAACATCCTACAAAAAAATAAATCAGATAAATATTCATATTGTTATACCTAGTGTAACCTAGTTTTACTAGTTATTCCTGGTCTAACCCAGTTTTACTAGTTATACCTAGGCGAAGAAAATTCATATAGTATTACCTAGTTTTACTAGTTATACCTAGTATAACCCAGTTTTACTAGTTATACTTAAGCGAAGAAAATTCATATAGTATCTACCTAGTTTTACTAGTTATTTCTGATGTAACCCAGTTTTACTAGTTATACCTAGGCGAAGAAAATTCATATAGTATTACCTAGTTATACTAGTTATACCTAGTATAACCCAGTTTTATTAGATATACCTAGTTTTACTAGTTATACCTATTTTTCCTAGTTATACCTAGTTTTACTAGTTATACCTAGTTATACTAGTTATACCTAGTTATACTATTTATACCTAGTTATACTAGTTATACCTAGTTATACCTAGTTATACTAGTTATACTCAGTTATACCTAGTTATACCTAGTTATACTATTTTATACCTAGTTATACTAGTTATACCTAATTATACTTAGTTATACACAGAAAAAACACAGAAATGATTTTTTACCTCGAATCGGCTGCAGGTGAAGTACCTATTGCCCGGTAAAATATCGAAATCATGCTTAAATTTTGGATTTGGAGACGCATCCTGCTTGATTTCTCCCCCGCATGGGCATTTGGTTGGAATTCCAAATTGGGCATCCGTACGTAGCAAGTCCTCTCGTAATGTTTCAAACGAGCAATCGTCTCCTTCCTAATCCTATTCTCATCCTTCCTACTCCTCATCTCATCCTCGTATGGATCAAGGCCGAAATTCTCCATTGTGGGGTCAAGGGGGAGAGATAGAGAGAGTTTGTACGAGTGTAAGAGAGAGAGCGAAAGTGGAAGAAGGAGAATGAAATATAGAAGAAAGAGAAGAGAGAGATTGTAAATTTAAATTGAGTGAAATTAGAAAATTTTGGTTTTGGCGCCATAAGGGAGAGAGAAATTGGGTTTGGCGCCGAAAGAAAAAGGAAGAGAGAGAGAGAGAATAATTTATAAATTCTTTTTTTTAATCGATAAATTTTTGATAGGATATTAAAATCAGAACACACATAGTGTTAACAAGTTATTAGTTATACAAAATCTTCAAATCTTTTGTGTATATTTAGATTAGTATTGCACCAACTAAATGTCATTTTTACTAGTATTGCCTGCTTTTCTATTAATCTTCCATATGAATCTCGTTGCCCAGTTCATTTATTTGATTGAATATTATTTTTTTAACAACACTCACCTCCCAAGTGAGTTCTCCATTAAGAAGTCTTTCTTAAAGTATAATGAAAGATTTGGTGAATATGTATCATGAAGTCCCATTTCAAATAGGATTTGTTTTAAAAGACAACAACAAATGCAGTGTTTTTACATGAGAAAAGCAAATCAAAACTAAACATAGTCTTCTCCATATAACAACCATGGAAGTGTTCTACCCCCTTGCCTTTTGTTATGTACCCTTACCCTTTTACGTCTTTCTCCAGCCGATGGATGTCTTTTAATCTTCTTCTTACCCCTATTTACGATGATATCCGGAGGTATTATCTGCTTCTCCTTGATGTCATCTGGGACAACCCACGTAGACATATCAGGCACAACATAGATGGACCTGACATAAGCCAATGTCCACAACTCGTTCAAATAATATTTTGAACACAAATCATGAAGTTCCATGTGGATATCACTACGACGCCTTCCATGTTCCTTGAAATAGATAAACGCGGCTAGAGAATGGAGACAAGGATACTTATGAATATCGATGAAATTGCAAGTGCAACTTTTGCTTACCAAGTTCACCAAATAAAGCTTTCCTTCATCATCATCAACCTCATATTCAAGTGCATAACTGTTTACCTCTCGCACAGGGTATTTTTCAGCCACAAGCCATTTTTTATGCAAGAAGTTCTAAACAACAGGCACCAATTTGTTTCTGCTCGGTCCTGCAACAGACTCTTTCCTATGAACGTTAAACCACTCAGAAAACTTTCGAAGTATGGAATCCAGCAAAGGCAATAAGGAGTATTTCCTGGCTTCTCTAAAAACTTTGTTTAGAGATTCGACGGAGTTGCTAGTGTCCAGGTTGTATCTATCAGCCGGAGATACACATCTCACCCATTTTTCTAGCGCGCAAGTATCCTCCGCATACTTCGCCGCTGATGGATATCTATTCTTAAACTCGTCGAAAAGATTGTTGAACTCAGAAACAGTGTTAGCCCAACCGCAGGCTTGGAATTCTTTGGCGACAGTGTCCTTATTTGCGTGATGCGGAGCATGACCCTTCACGTTTTGTGCCAAATGATATAAGAAATAACCATGATGAGCTTGTGGATACATGTTAGCTACCGCGTTGATGAGGCTTAAATTTCTGTCACTCACAAACACCAGCTCAGGAGAGTCGGCTACAACGGTTTTCAACATCTCGAAAAACCAGGCCCAACTATCATGATTCTCACCGTCGAGTACCCCAAATGCTATAGGATAGATGTGTCGATTGGGATCTTGAGCTATGGTGAAAACTAGTACACCGCGATATGCGGTCTTCAAAAAAGTAGCATCCACCATAATCACTTTCCTCATGCATTTAAACCCTTCAATGGAAGCTCCAAAAGCTATGAAAAAGTACTTGAATTTTCCCAACTCATCTAGTTTCACTTGTGTTACTGTGCCTTCATTCAGCTGTTCTAGGACGAACAAATAACGATATAACATCCGGTAGCTATAATCTGGACTACCACGCAAATCGCAAACTGCTTGGTTTTTCCCTCTCAGAGCCGTGGAGTATGATATCCCTACACCAACTTTTCTCTTCACAATCTCCATGATAGTTTTTGGAGCTGGAGTCTCGTATTTCCCTGGATATTCTTCACTCAATAGAGATGCAACTAGTTTTGATGATCCTTTCCTCTTCTCCCTGCCTTCTTCACTCTGACTAGTACGGCTGCATGTGTGCATCTTCGTGTACATTCTAATCGAGAAAGTTTCGGAGTTTGTGATCCTTTCTGCTCGTACTCTCCAATTACAGCCTCGTTGAGCACATCTAGCTACCCACCGCTGAGAATCAGATTTTTGTATAAAATAGCCGAAAGATTCAACAAATGCGCCTCTATGAACCAACTTTGCTAAAACCTACTTGTTTGGAAATTCTACACCAAGACTCAAATCCAAACCGTCTTCCCATGGTGGTAAAGTCGGACTACACACAGCAACAACAGGTGGTTCCACCACATACTCATCACGCAAATCTGATGAATCCTTATTGTTGCCCTCATATTCAACACGCTCTGTATCTCCATTATTTTCGAGGTCATTGATAGGTGTCAGGTTTTAATCCTATATCTAACTGCAAGTGCACAGTTCAGTAGTTGTAGTATATAGGTATCAAATCCACAGGGACTTTGGTATTCAATAGCTCAAGAACAGGAAATTAAACTAGGAAGAAAGCAATGTGATTGAATTAAAAGCAATGCGAGAAAGTAAACAGAAAGCAGAGATTGTTGGTTGTGAAAACAAGTTATTAAGAGCGCTAAGTCTAGGGCGTTCTCAGGAAATCAGACAAGCAGACAGTTCATTCAGCAAGGATCTAATTAAGCACAGTTCTAGAACTCAAAACACAGATATAGAATTAACCAAATTCCTTTGCGATAATTCTCTAAGTCTAAGTGCAGCAAACCAAACTTTCGTTTGCGAGAACTAACAGATTAAACTAGCATTAATTCCAAGTTTGATATGTTCACAATTATCCTAAACCAAACTTTCGTTTGCGAGAAGTTTAATTGCTCAACCTAATTAGTTCAGATTCCTAAACCACACTTCCGTGTCGTATTTAGCAACCTAAGATCTAGATTCTAATTGATCAGGTTAGAACTAGCTTTAAGCACAAGTAGATTGAAGAACAGATATAGTTATGAATCCTTAACTGAATTAAACAAGTCTAGCAAGTCATGAAATCCTATGTGAGAAGCCCTAAACCTAACAAGGAATCTACTCAGACATATAGATAATGAAAACATAATCATATGAAGAATAAATTGCATAAAAGATAAAGAATTAAAGGGGTTCGAAATCTTCTCCAAATACAGATGAAGTAAAGGTTCAGATCAGCCCCAAAAGCTCTAAAAATCCTCTGCTCTTAATTATGAAAGCGTAAGTAATTAAAACACCAAAAACTTAATTATATAGGTCTAATCTCGGCCAAGGGCTTCTTTGTAAATATCAGAAACTTCTGGATCAGAGTGCAATATCTTGACTCTTCATAAACCGCCGAGTTTCGGCCCATCTCGCTGATGCAACGATCGGTGCAAGTGTGCAACGATCGACGCATTTCTCTGTTTCGGACAGTGAACTCTATCTCTCGGCCAAACACTCCAAAAATCTCCAAAAAGTGCCATAATCACCAAATATGCTCCAAACCTGATTATACCTGTAAAAGACTCTAAAAGAACACAAAAAGACACTAAAACACACTTATATCATGGTCTAAAACTAGTAAAAACCATGATATATCAACTCCCCCACACTTAGCCTTTGCTTGCCCTCAAGCAAAACAGAGAACTAAAGCTTGGTGAAGAGGTTTGAAAACTCTTCAGAAACTCATTTCATCCTAGAAGCTACAATACTCAGATTCCCCTTAGTAAACCACTAAAAGAATCAATCACAGGATATCAAGACCAACATGTACTTCCCCCACACTTAGCAACTGTCCTAAGTAAACTCCACAACCACATTCAAGCATTCAAATTCTCCCTACTGACTTCTGCAAGTATTTAAGTGCGGTCTCACCTAAGGAGTATCGATCAAAGGGCACATGGATTCTTACCTTATCAGCTCTAGACCACCATACTATCTTTCTCTAGTCCATTTCTTCTCTTTTCCCTTCTTTAACAACTGATTTTTCCCACTTTGGGTACATTTTTTTTTTTTTTATCAGTGTTCTTCCCGTTATGGGGTGTACTTTGGACACATTCCATGGATCGCACAAGAGATAATAGGGGTCTCTACCACTCCTGTGACCACTTCGGAGTTACTAACTAATCCTCAGTTTATTATCTTTTATTTTTTACTTTATAGAAGGGGAGAAGGGAACTAAATAGGATAGGTTGACAGGCTGTGTCAGAACTAACAAGGGAATCCGACACAAAGTATACCAAGCCCTTAGGTGAGAAATCTAAGTCAGTATTAAATTGAAGTCAGTAAAAGGATCCTCTGATACCTGAAGCGATGTGGGTGTCCTCAGTAGGTTGATCTGTGTCTGAGTTTTCTAATAATCAGAGATAGATCATGCAACTTCATCCCAATGGTTACTTAAGTTCCTGCAAGTCTTGTAAATCTTCTCAGAAAATCATAGTTTCTTACTTAAACAATTTTGACTCAATAAAACAAAAATTTTGAAAAATGGACTGACTCTTAAGAAAACAGAAAGATAAATGTCAGTAGCACCTCCCCCACACTTAAGACACACTGTCCCCAGTAGTGTCAAACGAAGGATCGGTAAAAATAAATAAAAATTGTTAAAGTTCTGTTGAGTTCTGTCGGGTTTACCTCTGTCGCTCAGGCATCGATCGTTGCACTAAGTGCATCGACCGTTACTAGGCAATTTTCGTGTATGATCGATCGTTGCTCAGGACCGCAACGATCGCTGCAATGCGATTCCGATCGTGTTGTGACGATCGACACAGAAATGCGTCGATCGACGCACTGCGAATTTGTCCGAGACCTGCAATCATAAACTCACCAGAAACAAAAACAAACGTAAAACCCTAACAAAAACACCAAAAATTAAGTAGAAAAACACCAGTACCTAATGGTGGGTTGCCTCCCACCCAGCGCTTGTTTAAGGTTAATAGCTTGACCGGACGGACAAGATTTTTCAGGCACCAGGAGATCCTGACAGAGACTTTTTCTGTCTCTGTCCAAGTCTCCTCATCCAAGGTGGCGAGTAGGCTGTTGCAGAATGCTCATGTCCAAGAAAAGATGGAGTAAAATGTGCTCCAGGATCTAAAATCACAGTGTCATCAGGCTGCTCATCGTCTGCATCCCTTATGGTGAATGTATGCCCATCTATCAGTGGTCTTCGCAGCTTATCCATCTCATAACGCAGCGGTTCATCTCCCAGATGGAGGTCTATCAGGCTGTTCTTAACATCTATCACCGCTCCTGCTGTAGCCAAAAATGGTCTTCCAAGCAGCAATGCTTCATCCGGATCACAGTCATATTTCAGAACTAGGAAGTCTGTTGGAACTAAATAGTTTCCAACTCTCACCGGGATGTCCATAAGGAGTCCTTCAGGAACTCGTATGGACTGATCAGCTAGGACAAGAGAGGTCCTAGTAGGAGTAAAATCTAGCATACCCAGCTTCTCTGCCACAGAGTATGGCATCAAACTTCCAGCAGCTCCTAAGTCACACAGAGAACGCCTGAAACTATCCTCAAAGATAGAACAATCAAGCACAAAGACTCCAGGATCAGGCAGCTTCTTCGGGATCTTGGTCAACAGAACATCACTAATATGCTGAGGAACTATAATCACCCAGTCTCTCAGCTCTTCATCTAGAGGCAGCATCTTGTTCAAATACCTCTGCACACATGGATGATAAGGTGGATAATCAGAAGATGGAATTTCTTCCAATTCTTCACCAATCTCCTCTAGCTTCTTAAGCTCTTCAATTTCATGTTTAATCACTTCAGACACTGAGGAGTGTTGTCTAACAATCTGCGCATAAATCTCCTGTTGAGAGATCTCAGAGACTCCAGAGAATAAGCCATCAAGCTCTAAATCTGCATCAATACCATCATCACTCAGTGAATCTGTCTGTTCACGACGTGCATCGATCGACACTAAGTGTGTGTCGATCGTTGCAATGCTGCAATTTCCACCCGAGAGTTTTTCACCAAAATCCGGGATTTCTTCTTCCTTCACCAATTCAGCTGTACTTAGCTCAAATTTTTCACCTAGGTGAGATCCATCATTAACGTACACAGACCAGGCCTTAATATGAGTATCTGCTAGTCCTTTTCCCTTTATTGAGCTGGAAATCTGGTTCACCTGAGTATCCAACTGCTTCATGTGAGTGTTCAGGGACTCGAACTTCCCATTGAGGTCTTCATAGACAGCATCCAGCTTCTTGTTGCAGTCCACAGAAATCTTGGTCTGACTCTCCATTAGTTGTTCCATCATAGCTTCCATTCTACTCTCATGAGCTGTAGGTGCAGGAGGAGTCTGATAAGATGAAGATCCATAGGTTCTCTGAGTACCTTGTCCAAAGGTCTTCTGAAAACTACTAGTCTCTCCAGAATTAAATGAGTTGCTGTTGAAAGCACTTTTCTGTCCTCCATTGAAGAATCTGTTTCCCTGTTGATTACCAAATCTATTACCTTGGAATCCAGAACCTCCTATGTAATTCACATCTTCCTCCTGAGTGTCCTCCTCAGTCTGAATTAACTCTACATCTTGGGCAAAGTGGACAGCTTTCTTACCTGCTAGGAGATTGCAAACTGTGTCCAGCCTAGATCTAATATCAGCTATGTCAGAATTCTCTACACTTCCACCAGATTTCTTCCTCCTCTCATCCATAGTCTTGCAGCTGTTGCTGCCTATTAGATTCTCAATCAACTGCTTAGCCTGTGTAGGAGTCCTGGTGTTGAAGTTAGCATTACTGGAATTATCCAGTGCAGACTGATATGGAAGATCTATGCCTCTGAAGAAAATGCCAATCAATTGAACTTCAGTAAATCCATGGTGTGGGCAGTCACGCTGATACTGCTTAAATCTCATCCAGGCAGTCTTTAAAGGCTCCACAGCTCCTTGAGAAAAGGTGAGTATGTCCTGTCTGGACTGGTCTGAACGCGCATCATCATAGAAGTGACGCAGGAACTCACTCTTAAGGGCTGCCCAAGTAGTATACTGAGCAGGTGCTAGCTGCTTTAGCCATGCACTAGCGTCTCCAGTAAGACTGTGCGGAAAGAGCTTAAGGAACAGATAGTCCGGGCAGACTCCATCATACTTCATGCCAGTGACTATGTCCTCAAACGAATCAATGTGATCCATAGGCTGCTCCGTTGGGTAACCATGAAATGCATTCTGTCTCATCAGCGAGTAGTAGATGGTTTTGATCTCAAAATTATTTCTCTCAGAAGCAGGAAACACTAAAGCTGACCGGTTTGCATGAAACTCATCCGGTCTGTTGTAGTCAGCTAAAGTCCTCTCACGTACAACCATCTCTCTACCTTGGGCCTGTCCTCGACCCTGATTCTGCTCCTGTTGCTGTTGCTCAGGAGGATCAGGGATGACATTCCCTTCAGCATCAACCCTTTGCCAAGCAGCATTGTATGGGTTGTTATCTCGGTCCCTCAGGGTACCTTCAGCATCACGTACCAGAATCAAACGCTCACGCACCATCCTTTCTCTCCTTTCTCTTTTGTTGGTTCTCTCTAGACGTCCAAGTTCTTCAAGTCCGAGATTAACTAAGCTCGAGTTTGGATTATTTCTAGTTTTCTGCGTCTGCATAAACTGTCTGTAATCGTCCAGCAACGATCGATGCTATCAGTGCAACGATCGGTTCAATCTCAGAATCGCCAAGTGACGATTGGTGCAAAGGGTGCAACGATCGACACAGTCCGAAATTGGTACCTGCGACAGAGAGAAAAACAGACAAAAATCAGTAACAAAAAAAAAAAAACAAAAACAAAAAAGAAAAGAAAAGAAAACGAAAAATCCTAGTAAAACCCTAGGTTCTAAGCTATCGAAGACTCTTAGAGTCCCCGGCAACGGCGCCAAAAACTTGATAGGTGTCAGGTTTTAATCCTATATCTAACTGCAAGTGCACAGTTCAGTAGTTGTAGTATATAGGTATCAAATCCACAGGGACTTTGGTATTCAATAGCTCAAGAACAGGAAATTAAACTAGGAAGAAAGTAATGTGATTGAATTAAAAGCAATGCGAGAAAGTAAACAGAAAGCAGAGATTGTTGGTTGTGAAAACAAGTTATTAAGAGCGCTAAGTCTAGGGCGTTCTCAGGAAATCAGACAAGCAGACAGTTCATTCAGCAAGGATCTAATTAAGCACAGTTCTAGAACTCAAAACACAGATATAGAATTAACCAAATTCCTTTGCGATAATTCTCTAAGTCTAAGTGCAGCAAACCAAACTTTAGTTTGCGAGAACTAACAGATTAAACTAGCATTAATTCCAAGTTTGATATGTTCACAGTTATCCTAAACCAAACTTTCGTTTGCGGGAAGTTTAATTGCTCAACCTAATTAGTTCAGATTCCTAAACCACACTTCCGTGTCGTATTTAGCAACCTAAGATCTAGATTCTAATTGATCAGGTTAGAACTAGCTTTAAGCACAAGTAGATTGAAGAACAGATATAGTTATGAATCCTTAACTGAATTAAACAAGTCTAGCAAGTCATGAAATCCTATGTGAGAAGCCCTAAACCTAACAAGGAATCTACTCAGACATAGATAATGAAAACATAATCATATGAAGAATAAATTGCATAAAAGATAAAGAATTAAAGGGGTTCGAAATCTTCTCCAAATACAGATGAAGTAAAGGTTCAGATCAGCCCCAAAAGCTCTAAAAATCCTCTGCTCTTAATTATGAAAGCGTAAGTAATTAAAACACCAAAAACTTAATTATATAGGTCTAATCTCGGCCAAGGGCTTCTTTGTAAATATCAGGAACTTCTGGATCAGAGTGCAATATCTTGACTCTTCATAAACCGCCGAGTTTCGGCCCATCTCGCTGGTGCAACGATCGGTGCAAGTGTGCAACGATCGACGCATTTCTCTGTTTTGGACAGTGAACTCTATCTCTCGGCCAAACACTCCAAAAATCTCCAAAAAGTGCCATAATCATCAAATATGCTCCAAACCTGATTATACCTGTAAAAGACTCTAAAAGAACACAAAAAGACACTAAAACACACTTATATCATGGTCTAAAACTAGTAAAAACCATGATATATCAACTCCCCCACACTTAGCCTTTGCTTGCCCTCAAGCAAAACAGAGAACTAAAGCTTGGTGAAGAGGTTTGAAAACTCTTCAGAAACTCATTTCATCCTAGAAGCTACAATACTCAGATTCCCCTTAGTAAACCACTGAAAGAATCAATCACAGGATATCAAGACCAACATGTACTTCCCCCACACTTAGCAACTGTCCTAAGTAAACTCCACAATCACATTCAAGCATTCAAACTCTCCCTACTGACTTCTGCAAGTATTTAAGTGCGGTCTCACCTAAGGAGTATCGATCAAAGGGCACATGGATTCTTACCTTATCAGCTCTAGACCACCATACTATCTTTCTCTAGTCCCTTTCTTCTCTTTTCCCTTCTTTAACAACTGATTTTTCCCACTTTGGGTATCATTTTTTTTTTTTATCAGTGTTCTTCCCGTTATGGGGTGTACTTTGGACACATTCCATGGATCGCACAGGAGATAATAGGGGTCTCTACCACTCCTGTGACCACTTCGGAGTTACTAACTCATCCTCAGTTTATTATCTTTTTTTTTTTTACTTTATAGAAGGGGAGAAGGAAACTAAATAGAATAGGTTGACAGGCTGTGTCAGAACTAACAAGGGAATCCGACACAAAGTATACCAAGCCCTTAGGTGAGAAATCTAAGTCAGTATTAAATTGAAGTCAGTAAAAGGATCCTCTGATACCTGAAGCGATGTGGGTGTCCTCAGTAGGTTGATCTGTGTCTGGGTTTTCTAATAGTCAGAGATAGATCCTGCAACTTCATCCCAATGGTTACTTAAGTTCCTGCAAGTCTTGTAAATCTTCTCAGAAAATCATAGTTTCTTACTTAAACAATTTTGACTCAATAAAACAAAAATTTTGAAAAATGGACTGACTCTTAAGAAAACAGAAAGATAAATGTCAGTAGCACCTCCCCCACACTTAAGACACACTGTCCCCAGTAGTGTCAAACGAAGGATCGGTAAAAAGAAATAAAAATTGTTAAAGTTCTGTTGAGTTCTGTCGGGTTTACCTCTGTCGCTCAGCCATCGATCGTTGCACTAAGTGCATCGACCGTTACTAGGCGATTTTCATGTATGGTCGATCGTTGCTCAGGACCGCAACGATCGCTGCAATGCGATTCCGATCGTGTTGTGACGATCGACACAGAAATGCGTCGATCGACGCACTGCGAATTTGTCCGAGACCTGCAATCATAAACTCACCAGAAACAAAAACAAACGTAAAACCCTAACAAAAACACCAAAAATTAAGTAGAAAACACCAGTACCTAATGGTGGGTTGCCTCCCACCCAGCGCTTGTTTAAGGTCAATAGCTTGACCGGACGGACAAGATTTTTCAGGCACCAGGAGATCCTGGCAGAGATTAGTGTTCGGATTACTTCTGGTATCACGCGTCTGCATAAACCGTCTGTAATCGTCAAGCAACGATCGATGCTAGCAGTGCAACGATCGATTCAACTCCAATCGCATAGTAACGATCGACACAAGAGGTGCAACGATCGATGCTATGCGAAATTAAAACCTGCGACAGAGAAAGAAACAGAAAAATCAGTAACTAAAACAAAAAATAAAAATCCTAGTAAAAACCCTAAGTTCGAATCTATCGAAGACTCCAAAGAGTCCCCGGCAACGGCGCCAAAAAATTGATAGGCTCTAAGTTTTAACCCTATACTAACTGCAAGTGCACAGTATATCAATGTAGTACTTGATATACCATGGATTTTAGGGTTTTTAACCATGGTATATGTGTTATTTATCGAGTCTTTTACTATGTTTTAGAGTCTTTTCAGGTGTTTATTAGGTACAAGCACATTTGGAGCATATTTGGTGATTTTGGCACTTTCTGGAGCTAATTGGAGTATTTGGCCGAGAGATAGAATTCACTGTTGATACTTCCGAGATGCAACGATCGTCACACTTATGGCATCGATCGATGCACCAGCGAGATGGGCCAAACGACGGTTTGATGAAGAATGATGACATTTACACCTATCCAGAAGTTCCTGATATTTACAAAGAAGCCCCAAAACGTGTTTTAGGTTATAAATAGAGTTTTTGAGCCATTGTTTAGGCTAATGCTTCATAACTAAGTTTTGTTCTCTTAGGAGATTTGAGGGGCTGGTTTTGTTCTCGAAAGAGACTTGATTTTGAACCCCAGTTCTTATTTGATTATATGATATCTGGTTTTCTACTTATGATATCTTCTGTCTCGATGAATATGTCTGAGTAGATCACCTGTTAGGTTGAAGGATTCTCATTAGGGATTTCAGAGAATTATAGTTTAATTAATCTGTAGAGATTCATATCTGCTAGTTCTTTATCTAAGTTGTTCTTAATGCTTAATCTGAAGTAGCTAATCAGAGTTATGATGTTAGGTTGATTAATTCAGCGGAAGTTGGTTAATTTAACTAGAAAGAACATAGATAAGCAATTAAACTGTTCGCAAACGGAAGTTTGGTTCAGGTTAATTGTGAACATATCAAACTTGGAATTAATGCTAGTTTAATCTGTTAGTTCTCGCAAACGAAAGTTTGGTTTGCTGCACTTAGACTTAGAGAATTATCGCAAAGGAATTTGGTTAATTCTATATCAGTGTTTGAGTTCTAGAACAGTTATTGATTAGATCTAGATAGATTGATTGCTTGCATTCCTGATTTCCTGAGAACTCCTGAAACCTAACGCCTTGCCTTCTTGCTTACAAACTCACTTGATTTACTTTGCTATTTCGTTACTGTTTTCACATCAGCTTCGCTTAATTTAATCTGAACTACTAATAATCTATTGTGTGACTGAGAGTCCTCGTGGGATTCGATACCTTATATACTACGATTGCATTAACTGTGCACTTGCAGAAGAATAGGGAAAACTATACACCTATCAAGTTTTTGGCGCCGTTGCCGGGGACTCTTTGAGTTCACCAATAGACTTAGTACTAGGATTTAGACTAGGCATTCTTTTTAATTTTCTTGTTTACTCACGTTTTTGATTTTTGGGATTTGCAGGGATTCGCACTGCATCGATCGTTGCTACCTTGCATCGATCGACACAAGGCGAGAACAGCGATGCTAAGATCTGAGACGTTCAATAGGTCCCGCGCCATAGAGCCTATGATATTGATTCGCGGTGAAAACGGCGTTTTACGAGACCAAGAGGGTCATATATGCAACGCAAAAGGTCAGAAAATAGATGGGGAAGGAAACCCCATCTTACCAGATTACCATGTATTGGTTGGGAAAGTAGCTGAGATGCAGAATAAGATAGATGACATCCACGACATCTTACTTAGGGAGAGACAGTTCCGAGCAGAGGCAAAAACTGATAAGTTTGCAGAGGTACACTATATGGCTGGAGCCAACTCTTATGGACATACACAGGGACATCAGCAGAGACAAGGTTCTAGGCATGCTCAAGGATCAAGAGACCATAATTATACTTCCTATCTGGCACCTCCTACACAAAGGAGAAAACTAGAGATGATGATAGAACAATCAATTGAAAAGCAACATCAGAACACAGCTTCTTTCAGCTCGAAGCTAGAGAACTTGTACACTAATTTGAATGAGAAATTTGAATCCTTGAACACTCGTATGAAGCAGCTGGACACACAGATGGATCAAGTTTCAAGTTCTACCTCAAGGAAGGATTCTCAAGATGCTCAGGCCAGCAACATTCCCATTCAGGATGACACACAGATGGATCTTGGATCATGTCTAGAATTTAAGGCTGTGGAATTTGTGGAAGACAGAGGGGGATTTGATGTTGAATTACCTGAGTTTGAAAGCTTCGATGCACCTGACTCAACAGAGATTGACATGGATCTCTTGACTTGGATAGTTCAGATTGAAGCAGGACCAAGCCAAGAAGAGAAATTTGAGTCTGAGATGGCTGGAATGGACCAAAAAGCGGATAAACCCGAGACTGTAGTTGAAACACGAGCTGAGACGACAGCATCGATCGATGCATCACAAGCACCGATCGTTGCACCCCGAAAGGAACCAGTTTCGCTCATATCTCAAGGACCTGCTAAGGAAAGAACCTATAAACCTCCATTACCATTCCCGAAAGCTCCCGTTAAGTCTAAAGATGTGGTTCAGTGCACAGTGGTGGTTGACAAGAAGATGGTGGTTCCACAAGAGCCTATTCTAACATCTTCAAGGCCTAAAACCACTCATAAACAGAAGGCTCCGAACATCAAATCTTTGCCAAAGGTAAAGCATAAATCCTCTAAGTTTAAACCTCCTGACTCCACTGTTTTGAATGCAGGAAAGAGCGTTAAAACACCCAAGTGTCAATCTCACCCTACATTCCTCCCGACGTTCCTTGGACGACATCATGCTGCTACTGCTTACACACCACCATGGATGATAAGGCATTCACAGAGACACTCAAAGTCTCTGCTGAAACCTCCATGATTCTGACCTCATTTCCAAAAGTCAAGCTAATGACTTAAAACAAGCGCTGAGTGGGAGGCAACCCACTGCTAGGTTTAATTATTTTTCTTTTCATTTTTGGTGTTTTTCTTAGGATTTCACGTTTTTATTTGTTTTTGTCAGTTTTTAGATACAGAACACAAGTCTGGAGATGTGTGACGATCGTTGCTCACATGTGCAACGGTCGTTGCAATTGGTTCAAACCAAAAATTAAGGTATGCGCTAAACCGGTTCAATTTGACTTGACCAGCATCGATCGTTGCCCCTAAAGCAACGATCGTTGCACCCACGACCAGGTAAGTTACCTTAACCCTATTTTCTCTCCTTATTCTCCATTCCTTCTGGTCGACACACCGAGAACCCAAACCGAAAATCGCCATTTCTTCATCGATTTCTTTGATTCTAAGCACTATTTCGCTTGTTTTTACATCCCCAATCTGTTTCCCCAACCATATCTCACGAAATCAAGGTAATGTACTTCTATTTTCGATTTTTCGGATTTCACTTTTAGGGTTTTAGAAATTGGAGATTTTAGATGGAATTGATGAATGCATGTTGACATGATTATGCTTTAGGTTGTTTAGTGATGGATTGTTGCTGATTTTGTGGTTGATAACACAATTTTGAACTGATTTTTGATGATTTGATTGCGGCAAAATCGCCTTGCAACGGTCGTTGCTCTCGAGCAACGGTCGTTGCTTTGCGATTTTGGGAAATGTTTGATACAACGAAATCGCCTTGCAACGATCGATGCCTTAGATGCAACGGTCGATGCTTCGCGATTTCACAGTGAAAATTTTGCCGAGACTTATAAATGTTTGAACTCTGTTTTTGCAGATGGCGTCTCAAAGGCAACCCCGCAAGAAGCGAGCCACAGCTTCCACAGCAACACGACACTACACCCCACCACCTCAATGGTTCAGCAGAGAGTCAGAGCCACCCGCACCATACAACAGATACGGGCCGCCAGTTGCTTTACCTTGGCCCAGAGAGGACGCCACACCGTTTCAGACGACCAGACAGTGACCGGAGGACCTCATACGTTTCTTAAAGTCCGCTGAGTTCACAGAGCGGCCATTTCTCTCTTCATGGGACGAGTATGACTCGCTTCTCTACAGTGGTTGGTGTGGGATGATCATCAAGCCGACCAAGTTCGCTGACTACTCCACCTGCAGGATTCTGGGGATCGATGAGCAGGTACTCGCTGTATGCAGAGGCATTGGTCTAGGGACAATGCCGATGCGACACTATGATCTCTATCCTGAGCTGGTCAGGCAGTTATTGGCCACTTGCAGAGTGGTTTACTCGGACCCGGACCACAGGAGCGCTACAGTGGGTGCATTCACCTTCTTGAGTTGGGGAGTCAGGTATCGGATTCCTCTACTTGATCTCTGCAGGATCTACGGGTTCAGTACTGAGCCGAGGCGCATCGCCATGCCACTCGAGTGGGATCCGGTTGAGGCTCGCACATTCTGGGAGAGTATTGGCAGCGGTCGATACAACTCCAGGACCACACCAGTAGTGCATATGAGACATACGGTGCTGCGTTATGTCTCGCGTATCTTGTGCTGGAGCTTGCTTTGCAAGTTTGAGGCCAACAAGATGCGCAAACTTGAGATGGAGTTGCTGTTTATGGGACTGAGAGATCAGTTTAGAGGTTCTGGCGTGAGAGATCCTACTGCGGGTCTCAACTTGGGAGCTATTTTCGCACAGCATTTAGTTGATCTGCAGCTGAATCCGTTTGATGGAGCTGGTACTGAGACAGTAGGGAGTTTACTTACTCCCATTTTTGAGTATTGTGGGATTCCTCTTCATGGCACAGAGCGTGATACAGCTCGGGAGTTCCTGGATCTCAGCCATTTGCAGAGCGCTACCTGGCTCAAGGAGGGGCGCATTTGGGTTTACACTGATCCGACCACTGGGAGGACTGGTATCGAGCTTCCTGCTGCCAGATGGACACAGATTGACACATTAGAGGCACTGAGATTTCAGCCTCCTGAGTCTGCGCAGCGTGGGATTCCGACTATGGCTCATCCGCTGGGAGAGCCTTCCTCACGAGCTTCGACTTCTGCTGCCCCTACTCCTGCACCCGCGCCTCCCCCAGTCGACGTTGTGGGTCCCTTTCCAGAGCCTGCAATGGCCTACGGTGCATACTCTGAGGCAGAGTGGAGAGAGAAATCAGATGGTATGTTTCGAGTTCTTTGGAACTTCGTGCGTACTTGCAGCTGCAGGAGGCCACCACAGATCCATCAGCCCGTACCTGACCGACGTCGTCGACAGCGATCTCCGACTGATACTGATCCCCCAGCTGAGGCAGCCGATGACGATGCACTGTATGGTGGGATAGATGATGTTAGCGAGTGAGAGTGATCTCCATGTTCAGACTTTCGGTTCTGTATTCTGACTTTTATCTTTTCTTTTTCTTTTCTTTTGCATTTTCTTATTTTTCTTAGGATTCTACTGTGTTTGGATGATTTGTACTTTATTTGGTACATCTTTTGCTTCGGTTTTACTCTGTTTCTAGTGTTTTCAGCTTGCAGGGATCAAAATTGACAAAAACAGACGGACTAACCTGCTAACTTGCTGACTGTTCGTGAAAACGCAGTGCGTCGATCGACACACCATTGTGTCGATCGTCACAATACGAAAAATCGCCAAGTAACGGTCGATGCACTTAGTGCAACGATCGATGCTTGAGCGACAGAGGTAAAACCCGAGAGAACTAACATCCATTAACAATTTTTCTTTCTTTTTACCGATCCTTCGATGGACACTACTGGGGACAGTGTGTCTTAAGTGTGGGGGAGATTCTATTAATTACTTTCTTTTGTTTTCTTAAGAGTCAGTCCGTTTTTCAAAAAAATTTGTTTTATTGAGTCAAAATTGTTTAAGTAAGAAACTATGATTTTCAGAGAAGAATTACAAGACTTGCAGGAACTTAAGTAACCATTGGGATGAAGTTGCAAGATCTATCTCTGACTATTAGAAAACCCCATCACAGATCAACCTACTGGGAACACCCACATCACTTCAGGTATCAGAGGATCCTTTTACTGACTTCAACTTAATACTGACTTAGATTTCTCACCTAATGTAACGCCCCTTCCCCATTCTCCGCTGACCGTCGAGCTGGCCGGTCAACAATCAAACAAGAACATGACCGATCGAACCCGAGCAAGTCGAATGGGAAAAGTTCGTCACAGGACGAAGTCAGAGACGGATCGGTTTGAGACAAAGGTTCGCACTAATCCATCTTTGACCTCGCTATCCTCACCTTCGTAATACAAGTTGTACACCTTGTACCACTTCGGTGAGTTGTGTCGGTTCGGACGAAACCTCATATCAGGGAAACAATTTCATTTCTGAGTAATCAAACATTAAGCACAACGTTTAAAGGTTTTTACAAACAATCGTCAAGTCAAATATCCAAAAGTAAATCAAACACATAAAATGGCGCCAAAGCCGAACCGAAAATAAACAATCAAATCCCAAAAACCTGAATCAAATCTCGTCACAAGCCATCCTGAAACCACACCGAGACCTCCCGCGTCCGTCGCTGCTAAACCTGAAAAACACAAAAAGAGTCTAATGAGCGATCTAAGATCACCCAGTGAATCGGCTCCCCACTAACGGCTTCTATTCTATCTAACATCTACAGATTCCCGCCCCAAAACCCAAAATAACAATCAGCAGGAATAAACGGTCGACCACGCACAACCACGTCGTGTCAACCCACACACAATCAAGCAATAGCCAAAACAAGAGAATTAAGGAAATCGAAGGCACTGCGGCACATGTCCTCGATTGGACTCGATCTATCTACCGCGCAACGAAAGAAATAACAAAACAACGCTAGGCCCTACGAACTCGGTAACTTCCACGGGTTCACATCGTCGCCTATGTGGCAACTAACCCTCGACTCCTATACGTGCTCACGAGAACCCACGCATAGGACACCGTTCCCTGTCCATCGATACGCGGTGACTCTGACTACCCCTAGATAGCCCGAGTTTCCATGCAGTCCGGCCCTAGGACATGACCCCGTATTCTCCGGACCGCACACCTACCGGCGTCACCCAGTAGGTTAACACCATAACCGGAATCGCCATGATCCGATTAGGAAAAAAACCCGAGGATCCAATCGGGTCGGAAGTACCGGAACGTAAACAAAACCTAGGCTTGCGGAATCTAACGCACCCTAGAGTCCTAGTGCATAAATATAAACACGCAGACTCGCTGGGACTCTAGCACAGATCACGCAATCAATATCAATAGTAAATCCACAACCATTCCGCAAGCCTCTACACTACCACCGCTCTGACTAGGTAAGATACCTAGTCAGCACCACTAACTTACCCGGTCCCGTGACCGGAGTAAGTGTCCGCAATAACTGCTCGGCCCAACACCGAGCAGTCTAACAAGCCTGCACACAAAGCTCACAACAACAGCAATACAATCACGCAATCACAATCAATCACACACAAGCAGGCTTATTAGGGTTTCTAAGTCTTTTAATCCATTTCACGCCCGCTACCTTGGGTTAACCGCTTGTTAACCCGTAGACGGTTCACCAATCATCACACTTCTTATTTCTTAACCAAACCTAGTCATCATTCATTAACTCCCCGATCCGTCGGTTTAGAGTTAGTAAACTTACTAACTCCCCAACGTCTCATTATTAACTTAATTTGATCCATTACCCAAACCCGCTATTAAACCTAAACCCCGATCCCAATACAATATTCTATAAGTTTGTTTAGGTTTAACCATATTTTAATGTCGTCTTAATTCCCGTATATAGATTCATTATTTATCGTTCTTAATACATATATATGCATATACGGTCCTACTCAACGGTCTATATGAATGCATCACCCAATCATTACTAACAACCTAGCGGCACACAACCAATTTACCTTTTAATTCTTTAAACCCTAACATGTTTATCTCATCATAACCGGCTTATCATTAAACGTCCAATTAATTATTAATTACTAATCAGGTTAATTAACGGGTATGCAATCCTAGTACTACGGTTTATCACTTCCCGGTCTATATGAGTCTAAAGGTTTGTGAGCCGACTCACAGTGAGATAGGCGCGGAATAACGGTCTGACGCGGTATGAATCCCGAGACCTCCGAACCGAAACCCGAACTTCCCGCACGCACGAACTCGAACCCCGAAGCTTCCCGAACACCCTGACATGAACCGCAAGCTAGGAATGGCCGGAGTCAACGCGTTGACCGGCGTTGACCACGGCGTTGACCGGCGTTGACTTTGACCGGCGTTGACCGTTGACTTTGACCATTGACCAAGGGTTGACCGTTGACTTTGACTGAACCGGTTGACCACCCAATTGAACCGGCTGAACCAACTGAACCATCTGAACCAATTGAACCGGTCTAATTAGAACCGGTTAGGTTAAACCGGTTTGGTCAAACATTGACCGGTTTGACCTAACCGTTGACCAAGGCTAAACCAGCCCTAAACCGACCCAAATCTTGAATCAAACCATCCCATCACACTCCTTGAAGAACCGGCTGAAGATTGGCGGCGGTTGAGCTTCTCCGGTGACCGGCTCCGGCGTTGACCGACGGTGGTCCGGCGTTGACCGGCCGGTTCACCCCTTTTTCCGGTGAACCAGAAGACGATCCACCTATCAAACTGAACGAAAAGAGAAGATCTAGCCATTCATGGAGTCAAAACATCCAGATCTGATGGAGGATGAGAGAGATTCCCAAAACCCTAATCCGCGGATTCTTTCCGGCCAGTTTTCGGCCAGCTCCGGCGACGGCGGTCATGACTGGCTGGATGGCGGTTGTAGAGGAGGGAGAGAGGAAGCTATAGCACTTTGCAGAAGTGGATTTGGGTTTATATTGAGAGAGTTATGGGATTTTTGGTGAAAGAAGGTTTTAAGAACATGATGAATGTTCTTGGTGTTCTTGGGGTTTCAAGGGAAAATGCATAGGATTTCTGGGTTTTCTGGGCATGTGGGATGAATGTAGAGAGAGAGGAGAGAGAGCTCGTGGGTGTGAGGCTAGAGAGAGGTTTTTGTGCTCAAAATGAAGTTTTTTCCCTTCACATGCTTGTTTTGTTTCATGCAAGAGATGCATGCATCACCATGCATTGACACCTAACCAACATATGTGGCGACCCTGGGTGATGACACATGTCCCTGGTGAAGCCTTTGAGTCCAAAAAGCCTTCCCTAAACCGGCTTTAACCAACAATAAACCCTTCTTGACCCGTTGCTTCGGTTTCCTCGATTGCGCGAATATTGTTTTAGAAAATACCAAATGATTCCCATAAATCCCTAAAGCTCCAAAATCAGATTCTCCATGCTATTAGATGAATTTAGCATTTTGAATCACCTCAATTGGAGTTTCCTAGCTCCCGTTATGATTTTCCGAAGTTTTCTCGGTTTTATCGGTTTCCATTCCCGACTCACCGAAAAACATGTTTCTGCTCCGATTTCTCCAACTCTGGTCTTGTGAACATTCTTTATATTGAAATATAAGAATATTCGGCCCGTCTTGGCTTCCGTCTCGACTTTTGGTAAAATTACCATTTTACCCCTGACTTAGGTAAAATGACAATTTTACCCTCGGTTGACTTTCTGCTGCCCGTTGACCGTATTTTTGATACGGGGTATCACATTCTTCCCCACTTACAGGAATTCGGTCCCCGAATTCTCCGTCACTGACAGACTTCAAATTGGTTCCGAACCCTGCAAGTTGCTTCACCATTCCTCCGAAGCTTCCTTACTCGGACACCGCTGGCATACTGAGTCTCGACATCGCTGGCATACTGAGTCTCGTCATCACTGCGATCCTCTGTCTCATTCCATTCCACCCAACTGACTTCGACACCTTTGCGTCCCTTCCAAATCCTTTCATCTCACTAATCTTTACACTAATTCCTCACTGATCACACCGTTTCCAAGGTTCTCCGTTCCATCCATCTTGCTTCGCTTCACTCAACCCTTAACTGTCTCCATCGATCTCGATCTTCGAACTTAACCCCGGTTGGTTTCTCTACTCTGATTCTCACTTCGGCTTCCCCACTTCGCTTCGACCTCCACATCCTTCTGACTGCGACTTTCTGTCTTCTTTCTGGAACACTCTTCAGAAATCTGATCACTTGCTTCCGACTTTCTGATTCCATCAACATCACTGACTCGTCTTCCCAAATCCCTTTGCTAACACATTATACTTCTCGGCCTCTTCCTGTCGGCTGCTTGATAAACTGATACATCTCCCACTGACAATATCTACCACTGATTCACGGCCCGGTCTACTTGTCTCACAACATCTTGTCACTTCATCTCGCTTTCGGGTTCGGGTTCGGTCTCGGATTCACATCGCGTCGCCATTCCGTCCTACATTCAATACAACAACTCACTGAAACAGTTAGTTCCATCCCGATCTATCCCCGATATCACTTCCCATAGAAATATGGTTACTTAATCACGTACCCGACGGTTACTCGTGATTAAATAACAATACACTATAAGTCCGTTCCCTCGTGAACTGACGGTTAAACACAACCGTTCTCAGTCGGCTCAAAACTCGAAATAAAATTGAAACAAAATCAATACTTACCTTTCTAACAAAACCGAAGAGAAACGAACAATCACTATTCGAATTCCGAACAACTAACCACCCAACGGTCTCTAAGACCCAAAACGATTCATCTACCAAAACCACACACACAAGTACTACGCAATCTATCGCAATAACGAATCAAGCAATCAATCAATCAATCAAGCAGGAAATAAAAACAAGCAATCACCAAACACAAAATCACGCAATCTAATGATCGGTCGGATGCGTCGTCAGTCCGGGTTCAGGTCATGATGAACGGTCGTCAGTTCCGCTCAACATTTAGTTTCACACAGTAATCTGTTTGCTTTCAGAACCATCTCAATCATGCAAACAGTTACTATGCTACTCAAAACGATCAGCTGAACACTCTGCATCCACCACGTACATAAAACGATATATCATACATCATAAGGTTTTTAGTACATGGTCCTGATCAGAGTCCCTACACACATGACCGCCATCATATCCAAAAAACCCCTACGACTCCGCTATACATCCGAAAAGTCAAAGACGACACGCAAAGTCGCCTATCCGCCGATCTATCTACAAGCAAAAAGGAAGTCAGTGCCCCCACTTACCTGGCCTAACTACTCCTATCATAACCTAACGCCTCCAGCAAGACCGAAATGCCCAACACCACTGGCAAAACGGCTTGCTGAAGTATCCGCTGGCAGGTGCGCCGGGAGAGTGTGGCGAGTGTGTGTCTCGAAATGGTGCTCCGACATGCTGTGGCTGGCTATCGGGAAAAGATGAACAACGTGACCTGCGTGGCCACACATCTGACAAACTGGAACGGACGCTGGGCGTGGTCCACGGTAACATACGGACGCCTGATGATCATAGCTACCACACAACTGACAAGTCCTCCCTGTCTCGTGCCTGGACAACAAAACAACCGGTAACTACACAACGGGCGGCTGACCGGGCTCGGAATCTCTGCGACTGGGTCCCGCTCGGTAAGCCTCTGGTACTGGTGCTCGGTACGGCTCTCCATCAGTATACACGGTCCTGATCCGGAAATCGGGCAAGTCGATACTCCGTGACCCCCGTGACCACACCATGGACAGTGGTCGGGTCTCGGTACTGAATGATACGGCTCTCGAAGACACGGGCCCACTGGTCGAGAACACCCATATAAGTGAAACTCCTACACTCCACAGGCACTGCACGTCCTATGCTCTGGTACTACTGGCGGCGCCTCTATCGCCTCAGCTGGTGGCGAAACTGACTCGAACTCTGACTCCGTAGATGCTGGTGATGAGATCCGACCTACTGCTCCATAACATCCTCATGTATCGCTACCTGATCATCCACCTGCTGCTCCCAGTGTGGATACTGCTCCGGGTCTGGTACATCGGTGGTACGTCTGATGCTGCAACTGTCTATGGCACATCCGTCTCTGGCCACTGCGGTGGTAACTGTAACTCACATCTGCTCCTCCCAAGAATCCCATCATCCCTGAAACTGAACCAACCGACCCTGCGCCGAACCGACTGATCTCTGCTGACTCATGCCGCTCGTCAGTAACTGCTCCGCGCACATACACACACACCTCCACTCCACACAGGACACACTGCTGCACGACTGCAATCAAAAACTCAAAGACGAGTTAGTGCAAATAATACAAAATCCTACTTTCCCATCCCAACCCCGGGTTTAACGGACGCGGCTCGGTTTCCTAATGGATGCTTGTGTGACACATTTGACTCGATAAAACACGAAAAACACCCAAAAAATGAAATGTTTCGAAACCCATGCAGAACCATGCTCTGATACCACCTTTCTGTAACGCCCCTTCCCCATTCTCCGCTGACCGTCGAGCTGGCCGGTCAACAATCAAACAAGAACATGACCGATCGAACCCGAGCAAGTCGAATGGGAAAAGTTCGTCACAGGACGAAGTCAGAGACGGATCGGTTTGAGACAAAGGTTCGCACTAATCCATCTTTGACCTCGCTATCCTCACCTTCGTAATACAAGTTGTACACCTTGTACCACTTCGGTGAGTTGTGTCGGTTCGGACGAAACCTCATATCAGGGAAACAATTTCATTTCTGAGTAATCAAACATTAAGCACAACGTTTAAAGGTTTTTACAAACAATCGTCAAGTCAAATATCCAAAAGTAAATCAAACACATAAAATGGCGCCAAAGCCGAACCGAAAATAAACAATCAAATCCCAAAAACCCGAATCAAATCTCGTCACAAGCCATCCCGAAACCACACCGAGACCTCCCGCGTCCGTCGCTGCTAAACCTGAAAAACACAAAAAGAGTCTAATGAGCGATCTAAGATCACCCAGTGAATCGGCTCCCCACTAACGGCTTCTATTCTATCTAACATCTACAGATTCCCGCCCCAAAACCCAAAATAACAATCAGCAGGAATAAACGGTCGACCACGCACAACCACGTCGTGTCAACCCACACACAATCAAGCAATAGCCAAAACAAGAGAATTAAGGAAATCGAAGGCACTGCGGCACATGTCCTCGATTGGACTCGATCTATCTACCGCGCAACGAAAGAAATAACAAAACAACGCTAGGCCCTACGAACTCGGTAACTTCCACGGGTTCACATCGTCGCCTATGTGGCAACTAACCCTCGACTCCTATACGTGCTCACGAGAACCCACGCATAGGACACCGTTCCCTGTCCATCGATACGCGGTGACTCTGACTACCCCTAGATAGCCCGAGTTTCCATGCAGTCCGGCCCTAGGACATGACCCCGTATTCTCCGGACCGCACACCTACCGGCGTCACCCAGTAGGTTAACACCATAACCGGAATCGCCATGATCCGATTAGGAAAAAAACCCGAGGATCCAATCGGGTCGGAAGTACCGGAACGTAAACAAAACCTAGGCTTGCGGAATCTAACGCACCCTAGAGTCCTAGTGCATAAATATAAACACGCAGACTCGCTGGGACTCTAGCACAGATCACGCAATCAATATCAATAGTAAATCCACAACCATTCCGCAAGCCTCTACACTACCACCGCTCTGACTAGGTAAGATACCTAGTCAGCACCACTAACTTACCCGGTCCCGTGACCGGAGTAAGTGTCCGCAATAACTGCTCGGCCCAACACCGAGCAGTCTAACAAGCCTGCACACAAAGCTCACAACAACAACAATACAATCACGCAATCACAATCAATCACACAATCACACAACAATCACACAATCACACACAAGCAGGCTTATTAGGGTTTCTAAGTCTTTTAATCCATTTCACGCCCGCTACCTTGGGTTAACCGCTTGTTAACCCGTAGACGGTTCACCAATCATCACACTTCTTATTTCTTAACCAAACCTAGTCATCATTCATTAACTCCCCTGATCCGTCGGTTTAGAGTTAGTAAACTTACTAACTCCCCAACGTCTCATTATTAACTTAATTTGATCCATTACCCAAACCCGCTATTAAACCTAAACCCCGATCCCAATACAATATTCTATAAGTTTGTTTAGGTTTAACCATATTTTAATGTCGTCTTAATTCCCGTATATAGATTCATTATTTATCGTTCTTAATACATATATATGCATATACGGTCCTACTCAACGGTCTATATGAATGCATCACCCAATCATTACTAACAACCTAGCGGCACACAACCAATTTACCTTTTAATTCTTTAAACCCTAACATGTTTATCTCATCCTAACCGGTTTATCATTAAACGTCCAATTAATTATTAATTACTAATCAGGTTAATTAACGGGTATGCAATCCTAGTACTACGGTTTATCACTTCCCGGTCTATATGAGTCTAAAGGTTTGTGAGCCGACTCACAGTGAGATAGGTACGGAATGACGGCTCTGACACGGTATGAATCCCGAGACCTCCGAACTGAAACCCGAACTTCCCGCACGCACGAACACGAACCCTGAGGCTTCCCGAACACCCTGACATGAACCGCAACCTATGAATGGCCGGAGTCAACGCGTTGACCGGCGTTGACCACGACGTTGACCGGCGTTGACTTTGACCGACGTTGACCGTTGACTTTGACCGTTGACCAAGGGTTGACCGTTGACTTTGACTGAACCGGTTGACCACCCAAACCAACCCGGTTGAACCACTGAACCATCTGAACCGGTCTAATTAGAACCGGTTAGGTTAAACCGGTTTGGTCAAACATTGACCGGTTTGACCTAACCGTTGACCAAGGCTAAACCAGCCTTAAACCAACTCAAATCTTGAATCAAACCATCCCATCACACTCCTTGAAGAACCGGCTGAAGATTGGCGGCGGTTGAGCTTCTCCGGTGACCGGCTCCGGCGACTTCTCCGGCGTTGACCGACGGTGGTCCGGCGTTGACCGGCCGGTTCACCCCTTTTTCCGGTGAACCAGAAGACGATCCACCTATCAAACTGAACGCAAAGAGCAGATCTAGCCATTCATGGAGTCAAAACATCCAGATCTGATGGAGGATGAGAGAGATTCCCAAAACCCTAATCCGCGGATTCTTTCCGGCCAGTTTCCGGCCAGCTCCGGCGACGGCGGTCATGACTGGCTGGATGGCGGTTGTAGAGGAGGGAGAGAGGAAGCTATAGCACTTTGCAGAAGTTGATTTGGGTTTATATTGAGAGAGATATGGTGTTTTTGGTGGAAGAAGGTTTGAAGAACACTCAAGAACACTTTGAATGTTCTTGAGTTTCTTTGAAGATTCAAAGGGTTTTCTGGGTTTTCTGGGCATGTGGGATGAATGTAGAGAGAGAGGAGAGAGATCTCGTGGGTGTGAGGCTAGAGAGAGGTTTTTGTGCTCAAAATGAAGTTTTTTTCCCTTCACATGCTTGTTTTGTTTCATGCAAGAGATGCATGCATCACCATGCATTGACACCTAACCAACATATGTGGAGACCCTGGGTGATGACACATGTCCCTGGTGAAGCCTTTGAGTCCAAAAAGCCTTCCCTAAACCGGCTTTAACCAACAATAAACCCTTCTTGACCCGTTGCTTCGGTTTCCTCGATTGCGCGAATATTGTTTTAGAAAATACCAACTGATTCCCATAAATCCCTAAAGCTCCAAAATCAGATTCTCCATGCTATTAGATGAATTTAGCATTTTGAATCACCTCAATTGGAGTTTCCTAGCTCCCGTTATGATTTTCCGAAGTTTTCTCGGTTTTATCGGTTTCCATTCCCGACTCACCGAAAAACATGTTTCTGCTCCGATTTCTCCAACTCTGGTCTTGTGAACATTCTTTATATTGAAATATAAGAATATTCGGCCCGTCTTGGCTTCCGTCTCGACTTTTGGTAAAATTACCATTTTACCCCTGACTTAGGTAAAATGACAATTTTACCCTCGGTTGACTTTCTGCTGCCCGTTGACCGTATTTTTGATACGGGGTATCACACCTAAGGGCTTGGTATACTCTGTGTCGGATTCCCTTGTTAGTTCTGACACAACCTGTCAACCTATCCTATTTAGTTCCCTTCTCCCCTTCCATAAAGTAAAAAAAATAATAAACTGAGGATGAGTTAGTAACTCCGAAGTGGTCATGGGAATGGTAGCAAACACTATTTTCTCTCATGTGATCCATGGAATGTGTCCAAAGTACACCCCTTAACGGGAAGAACACTGATAAAAAAAAAAATGATATCCAGTGGGGAAAAATCAGTTGTTAAAGAAGGGAAAGAGAAGAAAGGGACTAGAGAAAGATAGTATGGTGGTCTAGAGCTGATAAGGTAAGAATCCATGTGCCCTTTGATCGATACTCCTTAGGTGAGACCGCACTTAAATACTTGCAGAAGTCAGTAGGGAGAATTTGAATGCTTGAATGTGATTGTGGAGTTTACTTAGGACAGTTGCTAAGTGTGGGGGAAGTACATGTTGGTCTTGATATCCTGTGATTGATTCTTGCAGTGTTTTACTAAGGGGAATCTGAGTATTGTAGCTTCTAGGAAGAAATGAGTTTCTGAAGAGTTTTCGAACCTCTTGACTACATTTAGTTCTTTGTCTTGCTTGAGGACAAGCAAGAGCTAAGTGTGGGGGAGTTGATATACCATGGATTTTAGGGTTTTTAACCATGGTATATGTGTTATTTATCGAGTCTTTTACTATGTTTTAGAGTCTTTTCAGGTGTTTATTAGGTACAAGCACATTTGGAGCATATTTGGTGATTTTGGCACTTTCTGGAGCTAATTGGAGTATTTGGCCGAGAGATAGAATTCACTGTTGATACTTCCGAGATGCAACGATCGTCACACTTATGGCATCGATCGATGCACCAGCGAGATGGGCCAAACGACGGTTTGATGAAGAATGATGACATTTACACCTATCCAGAAGTTCCTGATATTTACAAAGAAGCCCCAAAACGTGTTTTAGGTTATAAATAGAGTTTTTGAGCCATTGTTTAGGCTAATGCTTCATAACTAAGTTTTGTTCTCTTAGGAGATTTGAGGGGCTGGTTTTGTTCTCGAAAGAGACTTGATTTTGAACCCCAGTTCTTATTTGATTATATGATATCTGGTTTTCTACTTATGATATCTTCTGTCTCGATGAATATGTCTGAGTAGATCACCTGTTAGGTTGAAGGATTCTCATTAGGGATTTCAGAGAATTATAGTTTAATTAATCTGTAGAGATTCATATCTGCTAGTTCTTTATCTAAGTTGTTCTTAATGCTTAATCTGAAGTAGCTAATCAGAGTTATGATGTTAGGTTGATTAATTCAGCGGAAGTTGGTTAATTTAACTAGAAAGAACCTAGATAAGCAATTAAACTGTTCGCAAACGGAAGTTTGGTTCAGGTTAATTGTGAACATATCAAACTTGGAATTAATGCTAGTTTAATCTGTTAGTTCTCGCAAACGAAAGTTTGGTTTGCTGCACTTAGACTTAGAGAATTATCGCAAAGGAATTTGGTTAATTCTATATCAGTGTTTGAGTTCTAGAACAGTTATTGATTAGATCTAGATAGATTGATTGCTTGCATTCCTGATTTCCTGAGAACTCCTGAAACCTAACGCCTTGCCTTCTTGCTTACAAACTCACTTGATTTACTTTGCTATTTCGTTACTGTTTTCACATCAGCTTCACTTAATTTAATCTGAACTACTAATAATCTATTGTGTGACTGAGAGTCCTCGTGGGATTCGATACCTTATATACTACAATTGCATTAACTGTGCACTTGCAGTAGAATAGGGAAAACTATACACCTATCAGTACTTAGGGATCGAATCCACGAGGACTCAGGGCAACAATAGAATTAGAACTGTCAAGCTTAGACTAGGAGAAAGCAAATTGTATTGAGAAAACTGAAAGCAACGCAAGAAAGTAAACAAGTAGCAAGTTGTGGTTGTAAGCAATTAACTAAGGGCGATAAGTCTAGGGAGTTCTCATGAAATCAGACAAGCAGACAAATCATTCAGTCAATCTAGCAACCTAAGATCTAGATTCTAAGTGATCAAGTTAGAACTAGCATTAAACACAATTTAGTTTGAAGAACATCCATTGATATGAATCCTTAACTGAATTAATTATTTCTAGCAAGTCATAAAATCCCTATTGAGAATCCCTAAACCTAACTATGAATCTACTCAGACATAAATAATGAAAACATGATCAATGAATAATTATATATTATAAAAGAGATTAAACAAGTAAAGGGGTTCGAAATTGATATATCATGGTTTTTACTAGTTTTAGACCATGATATAAGTGTGTTTTAGAGTCTATTTGTGTCTCTTTAGAGTCTTTTACATGTTTTAATAGGTACACACACGTTTGGAGCTAATGTGATGATTATGGAGCTTATTGGAGCATTTTGAAGATTTGACCCGAGAGCTTGTGCTCACTGTCCAGATTTGAAGACTGCGTCGATCGTTGCACACCTGCAACGATCGATGCACTACGCGAATGGGCCAGACTCGGCGGTTTAATGAAGAATGTCAATATTGCAGAAAAGCCCAGAAGTTCCAGATATTTACACAGAAGCCCCAAGTCGTGTTTTAGCTATTTAATTAGGATTTTAGATCAGTTTTTACAGACGCTTACATACACTATCATAACTTAGAGCAGAGAGTTTTTAGAGCTTTTGGGGCTGATCTGATCCTGTACTACATTCGTTTTGGAGAAGTTTTCGAACCCCTTTGTTATTTTAATCTCTTTTTATGATTGCTATTTATTCATTGATTATGTTTACATCATCCATGTCTGAGTATTTTCATAGTTAGGTTTAGGGTTTCTCATAGGGATTTCATGACTTGCTAGATATAATTAATTCAGTTAAGGATTCACATCAATAGATGTTCTTCAATCTAAATTGTGTTTAATGCTAGTTCTAACCTGATCAATTAGAATCTAGATCTTAGGTTGCTAAATACGACACGACAATGTGGTTTAGAATTTGAACTATTTAGGTTGAGCAATTTAATTACTCGCAAAGGAATTTGGTTTAATTAGATTGTGAACATATCAAACTTGAATTTAAAGCTGGTTTAATCTGTTAGTAATTGCAAAGGAATTTGGATTACTGCACTTAGACTTAGAGAATTCTCGCAAAGGAATTTGGTTAATTCTATATCTGTGTTTTGAGTTCTAGAACTGAGTTTAATTAGATCATGACTGATTGATTTATCTGTTTGTCTGATTTCCTGAGAACGACCTAGACTTAGCGCTTTTAGTTTATTGATTTCAAACAACCAACCTGCTACTGATTTACTTTCCTGCTTGCTTTTAGATAATAGATTATAATTTGCTTCTTGTTTTCTCCTAGTTTTAATCTCCTTAAGTTCTTGATTTTATCGTTGCCTAGAGTCCTCGTGGATTCGATCCCTAAGTACTACAATTGATTTACTGTGCACTTGCAGTTAGTATAGGGTAAAACTAGACACCTATCAAAAATCTTCTCCAAAAATAAGGTGTAGTACATGATCAGATCAGCCCCAAAAATGCTCTAAAAACTCTCTGCTCTAAAGTATGATAGCGTATCTAAAACTGAAGTTAAAACCTAATTAAATAGCTAAATCACGTCTTGGGGCTTCTGTGTAAATATCTGGAACTTCTGGGCAACTTTGCAATATCATCATTCTTCATTAAACCGCCGCGAGTCTGGCATCGATCGATGATGATGTGCGTCGATCGACACACTCCTCTGTTTTGGACAGTGAGCACAAACTCTCGGGTCAAAACTCCAAAATGCTCCATTTAGCTCCATAATCTCCAAATCCACTCCAAACGTGTGTACCTAATAACACCTGTAAAAGACTCTAAAAGAACACCAAAAGACTCTAAAACATACTTATATCATGGCATAAAACCGGTAAAAACCATGATATATCATTTGTGCACTTGCAGTGTAGATCTAAGGATTAAAACCTGATTGTATCACATAACGACCATTGAGTGAAATCCATGACATCATGTCACTCAACTCGGCCAATGGCTTGAATAGACAGGATAACCATAAGAATATAATAAATGGTAATAGCGTAAAAAACGGAGATAAGAAAAGCGAACCTCGAACGATTGGATATCTAAAAGACGATCACAAACATGGACGTAAGTACGTGAATTATAGTCTAGAGACGACAACAAAACGACGATAGCATGTCAGACAAATCATGTGGAGAGATTAAAACAAAACAAAAACCGGACTACCTTTTCTTCCCTAAGCACGGTGAGATTGGAAAAAACGGATTGTACCCTCGGACGTCTTCACCAACAGGGTTTCCTTCAAAACCTGCATCATCAGCGAATCAAATTAGAACATCAGACAAATACTAACACGATAAGACGTACAACAATCAACAAAAGATATCACATATGAACTGAGGATGCTCATCGTCATCACTAAGAAGAGACGGCTCAATAGTATATCAGCTTAGGTGGTATGAGATTAGGTCAAAACCTTGTACCTTGAGGACTCGACTTTTTTTAAGCGTAATAAACCTAGAGGAGCCGCTTTATGCCTATTTTTGTAAGAGTAATATACCTAGAGGAGCCGCTTTTTATTTAGGGTAAAGGGTAATGCCGATTTTTATTTAGGGTAAATATTAAGAGAAATTAACATAATTTTTATTTAGGGTAAATATTAAGGAAAATTAAAATAATTAAGAGAAAAAGTTCATTAAGTGTAGACCGGTAATTAACCTCGTGAGAATGATTCTGGTGCATTCTCGCTTCTCGATTAATTAAATAGATGGTAATTAATAAGCACCGGCGTTCGGATATCTATCCGGATTTGGTTCGAATCTTTTGGTTTTTAGATTTTTAGGTCTAGGCATATAAGACTCATTGAGATATTTAAGAATTTTAATTCGGATTCCGTTCGGTTCCATTCAAATCCAGTTCGATTTTGGATACTCATAATTATAAAAATAAAATAAAAGGCTACATATGAATAAAAGTTTGTAAAATTTTGACAAATATTACAAAAAATCAAATATTTAATTTATTTTGGATAATTTAACTATTTTGGTGTAAATATAATCTATATATTGATGTTTATAATTATAATTTTAGATAACTTTGTTATATTAAAATTAAATATAATTAATATTTTGATATATAAATGTAGTTGAAATATTTCAGATAACTTAGGGCTGTTTGGCAATAGCTGTTACTTTTTAGACTTTTACCTTTAAAAATTTGACTGTGAAAACTATAACTGTTCACTTTTTCTTTTGATAAAAGCTTATTTGGTAACAAAAGTTGCAAGAATTGTGACTTTTATTTTAAAATTTATAAATATTTTTTCGAAAAATAATATTTTTGTGTTGCATTTATTCAATAAATAACATAAAGAAAATAATAAAAATATTTATAATAGTATAAATAATCAATACAAAACATATTGAAAAAAAAAATCAAGAAATAAAAAGATAAAATTATTTAAAACATATAAATGAAATGGATATCAAAAGAAAATCGAAAAAATAAAAAAAAAATCAATTAAAATTTGATAATAATAAATAATATATAAATCTACAAAGTGATTTGAATAATTTTGATGAAGAATAAAGAGAAAACTAATTTAAATTTTTTGTTTTTAGTATTTGTAGTGGAAAAGTCTGACATACGAGACTTAAAAAACAAGGTAAAAAACAAAAAAAATTGTACTTTAAAAACTTATAAATAAAAATAAAGTATAAACATACTTGACAATAAAAAAAGTTTAAGAATTTTTATATATTTTAAAGTCTTCAAAGTTTAAAGTTAAGCAACTCCATTCGATATTTTGGATATAGTAATTTATGATCCATTTAGATATTTTATCGATGCAAAATTGATTTTTTTTTTTTTTGGTTCAAGATTCTGCAGAAAAATAAAGATAATGTCTAAGCCCGGGTTCGAACCGGGGATCTCTAGTGTGTGAGACTAGCGTGATAACCGACTACACCACCCAGACGTTTTTGTTCAAGATTTTAACTTATTTATATATAACTGTTTAAAAGTTTATAGTGTTTTATTGGGAGTTGTCAACCTATTTTTGGTCAAAGGCAACCTATTTAAAAAGAGTTATTTTCACAGTTCTGGGGTTTTGTCTCTACCGCCGTCAACAATGGCGAAAGATCGGAAGAAGGAGAAGAAAGAGAAAAAGGAGAAGAAAGAGAAGAAGGAGAAGAAGCGTCGCGAGGCTGAAGAACTCGCAGTGAGGGAGAAGAAAATATCTAAGAAGCATAAATCCGATTCCAAAAAGGCCGAGAAATCTGAGAAGAAATCGAAGAAGAAATCGGAAGTTGAAGAGAAACCACATAAGAAATCGAAGGAAAGCAAGAAGAAACACAAGAAATCTGATGAATCCGAAGATGAGCCTGAGACCGAAACCGTCCGCTCCGATGATCCGCGTCCCGTTACGGTCCCCATTGCTACCACCACCACCACCACCACCAACGAGTCCGATTCGGATTTCGAGTTCGACAAGGAAGACATCAAACCTCTCCTTGAATCCTACTCCAAGGAAGAGCTTGTGAACCTCATTTACAGAACTGCCGAAAAGGGTTCCCGATTGATCTCCGCCGTGTTTGAATCGGCGGATCGAGATAGCTCCATGCGCAACATATTCGTGCGTGGTCTCGGATGGGACACGACTCACGAGAATCTCAAGGAGGCTTTTGAGGTCTACGGGGAGATAGAGGAGTGTTCAGTGGTTATGGATAAGGACACGGGAAGAGCCAAAGGGTACGGGTTCGTGATGTTTAAGACACGTAAAGGCGCGAGAGAGGCACTGAGAAATCCGGAGAAGAGGATGTACAGTCGCCACGTGAGCTGTAATTTAGCGGCGGCTAAGCCGTCTGGTGCTGGAAAGCCGCGAGAACCGGTTGAATCTGTGAAGATTGATCTAGCTCATTCTGCTAATCAGAGTGAAATGGTCTTGCCAGGGCTAGGTATGGCTCATGGACATGTACATGGTCTCGATAAGGGACACCAGCAGCAGAATATGCCAATGTATGGTGAGCAGAACATGCACTTTTACGGACCTCCTGGTTATAATCCGATGTATGGTCCACTAATGGGTAATCAGATGGGTCCTTGTCTACCGAACTTTCGTATGCTTGGCTCGGGTATGATGAACCAGGGGCCACCGAACCATATGGGAATGGCGGGGCTATATGCTGGTGAATGTAATGGTGTTGGTCCTGGTTTTGATGGTGAACGTGCTTGGTATCTGAGATAAGATAGACCAAGTGGTATGACCCTATTCTCTGATATTTATGCTGTTTTCTTTGATTAGACTTTCAATTCTAGGTTAGGCTTATGACTAATCTGGTAGCTGGGACTTGATACTTTGGGAGTTGCCGGAGTTCTTTGCGTTTCTTTGTCTTCTACATTACTGTTTCAAACCTACTATCATAGTCTCGTGTTTTGTCTTTTTAACGAGGTGTTTATCCCCATATGACTCATTCTGAGGGAGATATGTGCTGAAATTCCTAGTTCTTTTACTCTCTGGAAGTTTAAAACTGTTTTCTGCTTTGTTCTTCTTTCAAAAGACTGCTCTGAATTTTAGTTTCTTTGTCTTTCTCATTATCTAGTGAAGTCTTCTTCAGTTTTTTTTTTTCTCTCCAGAACATTCAGTTACCATGATCATATAAGTTTTATGTAGTTTGCCATCTTCTGTTTTCCCTTTTTGTTCTTCCCATTATGATTTTCCCAATTGCTGGTTTTGGATTTTTTTTTTTTAAAAAGTCATAAAATAGCACAAAAAACATATCTTATCATAAATATAGCACCAAGAAAAATAATTCACATTTTTAGCATTATTTTAATTACAAAGACTTTTATAGCATTATATAATTTAGGGTTTAGGGTTAATTATTTAAAGTTTAGGGCTTATTATTTAGGGTTTAGGGTTTAGTATTTAGGGTTTAGGGTTTATTATTCAAGGTTAGGGTTTAGTATTTAGGGTTTAGGGTTTAATATTTAAGATTTAGGGTTAGGGCTAATTTAGTGACAAAACATGTTTTTGTGCTATTTTTATGATTTTTCTTCCTTGGTGCTATATTTTTGACAAGTCATGTTGTTTGTGCTATTAATGCGATTTGCCCTTTTTTTTTTTCTATGGCCCGTATGGAGTTTTCTCTTCTGTGTGTTTCAAGTTATACCATCAAACGTCTGGTCTCTATAGCTGCAAAAGAAGGTCATGACATTTATAAATTTTTAACTATATTATGTCATAGGTGCTAAAAGTATGTATCTTCATCTGCAGTTGTTTAAGACCCGTTTTTAGGATGAGACGCAATGGGATAACGTTCTTGTTTTAAGTTGTTTCTTCCTTTACAGCCAAAAGCTTTTCAAGATTCTTTCGAAAACTTCCTTTTATTTTTTCTGGGAATAAGTTGGAGTTTTCTATCTCTCAAGCATTGATTTTTTTTTCCCAGTAAAGGTTTGATACACTTCTCATTTTCTTTGATCACTTTTTTTTCCTTTGGCTGAGACTTTTTCTTTTGTATTTGTCTTGCTAACCCTGTCACCAAGTTTCCTTGCCTAAAATTCAAGATATTTTTGGGTTCCTTGTTTCTTTCTACCCAGTTTGTTTTACCTATGTTATGGATTGACTTTCGTTTACTCGCTCGTGTTCATTTTCTATGGACAGTAGAGAGTATAGCTCTGGTTGAGCATCGACATCTAGCCTTTGTGGTTTTTCTTTTAAAAGTGGATTTTAATGACTGATGCCAATCCTTGTTTTCTTAGAGAATCTATCTTGTTTTTCAGTTTTTAGGTTTTTGCAGGTATGCATATGAATCACATTTACATCGATCTATGGTCTTCAGTTTAATCAGCTTTGGCTTGGTTTTTGATCATATCTTTTTCAACAGTGAGTTTTTTCTGTACCCTTATTTGTGAGAGGGCTTTGTTTTTCTTCATTCTAATGGAGCTCTGAGGATCTTAGATCAGAAACAGAACCCTCTTTTAAGATCTCTGGTCCGAAAAGATTACGTCTTTATGCAGACATGTCTTTAAGTTCCTCACTGATCTGACTGAACATGGTTTTGTGTGGTTGCCACTCGCTGGGAATTGAGTTTTTTTTTTTCTTTCACAAACACCTTTTCTTTTTATTTATCTGGACCTCGTATGCTCGGATCACCGGGTCTGACCCGGATAGGATGTTTCTCGACTCTCGAGACACTAAATTTATACCGGTTACAAATCGCGATTGGCTAATAAATTAAATTTTGAACCGCGCAATTGAGCTCAAACGCGCGATAGAGGTTACAAACGACGTCTCCTGATTCGTTGACAAATCTAAGAAGCGCAAATTCGTGAAATCCAAATCCAAGAAAATCGATTAGAAGCAGATGATTAACGAGAAATCTTCTCATCAACAACAACAACAACCTGAATCCTCGACGCCATGTTCTAGTTCCAGCTCAAGCTCTGATTCTAGCGATTCTGAATCAGAGAAAGAATTCGACGCGGACGAGCTCCGGGAGTTTCTTCAACCCTATTCCAAGGAACAGCTCATCGACCTTGTTTGTTCCGCTGCGCAGATCGGAAGCCGCCGACCGTGACGTTACCCATAGGAAAATCTTCGTTTACGGGCTTCCATGGGAGACCACACGCGAGACTCTTTTCGGAGTCTTCGAAGGATATGGCGAGATTGAAGAGTACACCGTCGTTATTGACAAGGTCACGGGTAAAGCCAAAGGTTTCGTGTTTGTTATGTTCACAGGAGCGAAAGAGGCGCTGAAGGAACCGAAGAAGAGGATTCTTAATCGAACGGCCACATGCCAACTGGCTGCAATGGGGCCTGCGGCATCGGCAAAAGAGCAACACCACAGGTCCGGTGAAGATTAGCTTAGGTTCGATGGCTAATCAGGAACGGTCCCAGCAACAGAAGGCGCAAGGGCAACATGTATTAACCGGTGGTGGAATGGCTGCATCGTCGTTTATGCTAGGGAACCAATACCATCCGGTTTATGGAGCCGGAATGTTGGGGGAACCCAGCTTTGGCAGCAGCAGGTGGAGGCTACATGTATCCGATGTTGGCTAATGCTCCAATCCATGATGGATTGGGTTCTGGTGCGTTGTGTCAGATGGGTGGGATTTGTGGGCCAGGTATTGGTGCTGGTTTATCTGTGCTCGAGTCTTACTTTAGAGGTCAGAGTCTGCCTAGTGCTTATCCTGACTCAGATACCGGGAAAAGAGGGAGTAGTAAAGATTCGGATTCTGATGGCTCCTTTCATGGCTACTCAAACTATTCATGGTATGCTCACTTGTAACCGTTAGTTTTTTATAGCAGTGTACGTTGCATGATTCATTATATCTGCGTAGGTATTATGCTTAATAAGCAGATAAAATGGGTTAAGGCTATGTAGTATTATCGAAAAGGTGACTCTCAATCCGTTTACTTGTTAATGTGTTGGCTTAAATGCATAAATAAGGAATGTAGCAGGATTGTCATCTATGGAATTTAATCAATCTTACTTGGAATCTTTTCAAGCTTTGAATAGATGTTGATGTGTCACACCGTTTTCTTTATTTTCTAACCGTATGTTCTCCCTTCTTTATGGTTTTTGGTTTTCCATTATTTCTTTACAGTTTCTGGTTTTACAGTTTTTAGTGCCATTTCATTTTACTGTCTTTATTGGTTGGTACGAAAGTTGTTGAGCTTTGTTTTCATTCAGAGGCATCTTTTGTTTCATTTATTGGCTTATTTTGTTTTAGTGTTGCACTGAGTTTTATCATCTGATCTGATCGTTTACTATCCCTCCCCTCATCTGGTTTTGGTATTAACGTCTTCAAATGAACAGTAACATTTTAGCATGAGCTGCTTGTGCTGTTTCTCATACATGTTTTTAGTCTCTAGTTTTGGTTTTCATATGGTTTTGATGTTTGTCCCTTTGATTTCTTTTGTTTTGATTTTTTCGGGGTTGTATGACCAGGAGAATTGAGTATTGTTCTTGTTTTCTTTTCTTATTTCTTTCGTCTTTTGTCTTAAGCTTTTGAAAAAGTTATGTTTGGTTTGTTTTCTTTCTCCCATATCCGTTTTCTGTTTCACTTTGTATTTCCTGATATTTATATCAAGTCAGTATTAGTAGTTTTTTTTTTTTTGTAAGTTTTCTTTTTCCATTTAGTTTCACTTTGTCCGATGCAGTTTGATAGACCGTCTACTGCTCATCTAATTCGGTGTCTTACTCAAGCAAGATCATTTTGGTTATTCGCTAAACGAACTTTATGCAATCTGTGTGGGCTCGTGGTTTCTGCTAAAATGGTTCGAGTTAAGAGGATTCATGTCTTCTCTAAAACCGATGTCTATGCCTTCAGGTTCCTGATGGGTTCCATGGAGTTTATTTTGGATCATATTGGTACTCAGATGACCATGCTAGGTTTGCATTGTTCGACAAAAGTGAGAGACTCCATTGGGTTGAAAGTTCTTTTTACCCTTTATGATAGCTGAATTAAACCCTTGAAATTGTTATATATGTTTGATCACATTTGATGACCTCATTAGATATCTAAAAGACTGGGTGAAGAACAAGGAGCTGCAATGGTACACAGTAAACAAAGTCTTTTTGGTTTATGGAACGACAGACACAGTCGAAGCTAAAGCTGATGATGACTTAAGATTCTCTTCAGGTAAAAAACCCACAACAACAAGTTTTGATTTTTGAATCTAAATTGTTAAAAGATCAAAGCATTTGGCTGTTTACTTCTTCCTCTTCTTTGGCGGCTGTAACGCCTCCTCATCCTCATCTTCTTCCTCCTCATCCTCTTCTTCCTCAGCTTCTGCCTCCTCGTCTTCTTCTTCTCCACCACCATCTTCATCCTCCTCTTCCTCATCATCATCGTCATCATTGTTATCATCATCATCATCGTCATCATTGTTGTCATCCCCTTCAGGTTCATCTTCATCATCATCATCATCATCTCCAGGTTCACCATTTTCATCACGACCACTTACCGGTCCTTTCTTGGCCTCCTTTGCTTCTTTTGCACCATCTTCACCGCCTTCTTCGTCTTCCCCTCCATCTTCATCACTATCACCGTCCTCGTTGGTTCCATTTCCTTCCTCTGCATCAACAACCTCGTATCCATTCTCTTTAACATCAGCCCCCAAGACGGCGACCTGCAGTTTCATATCCCATTTTTATCAACTACCAAAAAACGATCATTTTTTTGTTTAGGACAATTCTGAAATGGGCCGATAAATGGCGTATTGAGTCATGGGCTTCTTCATGTAGAAGTAAATATAATTAATTCTAGAAGCATAATAAAATGGAATATACCTTTTTCATTTATTGGATCCCACAAATTATATAATAATAATTTTATCTTCTTATACTATATTCTCCTCATTAAAGCGACCGTCCTCAACTAATAGCTATTATTATTATTATACCTTGGCAATATTTTCACCGAAAATTAAATTAAATTTATTTTTCCCAACCACCCATTCTAGAGAACTAACGCTTCAAGTCGGTCAAGATATAGTTTTGTAGTACAATTTTAAATTTGTGTGAAACGATAAATATACATGAATCCCATATAGTACAAGAATTATCGTCTTCTGCAAAATAATTATTTATTTGGTTATCAAAAAGAAATTGAGTTATTTATTTGGTTTATCAAAAAGGAAAAAGTTGGTTCATTGCGACCGCGAATACTAAAAAAAAAAAAAACTGTTAATAAGAAACACAAAAGGTTTTAGCACAAAAAAAAAAAGAACGCAAAAGGTTAAAAATAAAAAAAGTTGGGTAAAGAGAAAGAGAGTTGCCTGAGCGAGAAGCTGTAGCAAAGAGGAAAGCACAGTAGCCGTTAGAGCCGAAGCGGCGCATATCAGCACTGAAGTGTTATCAAGCACCAAGGACAACCTTAAACCTAGTTCTTCCCACTCCATTCTCTCTCTTCTTTCTTCTGTTGTTCAATGAAACCGTTAGATCTGTAATAACAATAACAGATTATGGAGAAATCTTTAACCTACAATTTCATAATTGTAAAAAATAATATGGGAGAAAGAATTAGAAACAGAGCAGAAAACAAAGGTCTGAAATATTCAAAATATACAAAACAAAACCAACCATTTGTAGAGAAAGACCATTAATTCAAGAACAAGAAACAGAGAGAGGAAAGAGAAGAACGTACCGGAGAAACTGAGGAAAGAAAAGTAAGAAACTAGAAGAGATGAGCTCTGCTCATGACTGAAAGAGTCTGAGATTTGTGATCAAACAAGAGTTTTCAGAAACATGAGATATAGAGAGATGAGAGAGAGAGTGTGAAGCTGCCCGTAGTTGTTACTACGAATCATCCGGGCAGAACGGGCAGTGACTCTTATGTGATAATCTTCATATTGACCTGCCACGTAAGCCTGTTAAGTCATACATATTGTGCCGACCAAGATCTTCATCTCTTTATATGTATGTATGTATCGATGTATCATGTATAGTCAATTGGTTAAGAAAAGAAAAGCTTAAGAGAACATATTCTCAATTCCATTTACTCTCTCTCTCTTTTATGCTTTCCCAGAAAAATCTCCATCGTTCATAATATCCTTCTCCTTTAAGCACCATGATCTCTACTACTAAAGAGACTCAAATGCCATGTCGTCATATTCTAATCCTCAATAATTATGTTGATGGAGGAACTTACATAGCAATCAATATAACAAATAAAGCAATAAAGAGGGAAACTTTTTGTTGGTTTCCCTCAAAACAAGCCATACCTGAATCTACGTTTGGTGCTCTGTTCAGTTAGTATTGTACAATGCCTCTGAGCTTAGATCATGGACCGTCCATTTCACCAATAATCTCGACAAGAACAAACCCCATTTTTGAAATGGTGAAACCTTGTAGTGTCTCTCACTATTATCTCCCTTCCCACAAGCTTGGAAATGAACTTGATAGCCGTGTGGCAATCATTGCATACTCTAAGATTCTTCATGATCCTTAACGTGGTTTTATCTGGTGTGCTAATTAACCCGAACGCGATTGCTAGTTTCTCGCTGTGGTGCCTTAGAATCTGCTCTTTAACCTCTTCTTCGAGGTCGTGTAGTACAGCAGCAGTGTCAGGAATATAACCCATTTTCTTTATTTCGTCCCATATCTTCTTCATGGTTATGTAGATCTCCTTCTTCTGTGGATGAGTCCCGTCTTCGACTCCAAAGACATGAACTTTGTGTTTCACTTCAATCCAGCTAAACCCTTGCTCCTTCTTCACTCTCCCATCTTTCATCGATTTTCTTATCTTAGCTGATTCTTCCCATTTTCCACAAGCTGAGTATAAGTTAGCCAAGGCTGAGTATGCTCCGCTGTTCTCTGGCTCTATCAGAAGCAATCTCTCTGCTGCAATTTTCCCAATATCGACGTTCTTGTGAACCCTGCAAGCAGAAAGCAGTGAACCCCATGTCACTACATCTGGCTCGATCGGCATCTTTTGGATGAACTCATGTGCTTCCTGCAATAAACCAGCACGTCCAAACAGGTCCACCATACAAGCGTAGTGGCTAAGAGTTGGTTTAATCTTATCCACGTTCTTCATCATGTCGAAGTATTGACGGCCTTGATTGACCAAACCGGCGTGAGTACAAGCGGAGAAAACACCTACATATGTTATGTGATCAGGTCTTAGTCTTTCCCTCAGCATTGTCTCAAAGAGCTCAAGTGCTTCTTCCGCGTGACCGTGCTGTCCCAACGCGATAATCATGGACGTCCAAGATACTGTATCCCTTTCGCAGCGTATCAAGTCAAACGCCCGCCTTGCCGATGTAATGTTACCTGCCTTTGCATACATCGTTATCAACGCATTGCTGACAGAAACCGAATAAACTTCCCCTGACTTTACAGCACTCCCGTGGATTTGCTTGCCATGACCCAGTGATGCTAAGCTTGAAGCTACACTTAACATTGCTGCAAGTGTGTAACTGTTTGGTCTCTGCCCTTCTCTAGACATTGTTCTGAAAAGGTTTATAGCTTCGCCATACAAACCGTGTTGCTCGTATCCAACAATCATGGCAGTCCATGCAACTACATCGCGATCTTTCAACGAATCAAATATAATCTTAGCTTGATTCATATCTCCAAGCTTAATGTACCCATCAAGCAAAGCTGTAAAACCTTCGATCTTGAGATCTGCGGTTCCTCTCTGTTCAATGAGTCTTCTCGCAGTCTCAACCCCTCCACACCTCGAATACATAGAGATCATGGCGTTTAACACAATCGCAGAGATATCAAATCCGGTTGTAACAATATGGGAATGAATCTGCTTCCCAACACAAAGTTTCTCAAGATTGGCACAAGCAGATAACACACTCGCCAGAGTGAATCTATCTGGTGATAATAGAGAATCTCTCAGCATCTTTGAAAACATATCTAAAGCTCTGAGATCATAACCGCGCTGATTGTAACCAGAAATCATAGAATTCCAAGTGACTATATCACGCTCAGCCATTTGCTCGAACTGTGCCATAGCGAGATCAATCTGACCAACCTGCATGTGTAACGCAATCATAGCATTCCAGCTTGAGATGTCCCTAACTACCATTCTATCAAAAACAACTTTTCCCAGCACTGGATCACCACATTTTGCATACATACTAAGCAGTGAATTCGACACGGAAACGTTACTAGAAAGGCCAATCTTAAGAACGAAAGAATGGACCTTTTTACCTGTATCCAAACAGCGAGTTGCAGCAACAGATGCAAGCACATTCGTAAGCGTGAACTGCGTCGGCTCAATCCCTTCCTTCATCATATCACCCATAGTTCTTATAGCCTTTTGATACTGACCAATTTTCTTAAACCCTACAATCATCGTGGTCCATGAAACCGAATCCTTCTGAGGCAGTTGATCAAAGAACTCACGTGTGGAATCCATTTCTCCTCGTTTGGCATAGGCCGAGAGAACTGTGTTCCATGAGAAAGCCGTTCTAAGAGGCATTTCGTCGAACAACTTACGTGCGTGAAGAGCATAACCGGTCTTTGAGTAGATGTTCATTAGATTATTCATGAGGTAAACGCTGAACATAAGACCCGATTTGATAACGCGGCAATGAACCAACTGCGCTGTGAAACGACCATTGGACTTGAGCGATTTTTGCAGGAGATTGGTGCAGAGTTCCAACAGAGTATGTGACGAAGGTGGAACCGAAGCATCCATCATTATTAGGAGATAAAAGTACAACTTCAGAAGATCAGTGAAAAAAATCTGTAAAGGTGGTGGGTGGGGGGGGGGGGGGGGGGGGGGGCAACCCGATTATGTGAATATTCGCGGGCAGACCCGATTTATCAGGATCGGATAACCTAAACAACGGGTCAGACCCGACTAATTAAAAAAAAAAAACCAAATCCAAATCCCTAATTCTCATTTTTTGAATTGGGACTTCTCCCCTTACTCTCATTCGGGTTCCCTCTCATTCTCCTCTTCGCCTTTCGAGTTCCTTCACGCGAAACAGTAAAAGATGCCGCCCAAGACTCGTCTAGCCACCAAGTAAATCGATGTCGTGAAGGATAATCCTCCTCCGGCGAGCCCTACCAAGCCTAAGAATCCTCCTCCTCCTCCAGCGACGGCGAGTGGTGTAGCAAGCCCTACGAAGCCTAAGAATGCTCCTCCTCCTCCGGCGACGGCGAGTGGTGTAGCAAGCCTTACAACTACCACGAATGCTATCCCGAATAATCATGTTGGTACCACGACCACGAATCCGGTCGATAATGCTCCTCCGGGGAACTCTCCTCCGATCGTTAATGCTCTTGCGATGGTAGCTTAAGAAGAACGAGAAGTTGATCTCGAGAAACAGAGCGAAAGAGATGAGAGTGAAGCAGAAGATGATGACGAGGGTAAATCCGATGACGATGAGTCAGAGAGTTCAGAAGGGACTCGTGCAGAAGACGGTGACGAGGTCGAGTCACAGCAACAGAAACAACAACCGCAACAACAACAAACCCGATTATGTGAATATTCGCGGGCCGACCCGATTTATCAGGATCGGATAACCTAAACAACGGGTCAGACCCGACTAATTAAAAAAAAAAACCAAATCCAAATCCCTAATTCTCATTCTTTGAATTGGGACTTCTCCCCTTACTCTCATTCGGGTTCCCTCTCATTCTCCTCTTCTCCTTTCGAGTTCCTTCACGCGAAACAGTAAAAGATGCCGCCCAAGACTCGTCTAGCCACCAAGTAAATCGATGTCGTGAAGGATAATCCTCCTCCGGCGAGCCCTACCAAGCCTAAGAATGCTCCTCCTCCTCCAGCGACGGCGAGTGGTGTAGCAAGCCCTACGAAGCCTAAGAATGCTCCTCCTCCTCCGGCGATGGCGAGTGGTGTAGCAAGCCTTACAACTACCACGAATGCTATCCCGAATAATCATGTTGGTACCACGACCACGAATCCGGTCGATAATGCTCCTCCGGGGAACTCTCCTCCGGTCGTTAATGCTGTTGCGATGGTAGCTTACGAAGAACGAGAAGTTGATCTCGAGAAACAGAGCGAAGGAGATGAGAGTGAAGCAGAAGATGATGACGAGGGTAAATCCGATGACGATGAGTCAGAGAGTTCAGAAGGGACTCGTGCAGAAGACGGTGACGAGGTCGAGTCACAGCAACAGAAACAGCAACCGCAACAACAACAAACCCAGTCGAGATTGGAACCGCCGAGAGTCGAGGAGACAAACGTACCAAACACCAAGGATGTATCTTCGGAATCTTCGGAAGAAGAAGAATTCAGCATCTCTGATTCCCAATCTGTAAGTGTTATACGGTTGTGGATTTTAGATGATGAAGTAAGTTGAGGATTATCGGTGTTTACCATGGTTTAATTCTCAATTACAACCTAACCCAAATCCTTAAACAGATCTAGGTTCTCGTCAAATGAATCATAAAGCAAACCTGATCACTACCTTTCAGATTGCAGCGGATGATGGATGGTAATGATGAGATCAGCTAGAACAGATGGTAACACCTATTCCTCCTCGAGTATCCACACTCTTACAAGCACGGGACGGCTGCTAGACCAAAGATGTGGAAGATCAGAGAGAGAGATTTTAGAGAGAGAGAGCTCGCGGCCAAGGAGGAAAATCGCAGGGGGCTTCACGTCCTTAGAGTTTTAATTGAGTCTCTTATATCTCATTAATGGGCCCAAGTCATTAGACTAATGGCTCATTAATCTTTTGGGCCCAAAACACAAATCAGACAAAAGCCTGTATTTTGTCTGGCCCAAAACTCTGATCCAATACAGTAAATGCCATTGCATCTTACCGTATTATTTCCATTTAACTTTCCCGTTAGCTATGGTGTGTGACCCTTCGGGATCATACAATACTGGTAATAAGTCCTAAACTTATAGATCAAGAGCGGACTCTAGCAAGCCATCATGATCACCCAGTATTTATGACTTATGTCTGATCTCGACACTTATCATACTTTCTAGAGATAGTACGGTAGATTTCAGGACATTCCCAACAATCTCCCACTTGTACTGGAATCCTACAAAGGACAATCCCAACAATCTTCCGATTGTACTGGAATCCTACATTCCCTAATCCTTTTGTCTTAATATCTCGATCTGGCATAAGGCAAGATGCGTGTCATCCTTATATAGCCAGACCATATTTATCGGACCAGATTAGATACTGACAATGCAAACGACTTGGGCAAGTCCGTTTGGGAATGGCCATTCTCTTACCAGATATCAAATCTCCGATTGGCCTAGAGATATTACCTCCGTTAAACGGCAGGGACAAATCCCGTCTTGTTCCATCACTATGAACTACACAATTCATAATACACCAAACCAAGGTCCGTATAGCTCCCAGTTACGAAACAGCGTTAGACAATGATCAAAGCGCATTACTCCATATGCAGCCACATGCATGCGAACTCAGGTCTAAGGACTATACTCTATAGTCGTATATGAGAACTTCTTATGACACAGATATTAATATCTTGCAGAGTTCTCATCAGCGGGCCATGTCTGGTCATATGCTCCCCTACATATACCTATGTGTCGACTTTGATGCCGCGCATCGATGACCCCTCGAAACTTGGTCATAAGTCTCAACACAATCTAGTCTCAACAGGTTGTTGTTGTTCCAATTTCAACAACCTTCGACTATGGACACTATAATTTATGTCACTTCGTTAAATATGGGGTTTCAGGATCAAGTCTACTCATGTACTTCGATGGCCCATATATGATGACATGAATTATTTTGGAACGATTATTTTATATCACAGTTAAAAATAATCCAGAAATAAAAATTTCATTAACATTTAAAATGTTTACATGAACCAATCAAAATAACTAAAACAAAAGCCCTCACAACTCCCACTCAAAAGAGATTACATTTGAATATCTCTAATTCCTACAGCAGCAGTATGCAACTCGTGCTTAGGTCTCGGGAGTGGCTTTGTCAACGGGTCAGCCACGTTCTCATCAGTGTGAACTCTGCTGACCATCACTTCGCCTCTATTCACTATCTCACGAATGAGATGATACCTTCTCATAATGTGTTTGGATTTCTGATGATGTCTCGGTTCCTTAGCTTGAGCAATTGCACCATTGTTATCACAATACAGTGCCAGTGGCTCAGCAGCTTTTGGGAATACACCGAGTTGAATCATGAAGTTCCTAATCCAAACTCCTTCTTTCGCAGCTTCTGAAGCAGCGATGTATTCAGCCTCAGTTGTGGAATCTGCCACGGTGCTCTGCTTGGAACTCTTCCAACTTACCGCACCGCCATTCAGACAGAAGATGTAGCCAGACTGTGACCGGAAAACATCCTTATCTGTCTGAAAACTTGCATCTGTGAATCCACTGATTTCAAGCACTTCACTTCCTCCGTAAACCAAGAACTTATCCTTAGTATTTCTCAAATACTTCAGGATATTCTTTACGGCAATCCAGTGACTCTCACCTGGATTAGACTGGTACCTACTCATCATGCTCAGTGCATAAGCAACATCAGGACGAGTACAGATCATGGCATACATGATAGACCCTATAGCCGAAGCATAAGGGATCCTACTCATGCGCTTAAGCTCATCAGGTGTTTTAGGACACTGATCCTTGCTTAGTGTAGCACCATGTATCATCGGCGTGAATCCCTTCTTGGAATTTTCCATTCCGAATCGATGCAGAACTTTGTCTATGTAGGAATCTTGACAAAGTCCAATCAACCTTTTAGATCTATCTCTAAAGATTCGGATTCCAAGAATATACGCGGCTTCACCTATGTCCTTCATGGAAAACAACTTCCCAGCCAGTCTTTAACAGACTTCAACATTGGAATATCATTTCCAATAAGCAATATGTCGTCGACATATAGGATAAGAAACGCCACTTTGCTCCCACTAGTTTTCTTATACACACATTGTTCTTCCTCGTTTCTGATGAAGTCAAAGTTCTTTATTGCCTCATCAAAACGAAGATTCCAACTCCTCGATGCTTGCTTCAATCCATAAATGGATTTATGAAGCTTGCATACTTTCCCAGCATTCTTAGGATCAATGTAACCGTCAGGTTGTGTCATGTACACATCCTCTTCCAAGATTCCATTCAGGAAGGCGGTTTTCACATCCATCTGCCAAATCTCATAGTCAAAATGAGCTGCAGTCGCTAGGAGAATCCGAATTGATTTCATCATTGCCACTGGTGAATAGGTTTCATCATAGTCAATACCATGAATTTGCTTGAAACCTTTTGCCACCAACCTGGCCTTGTAAATCTGGACATTTCCATCCATGTCTATCTTCTTCTTGAAGATCCATTTACACTCAATGGCTTTTGCACCAGCAGGTAAATCAACCAGTGAAAACACTCGGTTAGCAGACATGGAGTCTATTTCGGATTCAGTGGCTTCACGCCACTTTAAGGAGTCAGGGCCCATCATGGCTTCTGCAAAGTTCGAGGGTTCATCACCGTCAATGATCAAAAGATCATGGCAATTAGTCACGAGGAATCCCTGATATCTATCGGGTTCGTGACGGATCCTTCCGGATCTTCGAACTTCAGGTACTGCAGGTTCAGGTTCTATTACAACTTCATGTAATTCATCCTGCTGTTCTTCCTCATTAGGTTGAACATGTTCCTGTCCTTCTTGAATTTCATCAAGTTGTACCTTACTCCCACTATCTTTTCTAGAGAGAAACTCTCTTTCAAGAAAAGTGCAATCCCGAGCAACAAAGATTTTGTTCTCGGATCGCAGATAGAAGTAATAAGCCTTGGTATCCCTAGGATAACCAATGAAGTAGCATTTGTCAGATTTTGGTGTAAGCTTGTCTGAGATTAATCTTTTGACATATGCTTCACAACCCCAAATTCTGAGAAAAGACATTGCTGGAGCTTTTCCAGTCCATATCTCATATGGTGTCTTTGCTACTGCCTTTGATGGCACTCTGTTCAGTGTGAACGTTGCGGTGAGTAAAGCATATCCCCAAAGGGATATAGGAAGGTCTGTGTGACTCATCATGGATCGGACCATATCTAACAATGTCCGATTCCTTCTCTCAGAAACACCATTCCACTGAGATGTTCCAGGAGGTGTGAGTTGGGAGATAATCCCACACTCACTCAGATGATCACGAAATTCCTGGCTCAAGTATTCTCCTCCTCGGTCCGACCGAAGAACCTTAATACTTTTACCAAGCTGGTTCGTTACTTCATTCTGGAATTCTTTGAACTTTTCAAAGGTTTCCGACTTATGTTTCATCAAGTAGACATATCCATATCTACTGAAATCATCAGTGAATGTAATGAAGTACTGAAAGTTCCCTCTAGCATTTGTGGACATTGGGCCACACACGTCAGTATGTATCAGGCCCAATAGTTCACTGGCCCTTTCTGTGGGTTTATTGAAAGGCGCCCTTGTCATTTTGCCCATTAGGCAAGATTCGCATTGCTCACAAGACTCAAAGTCAAATGAGCCCAAGAGTCCATTTGAATGGAGCCTCTTGACGCGTTTCTCACTAATGTGCCCCAAACGACAATGCCAGAGAAACGTTTCATTTTCTGCGTTAGATTTGAACCGTTTCGTATTTATGTTATATACTGGAGCAGATTGATCCAGCATGTACAGTCCATTTATAAGAGGGGCACAACCATAGAACATATCATTGAGATTAAAGGAACACAATTTATTCTTAATAGAAAAATCAAATCCTTGCAAATCCAACAATGAAACTGAAATGATATTTCTGCTTATAGCAGGTACAAAATAACAATTCTCAAGTTCTAAAATCAATCCAGAAGGTAAAGACAATAAGTAAGTGCCAACGGCCAGTGCTGGAACCTTCGCTCCATTGCCAACCCGCAACTCTACTTGCCCTTGCTTCAACCTTCTACTGTTTCTGAGCGCCTGCATATTAGTACAAATATGAGCCCCACATCCAGTATCTAATACCCAAGTGGTATTATCAGAAGTAGTAGTATTTACTTCAATAACAAAAATACCTGAAGATTTAGTCTCCAAGGACTTCTTCTTCTTCAGACTTTCCTGGTATTTCTTGCAGTCCCTACGATAATGCCCTGCCTCTTTGCAAAAGTGGCAGATGTCAGAAGGCCCAGCTTTAGACTTGGGCTTGGACTTGGCATCATGATTGCTGACTGCCTTGCCCTTTCCCTTGTCTGCAGCGGATTTCTTAAAACCCTTGCCCTTCTGCACCATGATTACAGACGACTCCTTGGCTTTCTTCAGGTTAGGTTCTGCAGTCTTGAGCATACCGTGTAGCTCAGGCAAAGTCTTTATCAACCCATGCATATTATAGTTCAAAATGAACTGGTCATATGCAGGAGTAAGAGACTGCAGAACGATATCACAAGCAAGCTCTTGGCTTATAGGACAGTCGAGCCTCGTCAAATGATCGAGATAACCCATCATTTTCAGAACATGAGGACTCACTGCTGCATCCTTAGCCATTTTACAGTCCAAGAGATTCTTAACAGTTTGGAATCTCTCTGTACGAGCCTGCTCCTGAAACAACGCTTTCAGATTTGCCATCAGCTCCATGGGACAAGTCAGGCCTTCCCACTGCATCTGCAGTTCGGGAGCCATTGTCGCCAACATCAGGCAAATCACGTCATTAGCATCTGAAGAATGCGTATCCCAAGCATTCCTCACAGCTAGTGTGGCATTATTCGCAGGTCTAGGAGAGAGAGCTCTTTCAAGGACATAAGCCTTCTTCTCCTGTCTGAGCACAAGTCTCAGGTTCCTGGACCAGTTCAGGAAGTTTGATCCGTTCAGTTTGTCCTTCTCAAGGGCAGACCGGATCGAGAAAGTGTTTTGTGTTGTTGTGCTTGACATAGCTGAAAATATGAGACAATAGAGATTTTAGTTATTAAGTTCATAAAAGAGTAATCTTAAAACCTTATAAGAAAACTCGCATTGTATTCAAAATTTCTTTGTTTAACCTCATAAGAATACAATGATTCCGAGACCCATGTTCAGCTAAATCCAAAGTGGGCCACTGGCCGTCACCCGGAATTAGCTTTACTTGGTAAGCATACACACAGCTAGTTATATCTCATATAACTCTCGGTTGTGAATTGGACCCGAGGCCCAAATTCACCAGATGTCTCAAGGCCCGGGACTCCCGATGGCCCAGTCAAGGAAACCAATCTCTTACAGCCAAATAATCACTAAAATATGGGACTCCCAATGAAATTAGTGACTATATACTACTTTACTTATGCGAAAACAGACACCTCACACTGTAAGCCATATCTGTAATCGAATAAGCGTTAAGCAGCTGACAAGATTGGAAAGACATCCAAGCTTGATATTGTTTTTGAGGATTTTTAAGTTTTATTTCCAAAAATAGAAGATTACTATTTTGGAAAACTTTCTTATTTTAGAAACTTTCTAAATTTAGTAACTTACTAAAAATAGAAATTTCTAATTTTGATATTTTATAAAAAATTTGGATTGGGTCACAAATTATAGGCCCAATTCTTGGCCCAAGACCATAGAATTCCAGCTGGCCCAATAATTTGACATAACCGATCCGGTTTATTAATTCTGGTCCAAGACCAAATTAACTATCAAAACCATCGGTTATTTACTAAACCAGACCAGCTCTAAATTATTTGGTCCAACCAAATCAAACTTAGACCAGCCTTCGGTTTAGGTTAAAATTCAATTTTATGAATTTAAATCCGGTTTAACCAGTAATAAAATTATTTCCAGTAAACCGCGATTTGGGTTAACCGCTTGAACCACCAATTAAATTGGATCGGTTCAGTTAAATCCAAAACCGGGAAGAAACACCTAGTGTTTTAGCCAATTTGATTTAACTTGCGGTTTTAGGCTTTAAACACACAATTAACCGCCAATTTAATGGACCGGTTTAATCAGTGTGGTTTTGGGCAACGAACCGCGAAGCTCGGTTTAACCGATTGACTATTCGCGGGACGTAAAATTTTAATGGGCCAAACAATCGGATCCTAGATCCAACTCGGCCCATTAACGCAATTGTGGGCCCATAATGCATCCGAGGCCCAATGATCCAACGGCGCATGTTGCGCATGCTCACGATCGCAAGATCGATCATCGCATGTGATCATCCTCGGTACAATGCATCATGGCCCACGCATCACGCTCGATCCATCTTGCCTCACGATCGATTACGCTCGATCTCGGCCAAGATCATGCGATCGTTTATCGCAGCAACACACGATCGCTTTTGCATCGAATTAGCTACGACATTCGATTAGGGTTTTATTATAATAGAATGGAGCCGCGGTTTTTGATCTCATTCAATTATTAACAATTATCATTCGAAAATAACAAAACCGATTAGGGTTCATATAGTTTTAATCAATTTTTCAACTTTAAATCGATTCAAAAACTATTAAATAACCATATGATCCAATTTCACAAGAAACCTAAAACCTGGCTCTGATACCACTGAAGGATTATCGGTGTTTACCATGGTTTAATTCTCAATTACAACCTAACCCAAATCCTTAAACAGATCTAGGTTCTCGTCAAATGAATCATAAAGCAAACCTGATCACTACCTTTCAGATTGCAGCGGATGATGGATGGTAATGATGAGATCAGCTAGAACAGATGGTAACACCTATTCCTCCTCGAGTATCCACACTCTTACAAGCACGGGACGGCTGCTAGACCAAAGATGTGGAAGATCAGAGAGAGAGATTTTAGAGAGAGAGAGCTCGCGGCCAAGGAGGAAAATCGCAGGGGGCTTCACGTCCTTAGGGTTTTTCTGATTCTCTTATATCTCATTAATGGGCCCAAGTCATTAGACTAATGGCTCATTAATCTTTTGGGCCCAAAACACAAATCAGACAAAAGCCTGTATTTTGTCTGGCCCAAAACTCTGATCCAATACAGTAAATGCCATTGCATCTTACCGTATTATTTCCATTTAACTTTTCCGTTAGCTATGGTGTGTGACCCTTCGGGATCATACAATACTGGTAATAAGTCCTAAACTTATAGATCAAGAGCGGACTCTAGCAAGCCATCATGATCACCCAGTATTTATGACTTATGTCTGATCTCGACACTTATCATACTTTCTAGAGATAGTACGGTAGATTTCAGGACATTCCCAACAGTAAGACTTAGTAAAACTGAATATAACTACTAAGTAAAACTAGTAAAGCTTAGTAAAACTGTTGGAGTAATACTCGTAAAACCGAGTATAACTAATAAGTAAAACTTAGTAAAACTAATAGAGTAGAACTGGTAAAACTAAGTATAACTATTCCGGTGTAACTGGTAAAACTTGGTAAAACTGGTAGAACCAAATATAACTGGTAAAACTATGTAAAACTAAACTTGGTAAATATCTTTTTTGCAGGATTCCGGTGTTGACTCGACAGCCATGCAACCTCTAAGAATGTACTTCCCAACGGAGTACAAGAAGAAAATAAAGATATCGACACGATGCTTCTATATTGATTTTCTGGCCACTCTAGATTCTTTGCAGCCTAAGCTAACGAATGCTGAGAGGAAGTTGTTTGTAGAGCACCCGCAGTTCCAGCATATCTTCCACCTGCCGAAACAAGGAAACCACAAGCTGATGGGCATGTGGATGCTACTCCTGCGTACCGCTTGCATTGAGAAGAGGATGGAAGTCTGGTTCGTGGTCTACGGCGTTCCGATTTGTTATGGACTGAGGGAGCATGCAATCATGTCAGGATTAAACTGCCGCAACTACCCGGTTGACTACAAGCGGTTGGGTGGCCACAAGTTTGTGAGGAAACATTTTGGGAGGTCGATTGTTAGAGTTCAAGATGTGAAAAAGAAGCTCGAGGGTATGGGAGTTGATCAAGATAGACTGCAGATGATCGTTCTTTACTTCCTTTGCAGCGTCCTCATCGGCCAGACGAAGACTGGAAACGATGCCACACCGGTGTTAGATTTTTTCCTCAGAGCTGTCGATGATCTTGAGTTGTGCCGGACTTTTCCTTGGGGCAGATTCTGCTATGACCATATGGTTAGTGAGATCTCTCACAAAGTGGACCATTTTAAAGGGGGTTGTCAAGGAGAACAAATTGTGGCCCATTCCCGGTTTCTGTATCCCTTTGGAGGTATGTACTTTTAAGTTTTGGTTTGAGTTATTGTTGCTGTGGTAATCTCTACCATATGTGCGTTGTTGTGTAGCTGTTAGCCTTTGAGGCAATTCCAGAGCTAGGGAGTACTTTCCGCGAGCCAGGTGTTGGGGCAGACCGTAATTGTCCAAGGATGTGTAAGGCGCAATTCAAGAGTAACTCAATGAGAGGGTTCCCTCTCTCAAGGATCAATGAAGAACTTGCTAGTATTAAGTGTCCGCAGGGCATTGACAACATCCTGCCAACTCGAGGTGGACATGAAGAAGCTCTCCTTGAGGGTATCTATGAAGAAAGCGATATCAATGATCTCGACGATCCTGTTGTTCAGAGTTGGATGAAGGTTATTTCGGCTGGGAAGAAGGTCTATTTTCAGGAGATGTATAACGAAGCGAAGGCTTTCCGACAGGCAGAGGAGGAGGAAGAGCTCAAAAAACCTGAGCTAAAAAAACCTGAGGAAAAAAGACCTGCTGCCATTGATGCACCTGGAACTTCGAATCCTAATCAGAGTGAACTTGTTGAGGTTATGAAAGGGATGCAGTTAACGATACAAGATGGATTTAAGATGTTGCTTGGGGAGTTTGTCGATATGGATAAGAGACTCAACCCCATTGAAGAGTACATGGATCATATGAAAGACCTAGAAGCACAAATGGTAAAAATAGTTCCAAATATTTATGGAAATACTTGGAGAACTGTGTATTCTAATTGTATCATCTGACTGTAGGTCCGAAAAGAGATCGAGAAGACTAAGGCAGAGAAGAAAGCGACAGAGAAGAAAGCGGCAGAGAAGGCATTTGGAAAACGAAAGGTGGGGGATACATCCAATGCACCTGAGAAACGTAACACAAGTTCGAGGACGGATATTTGAAGTAAATCTATGTATAACTAAGTTTGTCATAACTAAGTAAATCTATGTATAACTAAGTAAATCTATGTATAACTTAGTTGAACCTTATTTGAAGTTCGGTAAAACTAATCTCGTAAAACTAGTAAAACTATGTTTAACTAATTTGTCATAACTAAGTAAAATTATGTACAACTAAGTAAAACTATGTATAACTAATTTGTCATAACTAAGTAAAACTATGTATAACTTATCTAGTATAACTGGTAGAACTATGTATAACTTATCTAGTATACCTAAGTAAATCTATGTATAACTAAGTAAATCTATGTATAACTAGGTTAGCCTCGGGTAGAACTAGATTGTGCATTTAAGCAATAGGTGGCATTACAAACTGAGATAAACTCTTAAACAAGTCTTAAAGGAAACCAACATGGGAACGGATCCCAACCAACAGGACAACATTCTAATAACATTAAACACTTGTAGCCCATTTTCCCAGCAATTCCTTAAGCTTTTCAATCTCTTTACCTCTTTTCTTGAGCGCCAATCCCAACTGCTCAATTCGATATTCGTGGATTTCAATCTTCACTGTCTGGGAGTCCACAATATTCCTTAAGCTAGTGGCTTCTTCCTCGACGCCGCTAACCCAAAGTTTCCGAATGTGTAGCCCATTATCCTGCACATAAAAAACTCTCCTTAAACACTGAACCAATGAATCACCAAATCAACATATCTTACCCTAAACGCATTACAAACAAAGTGTCTCTTTCCCACGTCAGGTTCAGGCTCCACAATGATCCGACCACCGCACGGGCATCTTGTCGGTATGCCATTGTCACCATCTGCGATGAAGCACATCCTGTCGTACTCCTTCTTCTTCTGCTTCATGTCACTGTAGTAAGGATCAGATTCGAATTTGTCCATGTCCAGTAAGAAGTTGAATGGAGAAGAAGTTGAATGGATTTGAGAGAGACCCGAGAGAGGGCGAGAGAGGGATCCGCGAGAGAGAGGGAGAGAGTGAAAAAGGGGAGAGAGGGAGAGAGTGAAAACGATGGGTTTGGGTCAACTGTGAAGGAAAAAGTAAAGTAAAGTATGTTTTTGGGCGCCAGAAAATTGGTTAATTTTAATTTTCCCGCCTAAAAATTGGTCAATTTAGAATTTTCCCGCTCTGCGAGTAACACATAGTTTTACAGGAGTTTTACAGGAGTTTGTAGTTGTACAAAGTTTTTTAATAGTTGTACTTTGCCTGTTTTTAATATAATCAGTTTTACTGGAACTTTAACTTTCATTTTATAGTTTTACAGATGATTTTACATAATTAAACTATGCATCTAGTATTTCTGTGCATTAATATGTCAAACTTCTCAATTTTTGAAAATTTATCCTCCTAACTTGTCCATTGTTCCAAAAATGTTCTTGAAAGTATATGAACATTGTTAGTGATTTCCAATCTGTGTATTAAAATGTTGAGTGATTTTCAATCTACGTAATAGTGATCCTACAAGTTAAAATCTCATATTGCTATATGTTAAATATTTTCTCCAATGATATTCATTATAATTACGATAATCCCTTAGTTTTACTCATTTTTACACAGTTTTACCCTCATTTGTCGATATTTTCATGTTTGAAGTAGTACACAGTTCTGGTTCAAAAAGTTCACAGTTTTACACAGTTCTGGTTCAAAAGTACATTGCAACAATTAAGTGCACCAAATAGAAAACACAAAAGTGATACCGAGTTATACATAGTTGTTCTTACAGAACCAAAACTTACACACAAATCACTCACACTCAGAGTTTGAGTCATATCCAAATAACAGCCTTGATAGTCTTCCTGGGTGAGTTCTTGGCTGCCTTTTATTATGTGTCCTTCGCCGTCTCCCTCCTTCTCCAGCTGATGGAAATCTATGTATTCTCTTTCGACCCCTCGTTATCTTGTAATCCGGAGGTAGGATTTGCATCTCTTTGATTTAATCCAGGACGTTCCATGCAGACATATCAGGGACAACATAGATGGACCTATAATAAGTCAATGCTCACATCTCCGTTAAATAATATTTCGAAATCAAATCAAGGAGTTTTATTTTGGTAGCACTTGCACGATATCTATCGCTTTTTTTGTATGTTTTGTATGCTGCTAGGGCATGGAGACAAGTATACTGCTGAATATTGAAGAAACCCCAGGAGCAACTTTTCGATTCCAAGTTCACCAAATAAACCTTTCCATCAATATCATCGACTTCGTACTCGAGCTCGAAAGTGTTTACCTCCCTCACAGCTAATGTCTTAGCAATTGCCCAATTTTTATGCACGAAGATCTGGTCCAAAGGCACGAGATTGTCTTTAGCATCTCCAGACACGGCCTCTTTCATATGCTTGTTAAACCAATCTGAAAACTTGCGAATGATAGTATCAAGCAGTGGCATTAAGGAGTACTTCCTCGCATCAAGAAAAGTCTTGTTCAGACATTCCGCAGAGTTACTCATGTCCAAGTTGTATCATTTACCTAGAAAAAAATATCTAACCCATTTTCCCTTGACGGTAGTATCCTCCGCATACTTCGCGGCTGAAGAATATCTCCTCTTAAATGTCTCCTAACGGCTGTAGAACTCAACCGCTGTGTGAGACCAACCCATCTCCTGAAACCTATCAGCGACTACTTTTTTGTTTGCATTCCCAGCATGTCCTATCACGTTTTGGGACAAATGCCATAAACAGTACCCATGATGAGCTTGTGCAAACACGTTTGCTATTGCAGATGAGGCTTGCATTTCTATCACTCACAAATACCAATTCGGACGAGTCGCCTATAACGCTTTTCAACATCTAGAAAAACCATGTCCAACTAGCTAAATTCTCACCGTCAAGAACGCCGAACGCAATGGGATAAATGTGACGATTAGGATCCTGAGCCACGGCGAAAACAAGTACACCACCATATCCGGTTTTGAGGAAAGTTTCATCAACAATTATCACTTTCATCATGCATGCAAACCCTTCAATGCTAACTCCCAAAGCTATGAATAGATACTTGAATTTTTTTTCTCATCCACTTCCACAGCAGTTACCGTTCCAGGATTGACCTCTTCTAACACGTACAGATAACGATACAACATCTTGTAGTTATCTTCCGGACTACCATGCAAATCACAAACTGCTTGAATTTTCCCTCTTAACGCCATCAAGTATGATATGTCTATGCCATATTTTCGCCTGACTAGATCAATGATGGTTCTAGGCTTTGGAGTTTCAAAGTTCCCAGGATATTCCTCACTCAAATACGATGCAACTAGCTATGATGAGCCTTTCATACAATCAGCGCTTACAGTTTGATCGGCACGGTTGCATGTGTGCATCTTCGTGTACGTTCTAATAGAGAACATATCCGAGTTCAGAATCCTTGTTGCTCGTAGACCCCATTTACATCTCTCAATAGAACATTTAACCACCCACCGTATTCTATCAGAATGTTGCGTAACATAATCAAAAGAGTTTCTAAATGCCATACTCTCTACCAACTCTATAACCGCCTTCTTATCTCGGAATTCTTGATGCACACTCAACCCAAGACCGTCTTCCCATGGCGCGACAAACTGACTACTTTCAACAACGGGTGGTACCTCACGATATTCATCACGCATACCCGACATATCCGTAACGTTATCCTCCAATTTCTCGCCATCATCCTCTCTCACTTGCTCTTCTTCTCTCACTTGCTCTTCTTCTCTCACTTGCTCTTCTTGACTTGCTTGACCGTTTTCAACAAACAACGGCACAACATTAGCTCCTATTTCTCCGTTTTCAACAAACAATGTCAAGGCATTAGGTCCTACTTGTCCGATTTCATCATGCTCATATTTCAAACCAGCAGAGCTTTTCCCCGCTCTCGACTGTTGCGTGGGCAGCTCCAGTCCTGTCACGACCTCCACACACAAAAGACTTCCACGGTTCTCATTATCAACGGTCATTAGATAACTACAAAGATCTTCATCATCAGAAATACTCAAATGTTCTTCACAGCCAGCCACCAAAGGAATGTAACTCGATTCCAATCTAACCTTATTCTCATCTAACACATGCTTCTTGTAAAGCCTGGCTATTACCATCTCCAAAGTTATCTCCTCTTTAAACACTACGCTACACATGCGCCCCTGATATTTATAATGGATGCACACTCTGTCGCTCATTCTATCCTGCCAAAACAAAAGCAAAAAACTCAGTATATACTTGTAGTTGTACAAAGTTTGTTCTCAGTTTTACTAGTTATACCAGTTATACTAGTTCTACTAGTTCTACCAGTTATACTAGTTGTACCAGTTATACTAGTTGTACCAGTTATACTAGTTGTATCAGTTATACTAGTCGTACCAATTATAGTAGTTTTACTATTTATACTAGTTGTACAAGTTATACCAGTTTTACTAGTTATACTAGTTATCCCCAGTTCTACAACAACATGAACACAAATTGATTTCAAGATCAAATTAGAACAATACACACCCGATTCTGATTCTACCTCTGAAATGTATTTATACTCAATTCATAGTCCAAATCGACCAAGAATCAATGGCTAAACAACAATGTAGCAACTCATCAGTTGAATCTACCAAAAAACAATCCCAATCATACCAATCCCATTCAAATGGAGCTGAATGCAGATCGAAGGGGAGCCACAAACCTCGGTGGGTTGACGGAGCACGAGGGAGGCGGCGATTGGTGGTCGGAGACGCGACGCTACGGCGCCGTTGAGCAAAACCAGTTCAGAGAGGCAACGCGAGCTGAGCGGAGCTGGGAGGAGAGTGGAAGCTCGGGATTCGGATTCTTTTTTTTTTCAGAAATCAAATCCCCATCCAATTAAGATCCAATCCAATTCCAACCCAATCCAATCATAATCAATTTTCCCATTCCAATTTTCTGATTTCTAAACCATTATTTCCATAGTAAACTGAGGGCAAAAGGATCAACCTACATTTCATTAAAGTGGAAAGGGTATGGGAAATTAGTTGGGGGTAGTCTGGTTCTTTTAGAGCCATAAGACTACCAGAGAAGTTGACCTGTTGAATTTGGCGTCAAAAAGTGAGAAAATTCTTCACATTTTTTTTCCTGTCGTCAATATACAGTTGGCCCATTTAAATTAGGTTTTCAAATGATAATTTAAACGTTGTTTGTTGGACAAGAAAAACACGTTGTTCAATACTTTTTTTTTTTTTGGTAAAAATGTTAAAATTTATTACTTTTTCAGTTTTTTACAGCAATACAGAGATAACAAAGAAGACGGATTAAAGAAAAAAAACTAAAAACAGTCACAACTCGGAAAACGGGACTACGAAGCGGGACGGATCGGCCGAGCGAAGAACTTTGAAAACCAAGTAAATTCCGGACGAAAGCGCAGAAATCAAACGAAAACCGTCGACCACCCCGTTGTTGCCATAGCTCCAAAGAACTAGAGTTCACATCATAGTTGCCACGAGCATCTCATAAGGCCAGCCCTCAAACCTCGTTAAGAACACCTACAGCTTCTCCGCGAACTGACGGGATCTCCGGAGCCTATGAAGGACTAAGCTGCCTCTGTCGACAAGGGAGCCCTAGCGGGCCGTCGAAGTGTCAACTCCAATTACCATTCCCGAGTAAACGGATCTCTCAGGAACCAGCCCCCACAGGAACAACATTAGCCGTCATAAAAACTCCGGCGCCTCTACATCTCAGGTCCAGAACCGACCCTACCAACATCACCGGTTTGAACCGGAGCTAACCCGAACATTAACCACATACCACACCGTAGTCCCGCTTCTAGAGTGACCAAAAACACCGGCAGATGGAGCCCAGGCCACGCCGATAGAGAAACAGCACCAGAGCCACACCGCAGGGAGAGCGCCGCCGAGCCACCTGCTTCACCACCGCCGGGAACCACCACCTGTGGAACCTCGCATCCGGAATAGCGCGAGCCACCTCGATGTGGTGAGCCACGAGACATGAGCCGCATCCGTTACCCTTTGACAGACGAGTACCCGTCCTCAAAGCACCGCAGCCACCGCCGGGAAAAGGAATACAGATCTGTCAACACCACCTTACCTCCGCAAGGAAATCTCCGGGAGACTGACCAAGAAAAAAGAAGCGAACCAGAGAAGACAAAAGAGGAGGAACTCCGCCTCTCCACCTCACCACTGAATCCGACACCGAGCACGCCACGCCGGAGTTGAAGTCGCGCCGAGGGATCCGCCGGAAGAGAAAATCGACAGCCACGAACGAGCACACCAGATCTCAGAGGAGCACGAGGCGGAAGAGAAGAGACGCCGACGACGAAGCACACGACGCCTCCGCTCCACCGCAGCGACCGCGACGCCACGGAAGCCGCGCCACCTGCGCAGGAGAACACCGCCGAGAGCAATACCGCCGAAGCCACCGAACCGACAGATCCCGAAGACAAAACACCGCAAAAGACGATAAAGGGAGAGAGGGTCCGGCGCCGGTGCTGAGAGAGCCACCGGCGCCGGTGAGCGAGCTAGATCTAAGGAGAAAAAAGGTGGCGGCGCTTGAGGAAGAAGGAGAGGTTTTTAGGTTAACCAGACAGAGGTTGTTCAATACTTGTCCTATAAACTATCGTTAACCAGACAGAACCCCGTAAAAAAGCTTTGCACTAACATCCTTCCTAGTTGACATATCATTGAAAAACTCACGCTCAAGAACATTTTGATCAATCAAAAGCAAAGCAATGCATAAAAACTAGAGGCATCCAATAAGATGAACTTGGGATTGTGGCCACAATACCAGACCACTCGACCGTTCCACAAATCTTTTCTCCAATCCTATCTAACGCAATCAAGAACATCTTAAGACCAAATTTCCTCGTATAATTATCAGTATGGTCAAAGTATTCGTAGGATTCGAAAACCACTAGCTTTCCCTCATATTCCACCATCGCCTGCAAACAAAAACGAAAGCGATACACTTCCTTCCTGTCACGATTGACCAATCTTCTCTAAACATTGAGCTTTGTATCAAACCACATTAACCCCACTCTCCTCATAACAAGCATAGAGAACATTCTCTACCACACACACGCCAGACACTTGTTCACGTAGCCTCTCCTTTCTTCTATTTTCAACGAGTCTCTTACTTACCATATGAACCATCCGCTCTCCTTCATCTTCTTTCGGATTGTATACTCTGGTTCTACCAGAGTCCACCATGTAAATATTTCCCTCCATCCACGCAAAATACTGTCTTGGTGGCACTTTCTCATGCCCCACAGATTTCCAAATTTTCAATTCTGGATCTAACACTTCCACTTGGATCTTCACATCATACCCTGCGAATCCTACTATACCGATCACGTATATCTTTCCGTCGATTACTCCGACAGCTTCACACTCGAAACAAACTTTCATGCTTGGTCCCTGGGTGAACTTTCCGGATCGAGTATCAAGGATCCAAAGATCATTTCCAGATACAAAGGATCTTCCAAGGAAGTAGATCTTTGATCCTACAGAGACAACTGAAGAATGGTACATACAAGGATGGCAAGGGAACTGAATCGGAACACATAGATACTCAATCGTGGTTTTCTCAATCGGACGGAGAGCTTGAGAATTAATTATTTATTGAAGGAGAGCTTCTTGGAAACCTATATGCATGGATTTCTTGTAGAGGAGGGATCACAATCGGTTGAGCTCAGGCGAGCGAACAAGTGACCTTAGGGTTTTTGAGACGAGAGAGAGATTTAGGTAGTAGCTTCTTGGGATGCGGGCTAAGCACCTTAAAACGATTTCCTCAGGCAATGCCAAAAGCGACAACGGCAACGGATGGCTATCTTTCTGCGGTGGCTGGTCGGCATTAGACATCTTATCGTGTAGAATAAGAAAGAAGAAGAACTATATTTTTAACCTAGTACGACCGTATTATACAGGAGAAGCAGGGTTTAGGTCAATTTTAATAAATAATTAATTCTATTGACCTTTTTTTAGAGCACCCACAGCGGTGAGACGCTTGTGGGTGTCTTAATTTCTTTTTTTTATTATTATTATTATTTTTTTTTTACAGATAAAAAAAAAAAAAAAAAGATGACGAATCACGTCGCGACACGTGGCGAAATCGGCTAAGGAACGGTCTCTTAAACAGGAGACTTTGTATATGGTTTTTTTAAAAAAAAGTGGGTCCCACGTGGGACCCACATTATTTTAATAATTTTTTTAAAGATACTGGTCTTAAGAGACCCTTGTTGGACCTGCTCTTATTAACTTGGGGTATCACAAGCCTATGGAGGAGCTCAGACTAATCTCCAAGGGGAGGTGCAGCCAGGCCCGGCCCAAACTGTTGTGCTGCCTAAAGCAAAAAAAAAAAAATTATGCCTGTTAATAAAAAAAAATCGGAAATCAAGAAGAAAAATTGAGTAAGTACAGGTTTGAACCCAACACTTTTAAGTCACTTGCTGAAGGCTAAACCACTACACTACGGATCATTATTTCTATTTGACGCCCTTAAATTTTTTTTAACATATTTGGCTAAAGCAGATGCTTGTTGGGCTTTAGCCTCGGGCCGGCTCTGGGTGCAGCCCATGGATTCCATTGACTTAACCAATCATATTAAAATCCTACTCTTAACTTTCATCCATTAATGATAAAATCCTATTTGACCAAAAAAAAAAAATGATAAAATCCTAAACCAATTTTATGAAAACAGAGCTTTTTAAGTTATAAACAGTGTTTTAGGTTAAGAAAGGAAAATGCAACAAGTGCAACTTGTTGTGCGAGTGCGATTCATGTTCACTAATTTTTGAACAGTTCTCAATGGCATTTTGTCGTCTCTTTTGGGGATATGTTGTTTGGCCGCAGTGGTGGTCTGGTGGATAAGCATTCGACAACATAGTCGATGAGAAGTAATCTCTGGCTAACAATTTTTCCTCTGCTCTCTGAAAAAAGAACAACTAGAGCACATGATCTATCCTCAAGTTAACAATTTCTGATAAGTGTAGGTGGAAAGGTCATCAAAGGACTTAACCTTGTTCGATACTTCATTTTTTCATGTACTTGAGCTTGAAACTCTGAACCAACTAGAGCAAATGATCTATCCTCAAGTTATTGTAGACCATGATTTTTACGATATGGCAAAACTAAATAATTGTTTTACATAATGATAAAAACAAAATAAAATACAATACAAATACAAAAATATGACAAAGAAAGAATGGCTTGTGTGGAGGCGAGACACTCTTTCTTTAATTTTTTAATTGTATGTAGTCAAGGCCGTGGCTATTTGTTAATTTTTGAAACATTCACCAACGGCCTATAATTTTATTTAAAATTTAAGAAGCCAAATTTGTAACTATTTTAATTTATTTTATATGAAATTTATGTATTATGTTTGATATTTTTTCTGTTCGATTAAAAATCCACCAAAATCTCAACTTTTCCATTGATTATCCAAATATATGCTCTATAATTTTTTTTCAATCATATTATTTTATTTTATTTTTCTTTTTACCAATTTTTTCTTTGTTAGTTTGTAAAATCTAATTTATTTTCATTTAGATTTATTTTATAGATTTTCAAATACATAATTAATATATAATATGAACCTTTAATATTAGATTTTTCATAACCTATCGCTTTATAAAAAAAAATATTTTATAAGTTAAATTTTGTATCATTTTTTACGAATTTATTTGCTTAATTGTTTTGGTAGTATATTTACTTTAATATCTAAACACAGGTGCATACATTTTTGTATATTATATTTATCATATTTTTATACGTTGAACAATAATTTTTATTTTGTTTACGGTTTTCAAATCTCTAGCCACGGCTCTGTATGTAGTGTGACAGATTTACGCAATCAAATCTCAAAATACAACTGAATGATCGACTATTCCGCATCACTCGAAAATACGAAAATAAAATATGGGAGAGATATTTTTAGAACACTCATATGAAATCTCTATTCTCCCATCTGGAGTACGTTGGTTTATTAGCTTTTTAAAAGCCATCATCACAAAACGTTATGCATTGATTCTCTAATTGAATTGAATCATTATTATTACTAGGAGAGAATCCGCGCAAATGCGCGGATATTACTTAAATTTGTAGATATTCAATATATTTTGATATTTATTATGAGTGTTAATAGTTTATATGTTTTAGTTTACAAATTTGCATTTTTTTTAATGAGTATAGTGATTTTAAGAGAGAATATGCGCTAACATACAATTATTTATTTAATTTGTTTTATAAATAAATATTTTTAATTATCAAATTTTAAATAAGTTTTTTTATAAACTTTTATTTTTCCAACCTTTTTATCATCCTTTTATTTTTATAAACTATTTAAATATACATACTTGTTATTTATACATTTTTCATTCATCAAAATCTTAAATGTTTAGTTTTCATTTATAGTATTTTAATAGTTTTAGTTATCATTTTAAAATTTATTATTTTATATATATTTCATTTATTTTGTTTTATTTTCTATGTTATTAAATATTTTATATAATTTCTTTTTATTATCATTTTATCTAGTAACATTTTCTATCTATTGTTAATAATAATTATTTCTATATTTTAATATTTTTAGTTGTCATTTTAGATTTCTTTAATTTAGATATATACATATTTCATTTATTTTATTTTATTTCTTATGTTCTCATTTTTTTTATTGTCATTGTATCTCATTTTTATAATATTTTTTTCTAGTCTTAATAATTATTATTTATATTATTTGTTCTATGGTTCTTTGCTTTTAAATTTCAATTGTTGTAAACTTTTTAATAATATTATCATTGATTTTATTTTATTTCTCATGTTCTTATTTTTTTTATATTTTGTTTTTTATTATCATTGTATCTTATTTTATAATATTTTATTTCTAGTCATAATAATTATTATTTTATTATTTATATTATTTTGTTCTATAGTTTTTTCTTCTAAATTTCAATTATTATAAACTTTCTAATAATGTTACCTTTAATTTTAGTCTTATAATATGATATTTCACTTATATTAAGATTTATTTATTTTTGTTTATTTATTGCATAAAAAATTAGAAGTTGTATTTAAAATTTATAAAATTTATATATTTATGTGATTATAAATTAAATTTAGATTTATGTTTTCATTTTAACTAATTACATTTAAATTAAATAATTTACATTAAATAGTATATCTATTTTTAGTTTAGTTGATGATGTGGAAACTTTTAATTTAAATTGACCAATTAAGGGGGGTTGATATGTCAGCTTGAGAGAATCCGCGCATGCTTAAATTTATAAATATCTAAAATATTTTGATATTTATTTTAAGTATCAATATTTTATATGTTTTTAATTTACATATTCGTATTTTTTATGAATATAATGATTTTTAGGTGAGAATATGCGCTAACATGCGATTATTAATTTATTTTATTTTATAAATAAATATTTTTTAATTATCAAATTTTAATGAGCTTCTTTTAAAAAAAATTTATTTCCTTCAAATTTTTTTTATCATCCTTTTATTTGTTATAAATTATTTTAAATATATATACTTGTTATTTATACATTTTCATTCATCAAATTCTTAAATTTTAGTTTTCATTCATAATATTGTAATATTTTTAGTTAACATTTTAAATTTTATTAATTTTATATGTATTTCATTGATTTTATTTTCTTTCTTATGTTCTTATATTTTGTATAATTTTTTTTATTATCATTGTTTCTCATTTTTATATTATTTTCTTTTTATTCTTAATAATAATTATTTCTATTATTTATAATTTGTTATGGTTCTTTGCTTCTTTTTTTCAATTATTATAAATGTTTTTAGTAATGTTATCTTTACTTTTAGTTTTATAATTTGATATTTCACTTTTATTGATATTTATTTATTTATTACATAAAAATATAAAAGATGTATTTAAAATTTATAATATATAATATTTATATATTTATAAGATTTTAAATTAAATTCAAATTTAGCATTTATGTTTAATAATTTTAACTAATTACAATTAGATTAAATAGTATTACATTAAATAGTATATTTGTTTTAGTTTAATGATGATGTGGGAAATTGTGATTAAATTGACCAATCAAGAGGGCTGACGTGTCAGCTTGAGAGAGCCCTCTTCTTTCATTATATATAGGATTATTGAATCAGTCAATAACTTTTTTAGCATCAATGAGAATATATTTTGGTTACTAGTTTACTTATTAAATAATAAAAATTAAATATTAGTTTGATCTGAGTTTTGCCTAAAAAAATATTATGTTATTAGCATAACAACTCATTTACCAAATATCAAATCGAGTTTAATTTCTAAACACATGTCCAATTCCAAATTCGGTTTGGTTTGATTTGGTTCGACGTGTATACATTTGATTGGGCATATCTTCTCATCAATTTAGTATATTCACAAGGTTTTAAATCATGTAACACTTCTCCATATATAAACAAGAGGATTTTCACCCTATGTTTTTGATGTTGGACATTTTCTAGTTTTTAAACATAGTCAAATTATCAAGTTTCACAAACTTTCTAAATCAGTGACTTTGGACCAACACTTCTTATTCAAACAAATTCTGTTTCTAACAAATAAATCCGGTCATTCCGATAACTAAGTTGCTATGAAAATCTACTGGAACATTGACCAATGCCATTGTCTAAAAGCATGTTCCAACAATACCCACATGAATAAAAGTGACTCTAGACACTGTACGACTCGACAAACTTGACAGACTTGACTTCCTAGACAAGACTCAACAAAACAACTTTTGAGAGTGCAATAAAAAAATCCATTGTATGATGAGTTGATAGAATTTTTGATCCTTGAACGAGTCATTGTTAATACCTATTAGATTTACTCGACCAGAAGGTGAATTAGATATCTTAAACCACCCAGACTTTGATGTAAACCGAGACAATAGCTATAACACAACTTCATTTTCTCATAGAATTAGGTTCTCTGTTGTGTTTATTGTGGCTTTGAACATACCTGGTGTAAGATCTTAGTTCCGCGATCCAAAGATAGCAGGAACTTTTAGGGTTTTTCTTAAGGGATTCTAAAAGAAGAATTTAAGAACACGGTGAGAATTGGGAATTTAGGGTTTTATGCCGGTGTTTCCGAGATGGAAGCCGGTAAAAAGAATGTTAAAGTCGCCGGAGAGAAGTTAGGTTAAAGTCGGTACTCTAAGATCTCTCAAGCAAGAATATTATGAAAAGCGTGTGTATTATTGATTAACTGGGTTCCCTTTTATAGGGTTACAAGTCGGTTTAACATATAAGGAAATAGACAATAAATACGAATATTTCCTAAAATCTTGGTTTTATCTCGATACGGAATATTTCCATATCACTGAAGTCGTCGCGCGGCGCCTTTGCCTCAACACCTTCAAAAACCCTAACGTAAGCCGATCATCCCTAGTTCGGTTTAACCTAAGTTTTACCGCCTTGGGCCTTTTACCGACTTTCCATTCTGGGCCGACCTAAACTCATGAATAGGCCTTTTAGGAAAGTGCTAATCTTGACTCCAACAATAACCCCCCCCCCCTAATGCGGCGACTTGAATCCAAGTCGTCGTTACGAGGAGTTAACCTATGGTTTAAGAAATGATTTAATAGGCCCATATTTGTCGTCTGGCGAGCTTTATTTCCGTTTAGGCCCATATCCTTATCGGGTTGATCCGGCTTGATTCAGACCGGTGGTAAATCGAGCAATCGGCTTTAAACCGATGGTGATTCAGCGAAACCGGAATTGATTCTCGGTCCAATCGTCGGGTAGGCCCGAAGGACGAAGCGTCGTCTAGGTAATGATGTGCCTCGATCCCTGCGCCGTCATTTTCACTATAAATAGTCCCTTCTTACTTCTTACTTCCTCATTTCGCTCGAGTGAAGAAGTTTCGAAAGGTAATTCTCTCTCTCTCTTGGTATTTATTTTCCGATCATCTCTCAGCCGCTGCTCCGCCGTAGGTTTTATAGGTTTTTAGATCAATCTTCATTTGTCTCTTGTGTTCTTCATCTGTTCTTCGATAAAAATGTCTTTGATTCGTTGTTCGGGAAATAAAGACAAGGAAGTTGTTACTGTTTCGTCTGCGGAAGACTCATCAAGTCGTCAATCTACTTCTTCCGCTTCCACGTCTTCGAGCATTTCGCCCGACTTGAAGAATCATCCTTTCCATTTTGAGATTGAAGAACTCCGACGTCGTCGTGAGGCATCACGTCAAACCGATGCTGCCGAGAGCTCTGGCCGGGACGATTTGATCATCCCTCAGCTACGGGATTCTGATAATGATGAGGACGACATCAATATTGGTCAAGTCGGTTCCGAAGATAACGTTCCTTCTGTATTGCCGGTTGAACCTAGCGAAATGTTTAGTAACGTTTTTCAGACCAGATCCAACGCGACGTCGGTCAGATCCATGCTTCAAGACCGCGGAGCGGATCCGAAGATCAAAGTCATCATCCCCTTTCTGCTTGACCGTCCTTGGAGTCCTCCACCGGGATATATGACCCTCTACGAGTCGTATTTTATCAACACCGACACTGGGGGTTGCCGTTGTTGGTTCCCGCTGCCCGACTTGTTTATTTCGTATTGCCACCGCCGTGAAATCGCCATTTCCCAACTCTCAGCTGTTGCGGTTCGCCATATGGTCGGTCTCCTGGTGCTAGGGGCTGAGGCCGGCATCACAATAACCGTGAATATCTTCGAGGAAATGACGTCGATCAATCGTATGAAGGCTACTAGCACAGGGTGTTTCGCGGTTAAACTCAAAAGTGGCAATCGCATTCTGACAGACGCGCCTAAGAAGATCAATAATTGGCAAAGATCCTATTTTTTTGTCGAGCTATCTTCGTTAGTCGTTCCTGACGAGCATAAGGAACTTATCAGGACGTCTTGGAATACAGACTATGGTAGATGTCGTTCCAAATTTGCTGTCCCTTGAACGTGATAATTTACTTAATTCCTTTTTATTATTCCAGTGGATCACCCTTTTCTGAAGCCGTATCCTGACAACTACTTCCTTATCCTTGAGCAGATTCGGGCTCTCAGTTTGCGCAAGTGGTCAGACCTTACTCGCGAACGTATCAATAAGTTTCTTCCGCGGATCTCCGAAGGTTCGTTTGTCGCTTTCTGATAGTCTTTTTCTCGTTGGTACTGAATTTTCATCTGTTAATCCAGTTAAGTGGAATACCAAGGCGAAAGTTGCTCCCAAACAACTCGCCAGGCCAAAGAAGATGGGCAAGGTTAAGCGAATTGACTCCGTTGACTACTCTAAGGAGATTTCATCCAAGCCTTCTTCTTCCAAGCCGCTGAAAGATAAGGACAAACTTTTACTCACTCAAGGCGGCAACCAATCTTCCGATGTTGGTGAGAAGTCGTCTGCCCGGGTGGAAAATTTTTCCGATCTCCCGCCTAAGGTTCCTACGAAGAAAAGGCCTGCCGAAGACAAGGCGGCTCAGGAGAGGTCGTCTAAGAAGGCGTCTCAAGCGAGTAAGCCGGCCGAAGACGCTACTACTGAGGTGGCGGCTTCTGGAGAACCTGCTAGGCAGAAGGATCCATGGAAACGGTTCTACACATTTGACGGGACCGTTCCTGATAAATCTGGTAACCCTAAGCCCTTCGTTTCTAACAAGGAACTCGTTTTGGTGGGACCAAGGCGCGAAGTGAAAGAGGGGGAAGTCCGGCCGTCTATCCACAATTTGCTTACCAGTACGCAAGCGAGATCCCTTTCATCAACAATCCTCGAGCCTGCTTCGATATGTTGACATGCGTCAGAGGAAACGAGTCAGACTGGACGGTGTTAGAAGAGCTGCCTCATTCAGATGCTATCCTCAAATTGAAACACGCCGAAGCTAACGTAAGTCCCCCTTTGCCTGATCCCTTGTTTTAATCAGCTGATTTAACCGATATTCTTTATTGTTGTTTTTAGATGATCGCGGCTTCTAATCGTGTGGCTCTGTAGAGTTGTTGGAGTGCGAAGAAGATGGCCGCTACGGTCACCAAACGGGATGATCTTCTTAAGAAGATCAAGGAAGAGAAGAAGGTATTGGAGGCGAATAATCTGGTCCTCGAAGGTAAGTTGAAGGAGGCTGAGGAGAAGTCGAAGGCTGATCTCCTTAAGTTTCAATCGGAGAGGAAGAGGCTGCAGAAGTTTTATCTTGATCTGGTGCAAAAAGAGAGAGAGAGTTGAAGCTGCTGCCAGGACGAAGGCGCAGTCTCATTTCGACCTTATTCAGCGTTATATCGGTGATCAAGAGGTCGCCGTTGTGATGCAAGTCAAGCAGGCTCAGATTTCCGGGCTTAAAAAGTGTTTGGTGAAACTTAGCGGAGAAGGCGTGTCGGTTCCTCAAACCGTTTGGACAAGATTACCGCTGATGAGATCGCGGTGAATGCTGAGTTAGATGACATGAATGTCGTAACGAAGGAAGAGCTTACGTTTGTCCTCTCACCAATACATCATCCTCTCCTCAACCGCTCTCATGACTCTCCTCCTCCTGTCCCGCAGCATGTCGACCAATTCGGAACCAATCGCGGGATAATTCCGGAGGCGGTTCCTGCTGACCTCGTCCAATCTGTTCGTTCAGAGATCGCGGCTATAGATCGGAACGAGAAGGGTGGTACCGAGGAGATTAGCGAGCCTGAGAAGCCATCGGCTGGGGCTGATTAATATTTTGTCTGTATCGGCTTTTTGTAATAACTCTTATTTATTTTTGCAAACTTTTTAATTCAATCATAATTTACATTAAGTTTGCTTTAAGCCTGATAGTGATTTGGATCAGTCTATCTTTGTTTTAAAGCTTTTTCTGTCAAACTTAAGTAAATGGCGGTTGGAATATGTACTAAGTCGGGCTAATCCTGTTTAAACTTGTTCTTAGACAATGTTCAGACAGTTTAGCGACTCGAACACATATTCCTAATCAGATCGGGACTAAAGCTTATTATCAACGAGTTTAAACAATTTAGTGACTTGTAATCAAATCAAACTAATCTTGTATCAAACTCGTCGTCAAAACTTAAGCAATTTAGCGACTTTTAGTTTTATTTTGCCATAAGGCGGTTTGCGAGGCTTACAGATGCTCGGCTTTGTTCTAAGGGAGGGAGAATGTGCGAGTCTTTTGTGCTCGGCTTATTTGTTATCTCCTACCGCGAAGAATTTGCGGGACGGATCCCGGCTTTTCCTTACCACGATGTGCACCTCGTGCGCAAGGAAGACCACGCCCCTGGCCAGGAGGCGTGATGCTAGTGCGAGTCTTATTGGTTGCTCGGCTTTTTGCGAGTTTCTTTGACTCGGATTTTTTTTGCGAACTAAGGAGTTCGGCTTTCTGCGAGTTGTTTAGACTCGGCTTCGGTTTGCGAGTTAGTAACTCGGCACCAGATTAAAAATACTTAATAATATTGCAAAACTGACCTGTTTTGGCTTTTGATGAGCTTTCAAGGCGGTATATAAGCTGTAAAATAAAAATTTTATTAATTTTGCGACTGTGCCGGTTAAAGCTGCATACGTATCTTCCTAGGAAGAATAAAGTCGCTCGTAGTTCATACATAAGACTTTTTTTTTTTTTTTTTTTTTTGAAAAGGCGCCTTGAAGTCTTTAGAAGTACTCCTTTAGGCTCGCCGAATTCCAGGAACGCGGTAAAGCCTTGCCCTTCATTGATTCGGGCTCGTATACTCCGGGTTTGATGACTTTCGTCACCTTGTAGGGTCCTTCCCACTTTGCACCGAGTTTGCCTGCTTTCCACTCCTTTGTATTTTCGTAGACCTTGCGCAGGACATAGTCGCCGACTTGAAAATGTCGTTCTTTGACTTTTTGGTTATAGTACCGAGTTGCGAGTTGTTGGTAATTTTGAATTCTGAGTAAAGCCCGATCTCGTTCTTCTTCTAAGGTATCAAGAGCTTGGATCAACAATTTCTCATTGATCTCGGCACTTTGCGGCATGAGAGATCGGCGAAGTGTGTAGATGTTTGCCTCTGCTGGTACCATTGCTTCCACGCCAAAAGCCAAGGAAAATGGGGTAGCTCCTGTTGCGCGGCGTGGAGTCGTTCTATATGACCAAAGGACTCCATCAAGCTCGTTGGCCCAAACTCCTTTTTTGCTTTCAAGCCGCTTCTTGATGCCGGCAATGATGGTTTTATTCGTTGCTTCGGCTTGTCCGTTTCCTTGAGGATACCTTGGTGATGATTTGCTTAGCCGTATATCCCACTTCTTGCAAAACCCTTCAAACTGGTTTGAGATGAACTGTGATCCGTTGTCCGTGACAATCTCGTAAGGTAGCCCGAACCGACATATAATGTATTTCCAAACGAAGTTCTGGACTTGGACGTCATGAATTGCGACAAATGCTTTGGCCTCTACCCACTTTGTGAAGTAGTCGGTCATGATAAGTAGGAAACGCCTTTGACTGGATAACGGTAAAGGCCCGACTATGTCCATTGCCCATCTCATGAATGGGTAAGCCGCAGTCGAAGTCGTAAGCAGTTCCGTTGGTCGATGTATAAATGGCGCATGACGCTGACATTTTTCACATTTGTTGGAGTAGGTCTCGCAGTCGGCTACCATAGTTGGCCAATAGTGACCGTTCAGCTTGATTTTGAGAGCGAGGGATCGACCTCCAGAATGATTGCCGCATTCTCCTGAATGTGTTTCTTCGAGAACTCGACTTATTTCATCTCCGTGTATGCATCTGAGAAGAATTTTGTTGGCCGAGTACTTATAGAGAACATCGTTGTGCATCGTGTACCGTGCACTTCTGACTTTGAGTCGTCGCGCTGCCCACTTGTCTTCTGGAAGCTTCCCTTCGATGAGATATGCTTTTATTTCTTGTCGCCAATCCTCGTTTTCGTCTATTAACAGTGCGATGGGGTCAGCGGTTTTCGCTTGACTACCAAGACACATGTCGTCTTTGCCGTCTTGTTGGTTTGAGAGATCATCGGATTCTTCATGAGTACCCTCAGGAGGCGGGATACTTGGTTCGTGGATTGTCTCCACTGGGATCTGTCGACAGAGATCGGGATTCGATGCCAGAGATGCGAGTGCATCTGCTGGGGCATTTTCTTTCCTCGGTATATGGACGATGTCAAAGAATTCGAAGGAGTTGGTCAGCTCTAATGCCGTCTTGTTGGGATAGTGTCCTGAAATCACACTTGTACTCACTCCTGTGATAGTTGTGTGTCGAGATCAGACATTCGTATAATACTGGACGTTTGCAATGCTTTGCTAGAAGCCTCTTGCATTCTGTAAGTCGTGGGCTTACTGCCAGTATTGTATGATCCTATAGGGTCACACACCTAAGCGAACTGGAAGCTACGACATGGGAATGATCATTGTTGCAATGATCATATTATGTGTATTGAAATACACATAAGAATCGATATAATGGTGTTGTGTCGATCGACACAGCTTGTGTGTCGGTCGACACAGTTCGGATTTTCCGAACAGGCTTTTCGGGTTATGGCTTAATTGAGTCTGGCCCGTTAAGCGCGTTTAGGTCGAATAAAAGCTGATTAGTTTCGACCTAAACAATGAGCCGTCCAGTTTTCTTGAGAGAAACACTTGACACACCAGACACCATCGATCCCCATTGATCCGGCACTAGCATCCCGTTTCCAGCGAGCGTGCGTGTGTATCTGGTAGAGGCAAAGCGTTGCGTTGCTCCACTGATCTCGTTCACCATCTTCTTCCGCTGCCAAAGGTAAGAACGAGGTTGGTTCTAAATTTCAATATAACAAACCCTAGATCCATAGGGATCCTACACGTCTTCCGATAAGCTTCCATTCGTTCATTTTTTGCTTAATAATCTCCATTGATTTGGTTCGCGACGAGCATGGAATCGCAATGGGCCAAAAGGTGTCGTACACCGATTTCCTTGGATAGTCTGAGACCGGCCAATAAAGCTTCATATTCGGCTGTGTTATTAGACGCTGTGAATCCCAGTTTGAACGATTGCTCTAATATCTCGCCGGTTGGTGATATGAGATGTATCCCTATCCCGGCTCCATTTTTGGATGAGGCGCCATCGACAAATAGTTTCCAATTCTTGTCTTCTATCTCGGTACCGACATCCAATTCAGGTGACAATTCTACGAGGAAATCAGCTATTACCTGCGACTTGGCGGTTGTCCTGTTTCGGTATTCGATGTCGTACTCTCTGAGCTCTATCGCCCATTTAGCCAGGCGACCAGACTGTCCTGGGCTGTGCAAAATTGTTCGAAGGGGCTGACTGCTTAATACAGCGATTGAATGCGACTGAAAATAGGGTCGTAGCTTTCGTGCTGAGATGACGACCGCGAGGGCCAGTTTCTCCATTGCGGGATATCTGGTCTCGGCTCCGTTCATTGTTTTACTTACGTAGAAGATCGGCTTTTGCTCCCCTCGGTCTTCCCGAACCAGTACACCGCTGACTGCTGTCGTTGAGACCGCGATGTATAGTAATAGTGTCTCACCATTTTCTGGTTTTGACAATATCGGCGGGTTCGATAGGTAGTCCTTGAGCTGAATGAATGCCTCTTGACACTTATCGTCCCACACGAATCTTTTATTTCCCCGGAGAAGTTCGTAAAAGGGTAAGCATTTATCCGTTGAACGAGATATGAACCTGTTCAAGGCGGCTATGCGGCCAGTCAGACGCTGCACCTCTCGTGTATTCTTGGGAGATGGTAAGTCGATTATGGCCGAGATTTTCTTTGGGTTAGCTTCTATTCCTCTCTGAGTTACTACATACCCAAGGAACTCTCCTGATGTTACTCCGAACGTACATTTGGCCGGGTTGAGCTTCATTCCGTACTGGTTGAGGATGTTGAAACATTCCTTCAAATGGCCGACATGCTGAGAGGCGATCAAAGATTTGACCAGCATGTCGTCAATATAAACCTCCATCGTCGTGCCGAGCTGTCCTGCAAACATCCGGTTGACCAATCGCTGGTAGGTGGCGCCGGCGTTTTTCAGACCGAAGGGCATAACCTTGTAACAATAAGTGCCGCGTTCAGTGATGAATGCCGTCTTCTCCCGATCGTCCGGGTTCATGAGGATTTGATTGTATCCTGAGAACGCATCCATGAATGATAGTAACTCGTTTCCGGTAGTTGCTTCAACAAGTCGATCGATATGTGGCAGAGGGAAACTATCCTTTGGGCAGGCTTTATTGAGACATGTGAAGTCGACACATACTCTCCACTTCCCGTTTTTCTTTTTTACGACCACCGGGTTAGCCAGCCAATCGGGATATTTGACTTCCTGGATTGAACCGGCATCAAGTAATTTTTCTACCTCGTCATTGACCGCTTTTGCCCTCTCAGGACCGAGCTTTCGCCTCTTTTGCTTAATTGGTTTGTAAGTCGGGTCGACGTTGAGCTCGTGGGTCTTGATGGTTGGATTAATGCCTTTCATGTCCTTGACCGACCACGCAAATGTTGTGACGTTTTGCTGTAAGAAAGTGACCAACTCTTTCTTGATGTCTTCCGGTAATTCTGCGCCAATCCCTACACACTTGCTCGAGTCGGAATCGTCGATGACAACTTGTTGGATTAGTTCCTTCTCAGGGCCTTTCCTTCCTTGTTCCGCATTGATCATGCACGAAGGTACTCTGATCCTATGCTCTCTTGCGAAACACGATCGACTCGCCCGTTGGCATCCCTTAACCGTCTGGATTCCTTTGGGTGTTGGGAATTTCAGACACTGGTGATAAGTTGACGATACCGCCTTCATGCTGTATAGCCATGGGGTTCCCAAAATCACGTTGTAGATGGTTGGCTTGTCAATGACGTGAAACCTCACCATCCTGTTAACTCCTCCTGCGTAAACCGGCAGCTTAATCGTCCCAATTGTGTATGTCGTTTCGCTCGTGAAGCCGGTGAGTGGTTTCGCCTTCTGCTTAATATCCTCCTCTTTAATTTCCATCTTCTTGAGTGTATCTAGGAAGATCAAATCTATTGATCTGCCTGTGTCGACTAAAATTCGTGATACCTAGCAACTTCCGATGAGGAGTTCGACCACCAGCGGATCGTTGTGGGGGTAATGGGTCCCGTATAAATCTTGATCGGTGAAGATGACGGGTGGATCGTTGGTTAAAATCGGTTGAGGCGCGTTTTGCGCAGCTAACGCCATGCGTTCATATACCTTGATCGATCGAACCGAGTCGTTCACGGAGATCAGGCCGCCCATGATCATGTTGATTCTTCGGATGGCTCTGGGAGTTTCCTCTCCGTCTTCTCCCTCCTCTTCTTCTCGATTGCGTTTCAAAGCTATGCTTTTGATACGTCGTGGCTGTTTACCTTGCTTGGGTGCTTGCTCGTCGATTTTGTCTTCCTTCTGCTGCCCCGATTCTTCCTTTTTTAACCTCTCAATGGCCGCCTTGATCTCTTCATCCGAAAGTCGGGCATAGAGTGCATTTCTGAGGTTTCGACATTCAGCCGTGTCGTGGGACGTAGCTTGATGGTATTCGCAGTACTTCTCTCCCGTTGCTTGTTGCGTCTTCCCCTTTGCTTCTCTGTTTTGTTTATTCCAAGGTTTCGATGATCGGGTTTTATCAGTGCTGTCCACAACCATTGTCGTCTTGGCCCCTTTATCGTAATGCTGTCTAGGTTCTCTCTCTTCCTTCTTATCTGCCTGTTTACCGGAACCGAATCTTTTGGCTAAAGCGACCTTTTTCTCTTCTAATTCCACGAATTTGTTCGCTCGATGGAGTGCGTCTTCAATGGTTAATGGCGGGTTGACGACCAGATCCTGGTAGAAGGGCGACTCGTGCCAGACGGCATTTGTCAAGGCCGCGATAGTGAACTTATCTGGGGCCTCCGCTCGCGTCATGACTGCTCTGAACCTTTCTATGAAGTCCTTCAAAGTTTCCTTCTTTTCTTGCGTCATGGACATCAACGCGCTTAGCGAAGTGTCCTTACGTATGTAGGCGAAGTGATGCCTTACGAATGCCCATGTGAGGTCGGAGAAACTATCAATTGATTTGGACAGGAGTCGGGAGAACCAGGTCAGTGCGTCTCCCTCCAGAGTTTCGGCGAATAGTTGGCAGAAGCCGATGTCACGCTCTTTGCTTGATGAAAATCGCGCTTTAGCCGCCATAATCTTGAAAATCGTCAGATGAGTTGCGGGATCTTTCGTGCCGTCATACATCGGTAATCTGACCTTCTCCTTTTGGCGTATGTATGTGTCCGTAATACGCGACGTGAATGGTGTTCTTCGAGTTTCCTCGATGATCCGGTCGATCTCAGGGGCAGATCCTTCAACGTTGTGAACTTTGTCTTTCAGTTCTTTCATGGTATCTCTAAGTTCGGTCAGCTGTTTCTCGACATGGTTGCGGCTTGCTCCACGAGTAGATGTTCTATGAGTTTCCCTGTGCGATGTACTTCGCTCGTGGCGATAGTTATCACGGCACAAGTCTTCCTCATAATGCGAATTTCGTCTGTGATGCCGGCCCCGCGTCTCGTAGTCGGTGCGTTTGTCCTCATCGGGTGAGTACCTCTCGTCGCTCCAGTCGTGCTGTCTCCGACTTCCACTCCATTTGGTTTCTTCGGACTCTTCTTTCCGATGTGAGCCCCGTTTGTGAGTATCCTCCTCATCGCGTTCTTTGCGTGAGTTGCTCCTGGATTCGCTGCTTCGGCTTTGTTCTTGGTGGCTCTCCCCAGATGTATCATAGACTAGTCGTCTGGCGACTTTGTCTTTTACTTTTGGAGGCACCTCTCTCTTGGACTTCCTTGACTGTTGATCCGAACGGATCTTTGCTTGTTCTGTTTGCAGTAGATCGATTCTTTCTGAAAACGTTTTGATCAAATCGTTCTGTGATTCGATTTTGGCCATCAAAGTAGCTAAGACTTTGTCTCGCTCGATTTGTTCCGCCGTTTCGCTGAGTGACGGGACATGTTTACCGTCATCTCGAGCTTTCTTTGATTTAGTGGCGTCCCGCGGCTGTTTGCCGTCATGCGCCGTATCGTCTTCGTGGTCACTTTGGTCGTAATCGCTTCCTTCATGATCGCTTAGGTCAACCCTTGGGTTTTCCGAATCGATTTCGTTACGGTTTCCCGACATCTCGTTCAGAAATTTCTCTTAGAAATCCCCACAGTCGGCGCCAATTGTAAGATCTTAGTTCCGCGATCCAAAGATAGCATGAACTTTTAGGGTTTTTCTTAAGGGATTCTAAAAGAAGAATTTAAAAACACGGTGAGAATTGGGAATTTAGGGTTTTATGCCGGTGTTTCCGAGATGGAAGCCGGTAAAAAGAATGTTAAAGTCGCCGGAGAGAAGTTAGGTTAAAGTCGGTAATCTAAGATCTCTCAAGCAAGAATATTATGAAAAGCGTGTGTATTATTGATTAACTGGGTTCCTTTTTATAGGGTTACAAGTCGGTTTAACATATAAGGAAATAGACAATAAATACGAATATTTCCTAAAATCTTGGTTTTATCTCGATACGGAATATTTCCATATCACTGAAGTCGTCGCGCGGCGCCTTTGCCTCAACACCTTCAAAAACCCTAACGTAAGCCGATCATCCCTAGTTCGGTTTAACCTAAGTTTTACCGCCTTGGGCCTTTTACCGACTTTCCATTCTGGGCCGACCTAAACTCATGAATAGGCCTTTTAGGAAAGTGCTAATCTTGACTCCAACACCTGGTATCATGAATGAACTTATACAATATAGCATGATCTTCATTCTTCTAGAAACGGGCCCATATTTTGTCAAATTTAATGTTTAACGTTAATGATCTGCTTATTTGCAAATCAAATATAAAGGTAAAAAAGTTAAATGTTTTTTCAGAATTCTTGTCATTAAATTGACTCATCAAAACTTAGTCTCTCTCTCTCTCTCTCTCTCTCTCTCTCTCTCTCTCTCTCTCTCTCTCTCTCTCTCTCTTATACAGTAACTAGGTTCATGCTTCCAACACTATCTTCATACAAAGATGGATGAATCTTCTGGAGTTTCGGAAACATACGAGCAAAATATCAAGACTTGAATGGCATAAACATGGAAGGAACAATGGTGAAATCAGAGAGGAATTATTCTATTTCAATCACACGCGATTCACAATCTATGTGTAGTAACAAAGCATAGAAAATCAAATTTCTTATGGTAAAAGCTGATCCAGCATTTCCTAAGTTTCTAAATGCTTTACGACTTATGCAATTCAAATTTTACATTTTAACGGTTAAATTGAACAATGAATTTCAAATCACTATAGCAGGCAAGTTAGTGCATCTTCAGATTTTTTTCATAACGCCAAATGCAAATTTCTTGAATAAGTATATGCACTTGCAATTAGTTTTTGTTCTTGAAGACCTATATAAGAAAAGAATTGTTTCCCTGGATCTACAAGGATTTTGATGCTGGCCTATTTTCTTAAATCCTACAATAGGTTAAATTCGATTTAGAATTGCGGTTACTAGCTAGTGGTTTAATTGGTTTAGTATTAGTCGATATACAAAACCTGCAAAAGTAAATTTATGAGTAAATAAGTTTCAAACTATATATTTTGGGGAAAGTATATTTATAACTCATATCTAATGGAGATTTAGATCTGAGACTTAAACTTTTAAGTAGAACTGGTGCTCTATAATAGTTTTTAGGGAGAAATATATATATTTTTGTTATCTGCAAAATGTTTTTACCATTGTGACGTACGAACGATCAGTTTTGTTGGTGGTACATGAAACTCTTCTATTAAATCTTGTTGTCTATTAGCTAACTAGTGTAAGAATATTTATATTCTTATGTGACATATGTGTCTTTCGGTTTAATATTAATGATCAAATTCATATTAAATTTAAGGATTCTAATATCAAATGTGATAACGTGATGGATTGGTTTCGGGAAAAATATTAGAATCCGGATATATTACTGACCCTCTTCCCTTACCATTTTTTGTCAACAAGATACACTAAAGAAACCTAACTTTCACTAATCCAAATTGGTGGCTCCGGTCCAACGTGGATGGTATATGACGGCCTGAGACGGGCACTCCGTGCTAGTCTATCTGCCATCAAATTGCTTGTGTGCGGTATGTGGATGAGTTCAAAAGTTGTGAAGTACTCTTTTCTTCCTAGGAACTCCTCTAGATGGATTGACAAAGCTGGCCATTCTTCTGGTTCCGACACTATCTTCACCAATTCTGAACAGTCCGTTGCAAATGTAATGGAGTGGGGATAAGATAGCTCTGATATTCATTGCTCCCATCAAAACATTAGCATCTCTCTCATAACAACTATACCACCCTTGTCCTGAAAACTGGTCGCCATCCTTCCAGGATCCGTCTACAAAACAACATTGACCATTGAGTACCAAATCATTTTCGGAATTACTTCCTCCCCTTGTTCATGTCATTGATTCTTTTACCTCAGTTAACTGCGCATCTCCCCATGTCGCAGATTCCGTTTTTGCCATTCTTATTGTTTCCTGAGGGCTCCGATTGATATGACTATAAACCATATCATTCCTACTTTTCCAAATATACCATATTAACCAAGGATAGATATCCATCTTATTCTCCGAAGGTAATCTCCAAAACAGATAATCCATATTCGTGTAGATAGATGTCGAGGAAAAAAACTCCGGATTTATTGGTATTTGAGACAATGCCCAAGTTTAAATTGCGGGTGGACATTCAAATAAGACATGATTTATCGATTCATCCTATACTCCATACCGAACACAGTGGGTATCACATTTTTTCCCTCGTCCCTTTAAGTTTTTTTGTCACCCGTTAACAACCTGAGAGTGATTACCATATGAAATGCCTTATCTTAGGTGGACATTTTATCTTCCACAAGAAAGTTAGAATACTTTTAATACTTGGCTCCAGGATGAGAGAAGTCTCGCCGTTCTCGGTGGAATCTCTCTCCAAATGATACCCGATTTCACCGTATATTTACCAAACTTTGTAGGATGCCATCCCAATGAATCATGTATATTTAAACGATTAAAGGGGATACTTGTTGGTGCTGGATTTCACACATTTAAATCTGGCCCATTTGGAGAATATAAGTCCCATCCAAAAGAGATGCCTAAAGAATATGTCGAACTCGACCTGGCCCAGTAAAGACGACGAAGTACTGAAGCCCAAGCCTAAAAGGAGATTTATGAACATTATCCGCCAGAGCTAGAGTTCGATGAAGAACGGGTCAAGAGGCCGTTTTAACAACCTCCAAGAATCTCGGGGCGTTGAGGATAATGCGAACGAGAAGAACGCAACGTATGGAGTGAGATCGAGGATATAAGGAGAGAAGAAGAGATACAAAACACAATCCCAGCTTTACACTTCAACTAAAATAGTTCGATCTCATTTATATACATTCGACATGTTCTTTGTATAAGTTCTATCTCAGCATTCAATCTTTACAACATCCTTGATTCACAGAAAATCTATATATCATTTCCTAAAGTCCCAAATCCACATTATAATACAAATCTTTGGTGTGAAATTTTTGAACTCACAATACTTAATATCAAAGCCACATTCTCTGGTTCCATAACTGTCTCCATTAGTTGTTTGTTCCAAATCTGGTTGTGATGAACAATCAAATGGTTAACAGCAACCAAAGTATGATATGAATCCGACTTTTGAATTGCTGGTCTCGGACGATAGACTGGTATCCACGGGTCATTCCATATTGAAATATACTCCAATGTTCCCACCCTTTTGATAAGTTATTTTTTTAACTAGAGGCCTGGCTGATGTAACACTCTTCCATCCATAGGATGTTGAACAGTGGCGGATGTACACACATGGTAGGGGGGTCACTTGCCCCCACTTAATTTTTAAAATTACATTCTAGTTATAACCATTTTTAATTGATGCCCCCGTAATAATTTCTAGTGTGCCCCCAGTTCTTCTCTCTTTTTTTTGTCTATTGTTTTTTATATCCTAATATTTGGCATTTTTCTTTCCTTATTTACTCTATTACTCAAATGTTTCCGTTCTTTGGCTTACCTTTTTCCTTTCTCTGGCTTACCAATTTATTATTAATAAGAAATACTAAATGAAAGTGTCTTGGTCGGTATCAAGTGGAAACATATGACTGTAACAGTTTCTTTGTGAGACGATAGTTTTTTTAGTATCAATATATGATCTTTGGCTTACCAATTTATGTAAAATATATGATACAATATCTTTATAAGTATCGATAACTATTCTTGTTAGGAAAAACAATTTTAGTATCATCGTTTTCTTTATCCACCACTATTTTCTCTTTATATATAATTTTAAATTTATGTTTCTGCAATATTTCTTTTTGTTTTAAATACAACTGATTTTGTTTTATTTTTTCGAAAAAATATATTTCCTTATCATAAGCTTTTAACATTTTTAAAAATATTGGTGTTTTAGTTTTTCGAAAAATATATTTCCTTACCATCTCATAAGCTTTTAACATTCTTAAAAATATTTTTAACCAATATTTGACAAATGTAATCATATTATGTATTCGGTTTATATTTTATTTTTATATAATATTTAAAATATATTTGACCCTTATAAATTAAATTTCTGGTTCCGCCACTGATGTTGAATATGATTAAATTGCTTACCTTATAAATTATAAAGTATGTTTTTGTTTAATATATATGAAAAGGTGTATATAAACGAAAGAGTATGATTGTTAAATAAAGAGACATGTTGTTTCATTGTGATAGTATATAATCACAATGATAAAGAAAATCATATCTAATTCATTGATTAGATAAAAAAAATTACATACAGAAAACACATAAAAGAAGAAAGAATTTGATTCATATCCATCAAAGGGATCAAAAAGGATTTGAAGGTCAAAGGGAGGAAAACATCAAACTGGATATTTGAGGCCAAATAAATATGGAACATGTTAGTTTCTTTCTTCTTCTTTAAGAAAGTGTTTAGGGTTTGACTAAAAAAAATCTATGATTTTAGAAACAGATTTCAGAAAAAGAAATCATAAAATTAAATTTACATTTGGTATAAGAGCAATGTTAGATTTGATTAAATTACGTTTAAGTGAAATTATGATTTAAATAACGTCGTTTACATGAACCTTACGTAACAAGACGTTCTGCATGCATGAACAAATGACTGGAATTATTTAGTCGATAATGGATCAAGCACACTCAATCTTTATTGAATATGATTTTTGGTGATGGTTAGTGCTTAATTGTTAAAACATGTGAAGAGCCACAATTGTTTTTAAAAGAAAAGAAAAGAAAGAAACATATGATTTTGTGATTGGAATTCATTTACGGTGATGATGAATTAACATCATCATGTATGCATGAATAAATAAGTCGTAAATTGAATTATGCATGTTGGTTTGTGTTGTGCATCATATAAAATTGCTTTTGTTCATGTGACGGTTACTCACTTGAATTGTGAAAATTCACCACACAAGTTCACTTAATATAATAAAAAACAACATGGCCGTACGTTTGCAAGGTTCACATTCGTCTTCGACAACAATTTAATTACTATTATTTGTTAATGTTATGTGGAATGCATTTTGGAGTTTCATCCAAGAGATGATAGCCAATCAAAAAAGTATGTGAAGAAGTGACATAAAAAGTTGTTATGCTAGCCTATAAGACTTCCGAAAGGAAACCACGGTGAATCTCCATTTCTTCATCGAAACTATTTTAGTTTCCTTTATTTACAGAGAATGATTATGTATCTTGTAAACTCCTTTTAAATTTAATATATTTTATTTGTCGAAAAATGCCTATGACATCCATTAATTGAAATCACAGTTTAATATAGTTCGCCGAGTTTATTTGTATGGTTTAGTTTCCATATGGTTATGTAATAATTTAAATTTAAAATATTTATTAATTATAATACTATAAAAATTATATTTGATTTAAAATGCTTCCGTTGCATTTTAGTAAATATCTAATTTGTGTTATGAAATATTAATACAATAAAAAACTTTGCTATGAAATATTAATACAATATAAAAATAATTTGTGTTATGATATATTAATATAATAATAAAGGCTAATTGTGCTATAAAATAATATCATAATTTTTACCCATTAAAATTTCAATGTTTAGATTATATATAACATGTTAGTCACAAAAGTAGCATTGTTTTACTACATGTAAATATTAAAGTGAAAATGTATCAATTGATCATGATTAAAGAGATGCTATAATGACATAAAAGTTTTGTTTGATTATTTATTTGACTATTTATATTTTAGGAGATCACTTAAATCTGGATCATTGAATATAACTAGTAATATGAAAATGATTAGTAATTTCTTGCTAAAGTCAAGAGTATGTATACCCGAAAGTAGCATTCTTATTTGATTTGTGTATGATTCGATTGATCATAAAAAACATATAAGTTTAGCATCGCTGAAAGTGTTTGTATTTAAGTATTGTCCAAAGGTTGTTTAAATGCAAGCGTTAAAGTTAGAATTATAGATAGTGAATATGTATTAAAGTCTCAAAGCATAATGAGCAAATATGTATATAAGCTTGCAGCTTTATAAAATTTGTTTGCATATGCTGACTCTATCTTGAATTTCAATGAACTCAATTATGGAGAGTGGTTCGAACATATTCGGTTTACACTGGGTGTTATGGCATTGGACTCCGTCATCCTAACTAATAAGGAATCCTCGGCCATTACAGAAGATAACTCTGAATCTTAAAATTCTTGGTACCCGAGATTGGAGCCATCTAACATGTTGAGCTTGAACCTTATGAGAATGGCGATGGTAGAAAGTATTAAGCCATATATTCCTTAGACAAAGAGTAACAGAATTCATATAGATGATTAGGGAGTGTAAAAAGTTTGGATATGGCTAACAAGTCGATTGTGGTAAGCATAATGAAGGAGTTAACTATGAAAAGTTTTGCTCGGCTTAGCCAATCCTTTATTATGTGATGCACATGTCTAAATTATTAGCGTAAAGGAAAACCAAGTAGAAAAACAATACCAAAGGAAAAGGATTTCGTGAGAGGACTTGAAATTCAAATCAAAAAGGAAAGACAATGTTTCTTTTTCAAATAAAAGGGACACTTCAAAAAAGATTTTCAAAGGAAGACATGGTTCAATAAGAAAGGTATGCAACATATATATTTTTTTACTCTAAATTGAATCTTATAGAAGTGCCTAAATTTACTTGGTGGTTAGATTATGGTGATACTACTCATGTGTCTTATATTAAGTAGGGATTCAATTCGATCCATCTCATAAGAGGACTCGGACAATATTTGTTCATGAGAAACATGATGAAGGCAAGAATGGAGGGAATTGGGCCGTATAGATTGATCTTAGACACTAAGTATCATGTTGATCTTGAAGGATGTCTTTATGTATCTGAATGTGATAGAATTCTTGTTTCAGTAAGTATGTTGGATATCTTAGATAAGGTGTTTTCTCATTGTATCGAAATGATTACTTTTATGGTACTGATACTTTGTCTGGTTCATTTTATAGGTTCAGTCTTTATGCAAAGTTTTATGAATTCTTGTTTAATGTTGAAAGTATATGCATTAAGTACAGTGCATCTGATAAAAGTTCTGCTTAATTGTGGCATAAATGATTAGATCATATTTCTAAAGAAATTATGAGGTTGGTAAAGAATCATATTCTTCCTCAATTGGATTTTAATAATCTAAATATATGTATAGACTACATTAAAGGAAAACATACTAAAAATATTGTAAAGAAACTAGCCACAAGAACCACTCATCTTCTAGAATTAATACACACCGATATATGTGGCCCGGTCGATGCTCCTTTCTAGTGTGATGAGAAATGCTTCACCACCATTATTGATGATTACTCATGCTATGAATATACCTATATAATGCATGAGAATTCTTATTCAGTGAATGTCCTAGAGATGTTCATTGATGAGGTAGAAAGACAATTAGATAGAAGAGTAAAGGAAGGCAAATGACTGGCCATCTTTTTCCTTATAACTGGAAGAATTTAGAGTTCTAAAAGTTTCTTTTCCTTATATTTGTATTAGGCATGTCAATAGGATCTTTAACACCTGAGCTGACTGTCTTGCAAAAAAAAAAGCAAGAGTTCATGGTCTTTTATTTCCCCATGTAAGTTCGTCGGTTCCTAATTGGCTAACCCTCGTGGATAGCCAAGAGCCGCAATCTTAATAAAATGGAGTGTTTTTTGCCAAAAAAATAAAAGGAAATTAAAGGTAGTGAGATCTGATAGAGGTGGCGAGTTTTATGGGAAATTCAATGAAAATGGACAATGTTCTGGTCCATTTGCAAAGTACTTGAAATTAGAGGCATTCGTGAGAAGTTTACAATGCATGGTACTCCTAAGTAGAACGGTGTCGATGAGAGGTGGAATTGTACTTTAATAAAAATGGTTAGGAGCATGTTAAGTTATTGTTATATACTCTTTTTATTGTGGACATATGCACTAAAGACTGCAACGTATGTGTTGAACCGGGTTCCTAGTAAGGCAGATCCTAAGACTTCTTATGAACTTTGGACGGGAAGGAAAACCAGATTAAGGCATTTACGTGTTTGGAGTCGCCCATCAGAAGTAAGGCCACAAGAAAAAAATTTGGTTCTATGACTGTCAATTGATTTTTCATTGGCTATCCTAAAAAATTAAAGGGGTATATATTTTATTGCTCTAACCATAGTACAAGAATAGTTGAAACGGGTAATTCTAGGTTTATTGAGAATAGTAAAACTAGTGGGAGTGGTAAACCACATATGGTGGACATTAAGGTGGTTGACGTTGAAGTACATTCACATGTCATTCCACCTAAGTTTGTTGTTCCTATTGTTGCATCACAATAATATGACACAATAGAACAACAAAATGATATGAAAACTCCAGCAGTTGAGTATACAGTTCATGAACCTATCACATCACCATTCAAGAAGAGAATAATGCACCACATAAACCATAAAGGTGATTTGGAAGGGAAATAAGATGGCCATTTCAAATGATTATGTAGTTTACACTATTGAGAATGATTGTGACTTAAGCATCGATGAAGTTCCAAAATAATTACGGAAATCCATGGAAAGTAGCAATTCTGAAAGTGGTTTAATGCTGCATGAGAAGAAATAAAGTCTATGAATGAAAGCTATGTTTATGACTTAGTAGAGTTGCTTAACAGTTTTAAGACTGTTGGTTCTAAATGGGTCTTTAAGACTAAACGCTACTCAAAATGTAACATTGAAAGGTACAAGGTTGCCTTGTTGCTAAAGGCTTCACCCAAAAGGCCTTCTCTCCAGTTACTAAGAAGGATTCTATAAGGATTGTTTTGTCTTTGGTGGCTTGTCTTGATCTTGAGCTTCACCAGATAGTTGTTAAAATCGCCTTTCTAAATGGAGATCTTGAGGAAGAAGTAAATATGGACCAACCTGAAGGGTCGTGGCTACACCAAAAGAACATCTGGTGTGTAAGCTGAGAAAGTCAACATATGGACTATAATAAGCTTCCAGACAATGGTATCTAAATTTCAATGATGCCATCACGTCATATGGTTTGGTAGAGATCATCGTTGATCGGTGTATCAACATGCATTAAGATCAGTGTGAGTAGGTTTGTGATTTTAGTCCAATATATTGATGACATTTTGTTTGTTGTAAATAACATGAGCATGCTACATGCTATAAAGAAATATCTCTCTAAGAACTTTGAAATTAAAGATATGGTTGAGGCATCATATGTGATCGAAATAGAAATACTTCAAGATATATCACAAGGACTGTTAAGTTTGTCTCATAAAGGGTATATCAATAATATTTTAGAGAGATATAGAATGAAAACATATAATTCATATATCAAAAAGGGGACAAGTTAAGTAAAGTACAATGTCCTATAAATGAATTAGAGCGTAATAAAATATAAAGAATTTTATATGCATCAGTGGTTGGGAGTTTGAACTATGTTCATACCAATAGACTCAATCAGATTTCAGCTTTATTGTTGAAAACTTTGACGATATCAAAGTAATTATGAAATAGACCACTGAAAAGCTGCAAAGAAGGTGTTCATGTACTTGCAAGGCACAAATGAGCTCATGCTTATATATAAGATATATGATCATTTAGAGGTCATTAGAATTCTTATTCAAATTATATTGAATGTGTCGATAGTAGTAAATCGATGTTAGGTTATTTGTTCTGGTAAAGTGAAGGAACAATATATATCATAAAAGAGTGTACAGTAGTTTGTTATTGCTACTCCCAATATTTAGACCGAATTTGTGGCATGCTTTGAGACCACAGTTCATGTATTGAGGTTGTGTAATCTTATCTTGGGGCTTTAGAATATCGATATTAAAGTCTGGATGCTAAGAAGTATTTTGATCATTCCGCAATTGTTCTCTTTTATAAAGGACAACAAGTACTATAAGGGTGTTATAACACATGATGTAAAAGTACTTGTTTGTTAAAGAAGATGTGTAGAAACATATAGTGTCTTTTGAGCACATAATGCTAGATATGATGGTAGCGGATCCGCTAAGTAAATGATTACCATCCAAGGCTTTCAATGGCCATATAGAACATATGGGTGATATACCTTACCATTTTTGTTATGATATGTTCATTACTGTTGTGACACTATGAATTCACTTAAAGATATGTTTCTATTTTATTAAACGAGTTATCATAAAATATGTATTTACACTTATGGTTAATATATAACATGATTGTTTTTGAGAATTAAGTCTCTTCTTAACGAAAGAAAAGTATATATGAAGTTTGAATTGATGTGTGATACATGGAAGGGAACATGTCGTTCAATAATGTGTGATCGTCATGATTCGACCAATTTGGTTTTACTATGATAGTTAAAAGGTAAAATGAACTTGATATAAAAGTGCGCATTATAGTTATTGATCCATTAAGTCGACAAAAAAGGTCAAGTGGGAGTGTAAGAATATTTATACTTATGTGATTTATGTGTCTTTCGGTTTAATATTACAGATAGAGTTCATATTAAAGTTAAGGATTCTAATATCAAAGATGATACCGTAATGGATTGCTTTCGTGAAAGGCATTAGAGTTCGTGTGTATTAATAACCATTCTCTTTTAGCTTATAAATTATAAAGTATGTTTTTGCTCAATATACATGAAAATGTGTATATAAGCGAAAAAGTGTGATTGTTCAATAAAGAGATATGTTGTTTCATTGTAATATATATAATCACAATGTTCATTGCTACATTGTAAGTGCACATAGTACAATTATAGTGTATAGAGGTTGAACCACTTAGTTTCAAGATTCTTACGATAGATCTTATATCATTGAGTTAAGCTAAGCAGAAATAGTTCAAAAGTAAATAAATCAAAGCAGAAATAAAAAGCAGACGGTTTGTAAGCAATAAGGAAAAGCGTCAGGTCAAGGTTCTAGAACTCAAACCACATATGTAAAATAAACCAACTTTTATTGTGAGAATTTACTAAGTCTAAATCCTATAAATCCAAATTTTTTGAAACTTATAAAGACTAAACTAGCATTAAACACATGTTTGATTTGTTCACAAATTATCTAATCTAAATTTCTTTGCGATTATCTAATTTTCTCAACCTAAATTCTGTGACATTCCAAAGTACCTCCAAATGTGTGCAAACCTATAAAGTACCTGAAAAGACTGATAGACACTATAAAAAACTCGATTATGTTACATATATAATGGCTTAAAACCCACAAAAACATGATATATCAACTCCCCACACTTAGATATTGCTTGCCCTCTAGCAAACAAAAAACCAAGATCGGGAGAAGAAGTTTGAAAAAATTTAGAAACTCGTTTCATCGTCGCAGCGCCACACTCATATTCCCTTTAGTAAGCAACATGAAAATAAGCCTGCATAAATCAAGACCACAATGTATTTCCCCTAGACTTAGCAATTGTCCCAAGTAAACTCCACAATCAAATCAGAAGATTCAAACTTACCGTACTGACCTCTGTAATCAATTAACCGCGGTCTCACCGAGGGAGTATCGATCAGAGGACACATGGACTCTTACTCATCAGCCAGTACCTGATTACAAGACTGTCAACTTCTGGTTCCTTTCTTCTCCCTTTTTTCACTTCTGCAGCTGATTTTTCCCCTTTGGGCATCATTTTTTTATTAGCTGCTCCTCCCTTTTTATTTGGGGTGTTACTTTGGACACATTCCATGCATCACACGAGGTAATAGGGATCTCTACCACTCCCGTGATCACTTCGAAGCTAGTAGCATATCCACAGAATTATACTCTTTTTTAATTTTCTTGAAGGAAATGGACAAGGGAACCATACTCAAGACAGATTTACACGACCTTCAGGATTGACACATGAATCCGATCCAATGTATATCAACCCCCTGAGTGAGAAAAATTAAGTCAAGTTAAGGGTGAAGTCAGCAATAGAACCTCTGAATATCTGAAGTGATATGGGTGTCCTTGGTAGGCTGATTCTTTTGAGGTTTTCTTTTAGTTAGATATCGATACAAATTCATCCAACAGTCATTTAAGTTCTTGGAAATGTGGTAATTTCCTTAAAAGTCCTATCTTCCTACTCTAGGTTTTGGATTAATAAAAACAACTCAAGTTGACTATAAGAAAACAAAATATGATGTCAGTACCACCTCCCCCACACTTGAAACACATTGTCCCCAGTGGAATCATAGCTTAAGATCGGTTAAAAGGTGATATGGAACGAAATGGACTTATGATCTCGTGAAATACCTGACACGGAAACCTGCATCGACCAATACAAAGGGTGCATCGATCGACATTGGTTTTTGAAAGATTGCAACGATCAACGCAAGAAGCGCATCGATCGACGCAGAGTGTGTTCGTGCACATGATTTTGGCAGTCAGCATAATATCGTGTTTTCACACAAAATTCAACGTGTAAGCTATTAAGAACAGAAACAATACATACCAAAGCACAAATGTAATCATCAAACTCAAAGAGTACATAAGTTCCACAGATAATGGACTGACATAAACTCAAGAAAACAGAAAATGACTTAAAAGAAAGAAAAAGAAAAGAAAAGAAGCACATAACCGAAATGTTCAAGGATCAGAAATGAGAACTAAGAGGAGTCCTCATCATCAATTCGTGTATAATCATGTGTTGGAGAGCGCCTACAGCGAGGTGCCGGCCTAGGATTAGAGACTCGCGGTGTGCGACGGCAGGAGCAGCTCGCAACCATCTCCAAAATCTCACGCAATTTGTTGTTCATGATTGTTTGGAATGCAGCAAGGGCCATCTCAGAAAGTGAAATTGATGGATCATGATAAGGGACATGATTGAACTCGTCCTCTGCATCAATAGGTACAGTTGAAGAAGAATCTCCCTTACGACGCTTGTTTCCCGTAACATGTCTCAGTAGATTCACATTGGGCTGAAAGCTCAAGTCTAGAACAACCCTGATCCTTGTAAGCTCTGTCAATGGGAGCTAAACGCACCACTCTCGATCATGGGAATCAGTGAAGATCCAGTGATATCCCTCCTTCATCCACGTAGTGCTCCTCATATGAGTCTCATCCATCCACAATCTCTTGGTGATGATCTCATTGCCTTTTGTGATAATCCCAAAATGCCTGAAGATCGGAGTCAACATGATGGCCACAGTTTCCTGCTTCTTCTCGCTGCCTTAGTCTTCAAGGTGCAGAGATGGTCTGCAAAGACCGCACCCATGTTCAGGTTAGGGCATGGCTCAGTTGAAGTGTCCTTAGAGAAAAGATGACCAATCCCTGTATAGAGTAACATAAGCTTCGACTTCCCCATCTTGTTTGGATCAGCGTTACATAGAATCATGTTTCCCAAGACACACAAGACATACCTCATGACCAGATGTCTAACTGAAGTCTGTATAGTGGTTCGAGAATTATAGTTTCCATTCCCGAAGTCCGACCAAAAGGTTTGATTGTTCTCATCAGTCCACTCAGAGGACATAACACATAGAATAAGAATATTGCTGAAACCGTAGATACCGCCTAGATCCATGATGAAGAGGCGATATTTGACTCCTTTTCACATGAAGGTGAGGACCCCTTCTTGTGCTTCTCATCTGATCATTCATGTAGTAGACATGACATTTAGTTAGAATTTGTCGAACTAGATCGGGAATGAAGTCATACTTCTTCATTGCTATGGTTCCCAAGCATATCTGCTTTATGATCTTCTCCACATTAACTAGGATACCCATGTTGTTCATTGTCCCGTAGTCGATTAGTCGTGTGGGGTAAATCTTCACCGGCAGCCACACATTATAGAAAGCATGTCATACTCATCCCACTCCTCTGAGATAGCTCTGTGTGTGCACGCTTTCGCCTCCTTGGTCTTGGGGTCATGCTCTCAATTACGATGCATCAAGATATTGTCCATCCCAAGCTTATGCCAAGGAGGCCATATCTGTCTAGCGGGATACTGATATGGGAAAGCAGGAGAAGAATCATGGGAACCAAAATCTGAAGGAGGCTCTGAACTCGAAGCCTCTCCTGTCTGCTTTCTCGCGCACTTGGTTGACCTAGGAGGCATCTGCGATCAAGATACAAGAAGGAGGCTCTGAACTCGAAGCCTCTCTTGTCTGCTTTCTCGCAAATTAAGCCAAAGCACAAAGATAAAAAAATGCTACCAAATATTTCTAATCGTCAATAAAAATAATCCACAACACCAAAGTCATTAGAAATTCCTCTCAATTTCGTCCTAATTTCAGCAAAAATCGCAGAACGCAAGTGTTCATCGTCAAATCAGGGATTTTCGTAAAACTTCTGAACCTGCTCATAAAAACCTGGGGAAACACGAAATCATTACCACATATCCTAGAAAGGCATGATTATAGTAATATTCCATCAAGAACATGGTGAATTTTGAGTTTTTTTTTACCTTAGGACCGAAATTGAAAAAGAGTAGATTCAAAGCACATACCTTGGAGATAGATGAAATGAATTATAGAAAGGGAATGTGGGGGAAAATCCAAGTGGAATGGGATTTTGAATCACCAAAAATGGTGAAGAAATGAAGAAATGGCGATTAGAGGATAGAGTTTTCGGTTTCTGCCACGAGAGAGGAGAATGGCGAGAAAGAGAAAGAAAAATAAATTCAAAGTACTTACTGAAGGATTGTTTAGATTAATCCTGATTCAATTCCAGATTCAGATCATCCTAAACATGCGGATCTAGGTTCTCTTGAATAGAAACAATAGATGATCTCACCTTATACCTGTTTATTGCAGCGGAAAGGGATGGTATGTCAGAGATCAGAGAGCCACCGAGAGATAACTCCTCCAGAGGTTCACACACGCACACCAATCAGGAAGAAGGCTGCTAGGCCACTGAGGAACTCGGCGCAGAGAGAGAGAGTTTACGGCTCGTTTTAGGGTTGTATTAGAAAGAAACAGACTCGAGTTTTATTTATAAAACTCGCCTGTTTCCTCTGCACTGTGTCGATCGACACACCTTGTGTATCGATCGACACACCGTGGCAAAAACCTTTTACTCTCTTTAAGTACAGTAAATGCCTAGCACTTTTACCGTACTTCTGCTAAGCCGTTCCTCTAACTTTCCTGTTAGCTTAGGCGTGTGACCCATATGGGATCATATAATAAAGGCAATAAGTCCAAGACTTATAGATCATGAGCGGACTCTAGCAAGCCATCATGACCCCCAGTATTATATGACTTATGTCTGATCATTGACATACTCTTACTTTCTAGAGACAGTACCGAGATTACTGGACACAATTCCAACAATCTCCCACTTGTACTGGAATCTCTGTATTCATAATCATTTTGTCACAATATCTCGATTAGTCATAAGGCAAGATTGGTGTCATCCTTATAAAGCCTAATCTTGTTCATCGGACTCTGATTCGATACTGACAATCCAAACGACTCGGGACAGTCCGTTTGAGCATGGCCATGCATTTTCCAGTATTCAAATCTCCGATTGGCCTAGAGATATTCACTCCATTTATATTGGAGGGACAAATTCCGTCTTGTTCCATCACTGTAAACTACTCATTTCATAATGTACCCAAACAAGGTCCTTATAACTATCGCAGAACGATAGCGTTAGACAATGATCAAAGTGCATCAGTCCACGTGCAGTCACATGCATGCGAACTCAGGTCTAAGGACTATACTCTATAGTCGTAGTAAGAATCTCTTATGACACATATATAAATATCCTGAAGAGTTCTTATAAGCGGGTCTTGTCCGGTCGTATGTTCCCAAACATACACCTATGTACTGACTTTGATGCCGCGCATCTATGACACACTGAGACTTTGTCATAAGTCACGTACCAATCCAGTCTCACACGGTTGTTGGTGTTCCAATTTCAACAACCTTCGACTAGGGACGGGATGATATAAAACATCTATCAAATATAGGGTCTCATGATCAAGCTAAATGACTTCGATGACTCAAGATCAAGTCATTTACTTCGATGACCTATAAAATGGTTCATATCACTTTGGACCGATTATTTCATCACAGTTAAAATAATCTTGAAATAATAATTTCATTAAACATCTTAAATGTTGTTTCAAGAACATATCCAATAACTAAATAAAGCCCTTTAATAACTCCCACTGAAATTAAGACTACATCTTAATTTCACTTATCCTACAGCAACAGTCCGCGACTCGTGCTTAGGCCTAAGGAGTGGCTTCGTTAATAGATTAGCAACGTTCTCATTCGTTGAAACTTGCTGATCTACTTAACATCTCTGTCATTTATCTTACGGAATAGGTTATACCTACCCTCAAGGTGTTTGGACCTCTGATGTGCAGCTAGTCTCATCTATGCTGGGAATCACATCAAGTTCAGTGACGAACTCTTCTTTCCAAACAACCTCTTTCGCCACTTCCCAAGCTGCGAAATGTTCAGCTTAAGTCATTGAGTCAGCAACAGTGCCTTGCACCGCCAGATAGACACAAGATATAACCGGACTGTGATCGGAAATCATCTTTGTCTATTGGAAACTTGCCTTTCAGACTCTATCGACTTATAGCACCTCACTTTCTCCGTAAATCAAGAACTTATCCTTAGTATTCCTCAAATACTTTAGGACATACTTTAGGAAACTTGATTCTTTGCTGAATTTGACTGGTCTTTATTTGTCTTGCTTAACATTAAAGCAACATCAAACAAGTATGTTTCATGGCATACATGATAGATCCAATTGCTGACGCATATGGAATCTCATCCATGCATTTAAGCTCAGCAGTTATCGTAGGATACTGTATCTTGCTTAACTTAATGCCATGTGACATTGGCATAAAACCCTTCTTGGATTGCTCAAAATGTGTAGGACTTTGTCAATTTAAGAATCCTGACTTTGTCCTACCAGCTCTTTTGGATCTCTATCTTTAGATCCAAAATCCAAGAACTACGTGGCTTTACCCATGTCAATCATTAAGCCAACTCCCAAGCTAGTCCTTTACCGACTACAGCGTTGGGACGTTATCTCCGAGAATCAGTATGTCATCGACATACACTTTGAGAAATGCAATATCGCTCCCACTAATCTATTAGTAAACACACAGTTCCGCTTCGTTCCTGTTCAAGTCAAAACCTTGACTACTTCAACAGAACAAAGATTCCAACTCCGATATGTTAGCTTCCATCCATGAATGGATCGATGAAGCCAACTTACACAAAATGTAATTCTTCGGAGTCTGGGCTCACTTTCGCTTCCTAGGATTTCGCAGATTCGTCGCTTTCAGTGATCATCAGATCATGCGAACATTCAATGATCATCAGGCTGAACTAATGACGAGAATTCACTCTCGGATTAGTGACTGATTCTTTCATATCTGCGAACTTCAGGCTCCACAGGTGTAGATTCTACAGAAATCTGTAAATCCTTCCGCTGCTCTCCCTCAATAGGTTAAGCAGCCTCCTGTATTTCTCGAATTTCTTCGAGTTGTACTTTTACTCCCACTGTTCTTCTTGGAAAGTAACTTCCCTTCTTAAAGAACAGAATGGTCGTAAAAATTACTTTTTACTCCCACTGTTCTTCTTGGAAAGTAATTTCCCTTCATAGAAAACGGAATGGTCGTAAAAGTACCGAGCCTTGGTTTCCCTACGAAAAACTTCGAGTTATGCTTTTACTCCCACTGTTCTTCTTGGAAAATAACTTCCCTTCTTATAAAACAGATTGGACGTTAAAAGTAACAAGCCTTAGTTTCTCTAGGACAACCAGCGAAGTAGCACAACTACAAATACTCAGTAAAGACAAATTTGGATCGATTTCAATCCACATTAACGTGGTGTCTTTCAACTGATATTTGTGGAACTATTTCAGCGTAAACTTAGATATTTTAGAGCGTTATTCTTAAATAATATCATGGAAGATTCGTGTGACTCATCTTTAATCATTTCTAATAAGATCTGATTCTTTCTCACAGAAAACACCTTCAGGTTTTCAGGAGAAATGAGCTGTGAAACGATTTCACACTCATTAAGATGATCACACAATCAATGACTTAAGTATTCTCACTCGTGATTTAATCCAGAGTCTTAATACTTTTGTCACTCAGATCCTATACTTCATTCTGGAACTCTTTCGACCATGTCAAAGAATTCCGACTTGTGTCTCATCAAATGAACACAGTCACACTCACTGAAGTAATCAGTAGAGACAATGAAGTACAGGAAATTTTCTCTGGCATTACTGCTCATTGGGCCACATACATCAGTATGTTCCAGGTCCAATAAGCCTTTGGGCCTTTCTCTAGCTCGGCTAAGATAGGCCCTTTTCCTTTTGGTCCAGTAAACAGAATTCAAGTCTCATAAGATATCTTATCAAATGAGCCCAACAGTCCATAACTATGGGATTTCTGAATCCGACTTACTCTATGTGACCAAGACTTTTATGCCAAGAAAAATCAGGTTTAATTCATTAGATTTAAACCAATTCGGTATTTATGTTACATTTAGGCACTCTTTGGTTTAAGATATAAAACCCATTCCATGAATAGGGTGCTACAATTAATATTTCATTAAGATCAAAAGAACAAAACTTGTCTTTTATCAAAATGAAAAACATTCAAATTCTTACAAGAAAATGAAAGACAATTCTGCTTAAAGCAGGTACATTGTAGCAATTACTTAATACAAAACCAAGCCTAAAAGGGATCTATAAGTGAAAACCCTACGGCTGAGGCAGCATCCCAAGCTCCTTCCAGACATGTAGTTTCACTTGCCCTTCCTTCAACGTTCTACTGTTGCTTAGGCTCTGCATATTATCACAAATATTAGTGCCACAACCAGTATCCAATACCTTTAAGGACGTTCTACTGTTGCTTGGGCTCTGCATATTATCACAAATATCAGTGCCACAATCAGTATTCAATACCTTTAAGGTAGAACTTGAAGTAATAACATGAATACCTGAGGAAGTAGTCTCATACATCAACTTTAATTCCTCATCATCTTCCATGAATTTAATGCAATTTCTCTTCCAATGCCCTGTCAGCGTCTTCGTTAAGCCTTTCTTGATATAGTTCTTTCTGAACTTATCATAGCTTGACGGCAGTGACTGCAGAATGATTTCAGTTGCCAACTCTTGGCTAACCGGATAATCCAGTTTCCTCAGGTTATCAATGTAACCCATCATTTTACTGACATGAGGACTCACTGGATTATCATTTGGTAGCTTGCAGCTAGTGAGAGACTTAACCAACTGATATCTCTCCACCCTTATCTGCTCCTGAAATTTCAATTTCAGGCTGCTGATCATCTCTATTGGCGACTCCATGTTCTCATATTGCTTCCGCAAGTCTGAGTCCATGGTAGCCAATATCAGACCACGCACATCTACCGCATCATTATAATGCTTATTCCAAGCATCATATACTGCATGAGAAGCATTGGACCCGATCCTCACGGGGAGAGCTCTCTCAAGGACGTAGTCCTTTCTCTCCTGTCTGAGGACTAGCCTCAGGTTGCGCGACCAAGTCAAGAAATTTGATCCGTTCAGCTTGTCCATCTTAAGGACAGACCGGATCGAGAAAGTGTTTTGATTGTTTGTGCTAGTCATAACTGAAAATTAAGATAAAAGGATTTTAGTTAATATGTTCAATATGATTAATCTCGTATTAAATTTAATATGATTAATCACGCATTATATTCAATAACATCAGTTACCCTCAATAGAATATAATGATTCCAAGATCCACATATAACTAAGGTCAAAGTGGGCCACTGGCCGTCACCCAACCTTAGCTTATATCGGTAAGCCCTATATCGGCTAATTATATCCGTGATATAACTCTTGGTTGTGAATCTGGGCCCGAGGCCCAATCCACTCTGATGTCTCAAGGCCCGGGACTCCCGATGGCCTAGTCAAGAAAACCAGACTATACAGTCATGTAATCATTAATGTCTGGGACTCCCAATGACATTTATGAATCACAAACCGTCTTATCCACGCAAAAGCAGACACCCTCACACTGTAAGGCCATGAATACAATTGAATGGGCTTCGACAGCTGACATAGAATGGACAAGACATCCAACGCTTGATATTATTTGAGGTTCGTAGGTTTATTTAAAATTCATTCCCAAAATAGAAGATTACTATTTCGGGAAACTTTCCATTTTTGGAAACCTACTATTTTTGGAAACTTTCTAAAATTGGAAACTTTCTAAAAACGGAAACTTTCTAACTTTAGAAATTTCTTTAAAATCCAAAACCCGCAAATCCAGAAACTTCTAATATAAGAAACTTTCTAATTTCAAAATTTCGGAAACTTTAATTTAAAATCGACTTTATAATTTTATAAAATAAATTTTAAATTAATCTGAAGAAAGACTCAAATAATTGGCCCAATTGTTTTAACTTCTTGGCCCGAGGCCCAAGAATTGGTCCATGTCCAAGACATGACCCAATTGTCCAATTAAATGACATAACCGGTATGGTTCATTAAAATTGGTCTAACCAAATTTTAATTACTACGATGACCATAATTGTCAACCGGTTATTTACTAAACCGGATTTTCTCAATTTATTTGGTCCAACCAAATCAAATTAGAAAATCCTGGTTTAGGCACTAAATCCAATAATTATTTCGACATTGGATTTCTTGTCCCGGTTTAACCAGACTTAGTAAAATTATTAAATCTGTTTATTAAACCAGGACGAATTAATTTTAATCAAAATTAAAACGAGCCTTTAAACCAACCATGTCAATCGATGAACCAACCGTGTCGATCGATCCATCAACCACATCGGTCGATGCTCTCAGCATCGATCCTGCATCGATCGTGCATCGATCCTGTATCGATCGATGCTCTTATGCATGCACGGATCCGAGCCAAAACCCTAACCGTGTCGATCGATGTGCACCAACCGCATCGGTCGATACACCTATATCGAACCTGCATCGATCCTGTATCGATCGATGCTTTCACGCGTTAACAGGGTTAGCCGATAGACTGTATCGACCGATCCATGCGATCGTATCGATCGATCCATGCGATCTCCGATTGTATCGACCGGTCCATGCGATCGTATCGATCGATCCATGCGATTCTGGCCGATTCTCATTTGGTTGTATCGACCGATCCATCCATTGCATCGATCGATGCAATGCGATCACAGTCGATACTTCTTTATTAAAATCGCAAATTCCAAATCAATATAGCTTGGATTTGCGATTTCAAGTGTGTTTAAGGTTCAATTCCTTGTTGCTTAAGTGATTTCTCTTATCAATAGTTGATTCAAAACTCTTTTAAACAAGAAATCAATCCTAAACATTGAATCTAAACAAGAAAAACCAGAACCTAATCTCTGATACCACTGAAGGATTGTTTAGATTAATCCTGATTCAATTCCAGATTCAGATCATCCTAAACATGCGGATCTAGGTTCTCTTGAATAGAAACAATAGATGATCTCACCTTATACCTGTTTATTGCAGCGGAAAGGGATGGTATGTCAGAGATCAGAGAGCCACCGAGAGATAACTCCTCCAGAGGTTCACACACGCACACCAATCAGGAAGAAGGCTGCTAGGCCACTGAGGAACTCGGCGCAGAGAGAGAGAGAGTTTACGGCTCGTTTTAGGGTTGTATTAGAAAGAAACAGACTCGAGTTTTATTTATAAAACTCGCCTGTTTCCTCTGCACTGTGTCGATCGACACACCTTGTGTATCGATCGACACACCGTGGCAAAAACCTTTTACTCTCTTTAAGTACAGTAAATGCCTAGCACTTTTACCGTACTTCTGCTAAGCCGTTCCTCTAACTTTCCTGTTAGCTTAGGCGTGTGACCCATATGGGATCATATAATAAAGGCAATAAGTCCAAGACTTATAGATCATGAGCGGACTCTAGCAAGCCATCATGACCCCCAGTATTATATGACTTATGTCTGATCATTGACATACTCTTACTTTCTAGAGACAGTACCGAGATTACTGGACACAATTCCAACACTTACCTCGTCAGGAAATGCATCGACCGATGCACAGGTCTGCATCAATTGATGCATGTTTTGAAAAACTGCATTGAGGTCGTTGCAACGACCCATGCCGTCACAATTTCGTCGTTTTCTCCACCCCGTAGACCCGGTTGGATGATTTGGGATGTGGTGTCGATTGATGCTCCTTGATGGCGTTGATCGATACTTGGTTAGATGTGAACATCATGCATGAAGTATCAATATCTTTGGTCAACAAAACGTTGATTTTATAGCTTCTTCATCGACCCCTGCATCGACCGATGCACATGTCCCCATCGATCGATGCGTGCTTTCATCCTCGACATCTCTGAATTCTGCACAGACTGACAAGAAAAAAAAAGGAAACCACAGTAAAACAAAAAACAACACACCAAATTGCATATTATAGACGAACTAGTGGTCTGCCTCCAACTAAACGCTCGTTTGACGTCATTAGCTTGACTGTAATGCGATCAGGCAGTGGGTGTATCATCTAGAGGGACAATGTGACCTCTTGGAATTTTGGCCTTAGCCCAGTAGTGTTTCACCCCCTGTCCATTGACAGTGAACTCATTTCCTTTAGAGCTTATCAGGACTACATCATCATACATATGCACCTCCTTGATACAAAAGTACCTTGTCATTTGGCTCAAAGTGTCTGAAGACTATCTTCTTGTCATGATGAGCCTTAGTCCTCTGCCTGTACAACTTTGAATTCTCATAGACATGATGTCTAATCTCATCTAGCTTGTTCAGCGGTACCAAAATCCTCTCTGCAGCAGACTTTATGTCGAAATTCACATGTTCACAACCCATGATGCCTTGTGCTCAAGCTCAACTGGAAGGTGGCAGGCTTTCCCATACAAAAGATGAAACGGTGTAGTTTCCAATGGTGTCTTAAACGTAGTCATGTAGGTCCACAACGCATCATCCAGATTTGCAGACAATCCTTACTTGTCTTGCCAAATGTCTTCTCCAAGATCTCCTTAGTGTGCATGTTGCCCACTTGTCTGAGGATGATAAGGAGTCGTCACACGATGATGAACACCATGCTTCTTCAACAGCTTCTCGAAAACCTTGTTGATAAAGTGAGATCCTCCATCGCTTATAACTATCTGAGGCACTCCAAATCAAGGAAAAATGATGGTTGGACTAGTGATTGCTTCGACCCACTTAGACACATAGTCCACATCAGTCAAGATGTACTTATTCTCATAGGATGAGGAAAAAGGACCCATGAAAGCAATGCCCCATCAATCGAAAACCTCCACTTCAAGGATAAAGTTTTGTGGCATATCATGCTTCTTGCTGATTTTAAATGTCCTCTAACAAGCATCGCACTGGGACACAAAAATATGAGCATCTCCGAACATAGTAAGCCACCAGAAGCATGTATGCAAAACCTTAGACATTATCTTGAATTTCGCAAAGTGTCCAACATATTATGGTCCCCAACAATCAAAAACCTCCATTTCAAGGATGAATTTTTGTGGCATCTCATGCTTCTTACTGATTTTCCCTCTGCTCTGACAAGCATCACACTAAGACAAAAACATCTGAGCATATTTGAACATAGTAGGCCACCAGAAGCATGTCTGCAAAACCTTAGACAATGTCTTGAATGTCGCGAAGTGTCCAACATATTCTGATCCATGGCAGTGATATGGCACATCCGCAATCCCAGACTCAGTAATGCATCTCCTGTAAAATCCATTTGAGCAGTGATTGTATAGGTATGGCTCATCCCAGTAGAATCTCCTCAACTCTTTGAACTTCTTATTTGCATAACCTTGAAATCCTCTGGTTCAGCCTTTGCAGTGAGATAATTCGCAATGTCTGAATACCATGGTCGATCGTGAGTAGAAACAGCGTATATGTCCATGTTGTAGTGACCAATCTGAACCTTAAAAGGTTTCAGGTTCGTAGACATCGTGCATCGACCGACATTAGGCAATACGTCGATCGTTTCATTTGTTGCAGATTTACACTGAATCCCTTGAATCGACCCGATCCTTGTGTTTTCGAGGGTGCATCGACCACTGCAAGAGTGACATCGATTGACGCAAGTCGCGTGGCTTGACTGTTCTACAGATTTCTGCAGAATTCTGAACTTAACACCGCCTCAATCATATTGACGTTCTTCTCTGGCAATAAATCATCAATGGGAGCATCTTCTTCAACCCTGATCCTGGAAAGATGATCAGCAACACCATTCTCAACTCCTTTCTTATCTCTGACACTAATTTCCAATTCCTGGAGAAGAAGAATCCATCTCAAAAGCCTTGGCTTCACGTCCTTCTTTTGCATCAAGTACATTAGAGCTGAGTGGTTTGTATGTACTATCACTTTTGATCCAACTAGGTAAGGGAAAAGCTTCTCGAAGGCAAAGACTACTACCAACAATTCCTTCTCTGTAGTGGCATAGTTCTTCTATGCATCATCTAGTGTTCTAATGACATAATATATAGCATGTAATTTCTTGTCCTTCTACTGCCCCAGAACTAGCCTGGGCATTCGAGTATTCGGTTCGGTTCCAGGTAAGAACCATTCGGTTCGAGGTATTTTGGTTCTATAGATTTAGGATCCAATGGGTACTTTACAATTTTCGGTGCGGTTCGTGTCGGTTTCGGTTCGGTTCATAATTTAGGAACCGTAAAATACCCAAAATTTTCGGCTCTTAAACGGTTTCGGGTATTTTGGAACCGAAATAGTAATTTTTACCTGAAATCAACAAAATATACCTGAAATCAATAAAAATACCCGAAATCAACAAGAAAACCCCGAAATTTCTGTTAATTCAACAAGTCATTAACCAAAAAGATAAAAAAAAATCCATGAATCATTGTCAATTACATAATATAAACATAAATTAAATGGATCTAACAATATTTTTATATGATTCTTTATGTTGGTGTTGAAACCATGGGTAATCTTTAGGTCTTATATAACTTCGGTTCCTAGTTTTGGTTCTAGGTTCGGTTCCGGTTCCTACCCGATACTCGTGGTTCCTCAACTCATGATCCAATGGGTAATAGACGTGGAACTAAATGAATTTTCGGTTCCGGTTATCGGTTCTTCGATTCCGGTTTTATGCCCAGGCCTACCCATAACAACTCTAAATGCAAAGTCATTTTCATCACACATCACCTTAAAAGGTAAATCCAGTCTGGTGTTTGCACAATAGGAGCACTCATTAATGCATGCTTGATCTATTCAAATGCAGCGTGACAATCTGCAGTGAACTCAAACTTCACATCATTGCACATCAAAGCAGTTAGTGGTCTAGCAATCTTACTAAGTATTTGATGAATCTCTTGTAGAAACCAACGTGTCCCAGAAAAATCCGCACAGACTTCACATAATCAAGTGCCTGCAGATAAGTCATAACTCCAATCTTTGCACGATCCACCTTGATCACTTATTCTGAAACTCTGTGCCCAAGAACAATTCTATCTTTTACCATGAAGTGGCATTTCTCTCAATTCAGTATCGAGTGATTCTCTTCACATCTAGCTAGAACTTTGCACAGTTTATCCAAGCACTCATGATAGGATGACCTATCAACAGAAACGTCATCCATAAATAGCTAAATGAAGTCCTCAATCATATCCATAAAGATGGACATCATGCATCTATGGAAGGTAGCATGGGCATTACAAAGTCCAAATGGCATTCTGCGGTATACAAAAGTCCCATAGGGACATGTAAATGTGGTCTTATCTTGATCATCTGGATGGAAGGGAATCTGAAAAAGCCATAAAACCCTAGGAAGCAGTAGTAGGGGTGGTTAGCCAACCTCTCAAGCAGATGATCGATGAATGGCAACAAGAAGTGGTCTTTCCTTTTGCAGCATTCAACTTCCTATAGCCAATGCACATCTTGTGTCCATTCATATTCTTTGTAGGAATCAGTTCATTCTTCTCAATCTTGACCACCGTGGCACCTCCCTTTTAAGGCACCACATGCACTGGACTGACTCAATCAGTGTCAGAGATAGGAAAGATAATCTCAACTTCTAGGAGTTTCAAAATCTCCTTCTTCAGATTCGGATTCAGCCTCCTCTGATGATCAATTGATGATTTATCTCATCCTCCAGATATATCCTATGCATGCACAGATTCAGAGAGATACATGAATATCATCAAGAGAATAGCCAAGAGCTTTGCGATACTTGCGCAGCTTGATCAGCATTAAGGTGGTCTCTACGTTGTTCAAGGAAGCATTAATGATAACAAGATATGTAGAATCCAGTCCAAGAATTGGGTACCTTAGCCCTGCATGGAGCTGTTTGAGCTCAATTTTGGGAGCCTTTTCCTCGCTCTAGCCACTGATTTCCACATGTTGCGTTGACTGATGCAGATGTTGTGTCGGTCGATGAAATTGTTCTTCTTGCGCTACTAGCTGCATTGTAGGATCTCCTAGGATCTAGGGTTCGTTATATTGAAATTTACCAACCTCGTTCTTACCTTGAACTGGCAGCGGAATGAATTGGTGAACGAGATCAGTGAGCAACGCAGATACCTTGCCTCTACCAGATACACACGCACACAAGCTGGAAAACGGGATGCTAGTGCCGGATCTATGGGATCTGAGAGTTTCTTGTGTTTCTGCTTTTCTGTCAGAGAAAAACTCGACGGCTAGAGCTCCAGGTCGAAACTATATCACTATATATATGACCTGGAATGACTTAAACCAAACCATGATAAATTAGATTCGTTTTAAGTCATAAAACCGAAACTCAGTTTCGGAATCGACCCTGTGTCGATCGACACACATACCGTGTCGATCGACACACTATTCGAAACTCAATATTGATGTGTATCCAATACACATTAATACGATCATTACCATAATGATCATCCCCATATTTTAGCTTCCAGTTTGCTTAGGTGTGTGACCCTATAGGATCATATAATACCGGCAGTAAGTCTACAACTTACAGATTGCAAGAGGCTTCTAGCAAAACATTGCAACCGCCCAGTATTATACGAATGTCTGATCTCGACACACAACTATCATCAGGAGTGAGTACAAGTGTGATTTCAGGACACTATCCCAACAATCTCCCACTTGTACTGGAATCATCAATTCCTCTAATCCTTTTGTCTCTATATCTCGATTTGGCATAAGGCAAGATTGGTGTCATCCTTATTAAGCCAATATCGTGTTTATCGAACTCATGATCTTATACTGAACATTACAAACAACTGAACTACAGTTCGTTTGAGTGCGGCCACACATTTTCTCAGTATTTAATCTTCGATAGGCCCTGAGATATTTATCTCCCGTTATTCAGGAGGGACAAATCACATCTTGTTCCATCCTTATTTCAACGCACACTTCATGATATACCTGAACAGTGCCGTTATGGTCGCCAGTTACGGGTCGACGTTTGACAAAGTCAAGGTGTACCAATTCATATGCAAGAAAGCATGATGAACTCAGGTCTGAGGACTATACTCTATAGTCGTAATGAGAACCTCTTATGACACAGATATAACTATCTTGTATACTTCTCATTAGCGGGTCATGTCCGATCATATGTTCACCAACATATATCTATGTGACTGACTGTGATACTCATATCATTGACTCCATGAAACTTAGTCAACAGTCACCTCACAAGCTAGTCTCTCGCGGTTGTCAGTGTCCCACTTTGGCAGCCTCGACCAGGGACAAAACATAATTTATGTCATATGTAACTTATAGGGTTTCATGATCAAGTCCTCAACTTGATCACCTATAATATGTCATAAACTTATTTTGGGACCATTATTTAGATCACAATAAATAATGCTGAAATCAAATTTCATTAAACATATCCAAAAGAATGTTTACAAGAGCATCTTATTATAACTAAAATAAAACTAAAACTCCCACTAGAATCAAGATTACATCTTAAGATCTCTAATGCCTATATCAGTCGTATGACTCTCATGCTTAGGCCTTGGGAGTGACTTTGTCAGAGGATCAGCGACATTCTCGTCCGTCGGAACTCGGCTGATCTTCACATCACCTCTATTGACGATATCACGAATCAGGTGATACCTCCTCTCTACGTGTTTGGACATCTGGTGTGACCTGGGCTCTTTCGCCTGAGCAATGGCTCCGTTGTTATCACAAAACAAAGCCACTGGTTCCAAGATACTAGGAACCACACCAAGTTCAGTCATGAACTTCTTGATCCAAACAGCTTCCTTTGCCGCTTCAGAAGCAGCAACATATTCAGCTTCCGTCGTGGAATCAGCTACGGTATTCTGCTTAGAGCTCTTCCAGCTCACTGCACTGCCATTCAGACAGTAGACATATCCAGACTGTGATCGGAAATCGTCTTTGTCCGTCTGAAAACTCGCATCGGTGAATCCATTCACCACAAGTTCTTCACTTCCTCCATACACCAGGAATTTATCCTTAGTATGTCTCAAATACTTGAGAATATTCTTGACAGCTGTCCTGTGAACTTCACCTGGATCAGATTGGTATCTACTCGTCATGCTTAACGCGTAAGCTACATCTGGACGAGTGCAGAGCATGGCATACATAATAGATCCTATTGCAGAAGCATAAGGAATCCTATTCATGCGCTCCCGCTCAGCATGTGTCACCGGACACTGCTTCTTTCTGAGACTAATGCCATGAGACATCGGTATGAAGCCCTTCTTGGAATCATGCATCCTGAATCTGTGCAACACCTTATCAATATAAGTGTCCCGGCACAATCCAATCAGCCTATTCACTCTATCTCTGTAGATTCTGATTCCAAGAATGTACGCGGCTTCTCCCATGTCTTTCATGGAAAAACAACTTCTGAGCCAAGTCTTAACAGACTGAAGCAACAGAACGTCATTACCAAGGAGGAGTATGTCATCGACATACAGTACAAGAAACGCAATTCTGCTCCCACTAGTCTTCTTGTAAACACATGGTTCCTCTTCGTTCTTGATAAAACCAAATTGTTTTACTGTTTCATCAAAACGAAGATTCCAACTCCGTGATGCTTGCTTCAATCCATAAATGGATTTATGAAGCTTGCATACCTTCCCAGCGTTCTTAGGATCAACAAAACCTTCAGGATGTGCTATATACACATCCTCTTCCAGAATACCATTCAGGAATGCGGTTTTGACATCCATCTGCCAAATCTCATAGTCATAATGAGCGGCAATTGCTAGAAGAATCCGAATGGATTTAAGCATAGCGACTGGGGAATAGGTTTCATCATAGTCAATACCATGAATTTGCTTGAAACCTTTAGTCACCAACCTCGCTTTGTAAATCTTTACATTGCCATCCACGTCGATCTTCTTCTTGAAGATCCATTTACACTCAATGGCTTTTGCACCATTTGGCAAATCGACCAAGGACCATACTTGGTTTTCTGACATGGATCCCATTTCGGATTTAGAGGCTCCAAGCCACGCCCATCATTGCTTCCGCGAAGGTCGCTGGTTCGTCACTATCAATGATCATCAGATCATTGGAATTGGTCACGAGAAATCCATAGTATCTCTCGGGTTCGTGACGGATCCTTCCGGATCTGCGAATTTCAGGCTCCACAGGCGCCGGTTCCACAGAACTTTGTGGATCCAACTGCTGCTCTTCCTCAGCAGGTTGAGCAGCTTCCTGTGCATCTTGAATTTCTTCGAGATGTACTTTACTTCCACTGTTTTTCTTAGAAAGAAATTCTCTCTCAAGAAAAGAACAGTCCCGAGCAACAAATACTTTGTTCTCGGATTGGTTGTAAAAGTAGTATGCCTTGGTTTCCCTAGGATAACCAACGAAGTAGCATTTATCTGATTTGGGTGCGAGCTTGTCAGAGATTAATCGTTTGACATAAGCCTCACAACCCCAAATCTTCAGGAAAGACAGACTAGGAATGTTCCCAGTCCACAATTCATGTGGTGTCTTTTCCACTGATTTAGATGGCACCCTATTTAGTGTAAACGCAGAAAATTCTAGAGCGTATCCCCAAAAGAATAATGGAAGATTTGAATGACTCATCATAGACCGAACCATATCCAATATGGTTTGATTCCTCCTCTCTGACACTCCATTCCATTGGGGTGTTCCAGGAGGAGTGAGTTGTGAAACAATTCCACACTCGCTCAGATAGTCGCTGAACTCTTGACTCAAGTATTCTCCTCCGCGATCCGACCGCAGAACTTTGATACTTTTGCCAAGTTGGTTCTGTACTTCATTCTTGAATTCCTTGAATCTATAAAAGGATTCTGACTTGTGTCTCATCAAATAGACATAGCCATACCTGCTGAAATCATCAGTGAAGGTAATGAAGTACTTGTAATTTTCTCTGGCAACAGTACTCATAGGCCCACATACATCAGTATGAATAAGGCCCAATAAATCACTGGCCCTTTCATTCGGTTTGTTGAAAGGGGCTCTTGCCATTTTGGCCATATCAGAAACTTACCAACCTCGTTCTTACCTTGATCGAGTACGGGTACTCGAACTCGATCTCCTAGGATCTAGGGTTCGTTATATTGAAATTTACCAACCTCGTTCTTACCTTGAACTGGCAGCGGAATGAATTGGTGAACGAGATCAGTGAGCAACGCAGATGCCTTGCCTCTACCAGATACACATGCACACAAGCTGGAAAACGGGATGCTAGTGCCGGATCTATGGGATCTGAGAGTTTCTGGTGTTTCTGCTTTTCTGTCAGAGAAAAACTCGACGGCTAGGGCTCCAGGTCGAAACTATATCACTATATATATGACCTGGAATGACTTAAACCGAACCATGATAAATTAGATTCGTTTTAAGTCATAAAACCGAAACTCAGTTTCGGAATCGACCCTGTGTCGATCGACACACATACCGTGTCGATCGACACACTATTCGAAACTCAATATTGATGTGTATCCAATACACATTAATACGATCATTACCATAATGATCATCCCCACATTTTAGCTTCCAGTTTGCTTAGGTGTGTGACCCTATAGGATCATATAATACCGGCAGTAAGTCTACAACTTACAGATTGCAAGAGGCTTCTAGCAAAACATTGCAACCGCCCAGTATTATACGAATGTCTGATCTCGACACACAACTATCATCAGGAGTGGGTACAAGTGTGATTTCATGACACTATCCCAACAATCTCCCACTTGTACTGGAATCATCAATTCCTCTAATCCTTTTGTCTCTATATCTCGATTTGGCATAAGGCAAGATTGGTGTCATCCTTATTAAGCCAATATCGTGTTTATCGAACTCCTGATCTTATACTGAACATTACAAACAACTGAACTACAGTTCGTTTGAGTGCGGCCACACATTTTCTCAGTATTTAATCTTCTATAGGACCTGAGATATTTATCTCCCGTTATTCAGGAGGGACAAATCCCATCTTGTTCCATCCCTATTTCAACGCACACTTCATGATATACCTGAACAGTGCCGTTATGGTCGCCAGTTACAGGTCGACGTTTGACAAAGTCAAGGTGTACCAATTCATATGCAAGAAAGCATGATGAACTCAGGTCTGAGGACTATACTCTATAGTCGTAATGAGAACCTCTTATGACACATATATAACTATCTTGTAGACTTCTCATTAGCGGGTCATGTCCGATCATATGTTCACCAACATATATCTATGTGACTGACTATGATACTCATATCATTGACTCCATGAAACTTAGTCAACAGTCACCTCACAAGCTAGTCTCTCGCGGTTGTCAGTGTCCCACTTTGACAGCCTCGACTAGGGACAAAACATAATTTATGTCATATGTAACTTATAGGGTTTCATGATCAAGTCCTCAACTTGATGACCTATAATATGTCATAAACTTATTTTGGGACCATTATTTAGATCACAATAAATAATGCTGAAATCAAATTTCATTAAACATATCCAAAAGAATGTTTACAAGAGCATCTTATTATAACTAAAATAAAACTAAAACTCCCACTAGAATCAAGATTATATCTTAAGATCTCTAATGCCTACAGCAGTCGTATGACTCTCATGCTTAGGCCTTGGGAGTGACTTAGTCAGAGGATCAGCGACATTCTCGTCCGTCGGAACTCGGCTGATCCTCACATCACCTCTATTGACGATATCACGAATCAGGTGATACCTCCTCTCTACGTGTTTGGACATCTGGTGTGACCTGGGTTCTTTCGCCTGAGCAATGGCTCCGTTGTTATCACAAAACACAGCCACTGGCTCCAAGATACTAGGAACCACACCAAGTTCAGTCATGAACTTCTTAATCCAAACAACTTCCTTTGCCGCTTCAGAAGCAGCAACATATTCAGCTTCCGTCGTGGAATCAGCTACGGTATTCTGCTTAGAGCTCTTCCAGCTCACTGCACTGCCATTCAGACAGTAGACATATCCAGACTGTGATCGGAAATCGTCTTTGTCCGTCTGAAAACTCGCATCGGTGAATCCATTCACCACAAGTTCTTCACTTCCTCCATACACCAGGAATTTATCCTTAGTATGTCTCAAATACTTGAGAATATTCTTGACAGCTGGCCTGTGAACTTCACCTGGATCAGATTGGTATCTACTCGTCATGCTTAACGCGTAAGCTACATCTGGACGAGTGCAGAGCATGGCATACATAATAGATCCTATTGCAGAAGCATAAGGAATCCTATTCATGCGCTCCCGCTCAGCATGTGTCACCGGACACTGCTTCTTTCTGAGACTAATGCCATGAGACATTGGTATGAAGCCCTTCTTGGAATCATGCATCCTGAATCTGTGCAACACCTTATCAATATAAGTGTCCTGGCACAATCCAATCAGCCTATTTACTCTATCTATGTAGATTCTGATTCCAAGAATGTACGCGGCTTCTCCCATGTCTTTCATGGAAAAACAACTTCCGAGCCAAGTCTTAACAGACTGAAGCAACGGAACGTCATTACCGAGGAGGAGTATGTCATCGACATACAGTACAAGAAACACAATTCTGCTCCCACTAGTCTTCTTGTAAACACATGGTACCTCTTCGTTCTTGATAAAACCAAATTGTTTTACTGTTTCATCAAAACGAAGATTCCAACTCCGTGATGCTTGCTTCAATCCATAAATGGATTTATGAAGCTTGCATACCTTCCCAGCGTTCTTAGGATCAACAAAACCTTCAGGCTGTGCCATATACACATCCTCTTCCAGAATACCATTCAGGAATGCGGTTTTGACATCCATCTGCCAAATCTCATAGTCCTAATGAGCGGCAATTGCTAGAAGAATCCGAATGGATTCAAGCATAGCGACTGGGGAATAGGTTTCATCATAGTCAATACCATGAATTTGCTTGAAACCTTTAGCCACCAACCTCGCTTTGTAAATCTGTACATTGCCATCCACGTCGATCTTCTTCTTGAAGATCCATTTACACTCAATGGCTTTTGCACCATTTGGTAAATCGACCAAGGACCATACTTGGTTTTCTGACATGGATCCCATTTCGGATTTAGAGGCTCCAAGCCACTTTTCGGAGTCCGGGCCCATCATTGCTTCCGCGAAAGTCACTGGTTCGTCACTATCAATGATCATCAGATCATTGGAATTGGTCACGAGAAATCCATAGTATCTATCGGGTTCGTGACGGATCCTTCCGGATCTGCGAACTTTAGGCTCCACAGGCGCCGGTTCCATAGAACTTTGTGGATCCAACTGCTGCTCTTCCTCAGCAGGTTGAGCAGCTTCCTGTGCATCTTGAATTTCTTCGAGATGTACTTTACTCCCACTGTTTTTCTTAGAAAGAAATTCTCTCTCAAGAAAAGAACAGTCCCGAGCAACAAATACTTTGTTCTCGGATTGGTTGTAAAAGTAGTATGCCTTGGTTTCCCTAGGATAACCAACGAAGTAGCATTTATCTGATTTGGGTGCGAGCTTGTCAGAGATTAATCGTTTGACATAAGCCTCACAACCCCAAATCTTCAGGAAAGACAGACTAGGAATGTTCCCAGTCCACAATTCATGTGGTGTCTTTTCCACTGATTTAGATGGCACCCTATTTAGTGTAAACGCAGACGTTTCTAGAGCGTATCCCCAAAAGGATAATGGAAGATTTGAATGACTCATCATAGACCAAACCATATCCAATAAGGTTCGATTCCTCCTCTCTGACACTCCATTCCATTGGGGTGTTCCAGGAGGAGTGAGTTGTGAAACAATTCCACACTCGCTCAGATAGTCGCTGAACTCTTGACTCAAGTATTCTCCTCCGCGATCCGACCGCAGAACTTTGATACTTTTGCCAAGTTGGTTCTGTACTTCATTCTTGAATTCCTTGAATCTATCAAAGGATTCTGACTTGTGTCTCATCAAATAGACATATCCATACTTGCTGAAATCATCAGTGAAGGTAATGAAGTACTTGTAATTTCCTCTGGCAACAGTACTCATTGGCCCACATACATCAGTATGAATAAGGCCCAATAAATCACTGGCCCTTTCATTCGGTTTGTTGAAAGGGGCTCTAGCCATTTTGCCCATCAAACAAGATTCGCATTTCTCATATGATTCAAAATCAAATGAGCCCAGAAGCCCATTCCGATGGAGCCTTTGGATGCGTTTCTCATTGATATGGCCCAAACGACAATGCCATAAGAAAGTCGGGCTTTCGTCATTTGACTTAAACCGCTTTGTATTTATGTTAAAGACATGCATTTCTTGGTTTAAAACATATAACCCATTATCTAATGGGGCGCTACCATAATATGTACCATCACGATTAAAAGAACAAACTTTATTCTTAACAGCAAAATCAAAACCTTCCAAATCCAAAACGGAAACTGAAATTATGTTTCTGCTAATCGCAGGTACAAAGTAGTAATTATTCAAAGCTAAAACCATGCCCGAAGGTATGGACAAATCGTAAGTGCCTACGGCCAGTGCAGCAACCTTAGCTCCATTCCCGACCCGTAGCTCCACTTGTCCTTTCTTCAGCGTTCTACTGTTTCTTAGTGCCTGCACATCAGTACAAATATGAGCACCGCAGCCGGTATCCAATACCCACGAAGTAGAACTAGAAGACATAACATTAAGTTCGATAACATAAATACCTGAGTCAGACGCATCATACGTCTTCTTCAGCTTTTTGTAATCTTACATGAACTTCTTGCACTCTCTCTTCCAATGCCCTAACTGCTTGCAGTAGTTGCATTTATCCTCAGGAGAAGGCCCGGATTTGGGCTTCGGCTTGGGCTTGTCCTGACTCTCAGTCTGGACAACTTGGGCCTTTCCCTTATCCTTCTTAGGTTTCTTAAACCTTTTACCCCCTTGTACCATCAGTACACTGGGAGTTTCCTTCTTGAGATTCGGCTCTGCTGTCTTCAGCATGCCGTGCAACTCAGTCAATGTCTTAGTCATGTTTTGCATGCTGTAGTTCATGATGAACTGATCAAAACACGACGGCAAAGACTGCAGAATCATGTCAGTGGCTAGCTCCTGGCTAATGGCACAGTCCAGTTTCCCCAGGTTATCAATGTAACCCATCATTTTAAGGACATGAGGACTTACTGGACTATCCTTAGCCAGCTTGCAATCCATGAGAGATTTAACCGTCTGGTATCTCTCTGTGCGAGCTTGCTCCTGAAACAAAGCTTTCAGGCTGTTAATCATCTCAATGGGTGACATCACGTTCTCATATTGCTTCTGCAGCTCAGAGTTCATAGTCACCAGCATTAGACAATTAACATCTTTGACATCAGCTGAATGCTTATCCCATGCATTCTTTTCTAACGTGGTCTCTCGGGGAGAACTCTTTCAAGGACATATTCCTTGTTCTCCTGCCTGAGAACTATTCTCAGGTTCCGATACCATTCCAAGAAATTAGATCCATTTAACTTGTCCTTCTCAAGGACAGATCTTAGTGAGAAAGTGTTGATGTGAGTTGAGACAGACATAGCTGTAATTAAAAGAGGTAGAGGTTTTAGTTATAATGCTCAAGGAAATGAGAATTCTTATCTAATAAAAAAACTCGCATTGTATTCAAAACTATGTTTCCTCAGATGAATACAATGAGCCAAGATCCATACTTCACCAAAATCTGAGTGGGCGACTCGCCATTACCCAAACTTTAGTTATCTAGGTAAGCAAATCATTGATAATTGTACCCAGTACAACTCTTGGTCGCAGATGAGACAAACTATGTCTAATCCACTCTGATGTCTCGGGGCCCAGAACTTCTGATAGCCCAGTCAAGTGAAACCAATCTCTTCTGTCTTGTGATCACTGACAGTCGCACTGCAAGTCTATCAATGACCACCTGCCTTACTCATGTTGTTGTGGATACCAAGGACTCCAAGGCTATCCAACAAACAAAACGAGTCTTGACAGTAGACAAGATCGGGCAAGACATCAAGATCACTTGATATTTAGTTGAGGAAAAGAACTCTTTGATCTTGATGTATATCCAATATACATCCAAGAAGTTATTAATTTAATTAAAACATTCAGTTTTATCAAATTTAGGTTCATCTAGAACTTTAGGATTAAATTTGGTCTGGTATATGCAAATTTATGGTCCAACCAGTAATTCTGCGAATGGTGTGTCGATCGACGCCAACCATTGGCATCGGTCGACACAACCCAATTTAAACCGGTCTTCGATAACCGGTCAAACCGGATCGAATTTCCTTAACCGATTCAATCTAATTGAACCGGTTCGGTTTAACGGTCCATGTCGATCGTCACACAACTCTGTGTCGATCGACATTACCAAACCAGAACCAAAATAGTTAATAAAATTAACCGAGCGAGATAATCGGTTCAATCCAATTGAACCGATCTATCTAATCGCATTTCCTGTGTCGACCGACACACCCAGTGTATCGATCGACACAGCATGAATACGGGTACTCGATCTCAGATCGAAACCTTTATTGGGCCTTATACCACTGTAGGATCTCCTAGGATCTCCTAGGATCTAGGGTTCGTTATATTGAAATTTACCAACCTCGTTCTTACCTTGAACTGGCAGCGGAATGAATTGGTGAACGAGATCAGTGAGCAACGCAGATGCCTTGCCTCTACCAGATACACATGCACACAAGCTGGAAAACGGGATGCTAGTGCCGGATCTATGGGATCTGAGAGTTTCTGGTGTTTCTGCTTTTCTGTCAGAGAAAAACTCGACGGCTATGGCTCCAGGTCGAAACTATATCACTATATATATGACCTGGAATGACTTAAACCGAACCATGATAAATTAGATTCGTTTAAGTCATAAAACCGAAACTCAGTTTCTGAATCGACCCTGTGTTGATCGACACACATACCGTGTCGATCGACACACTATTCGAAACTCAATATTGATGTGTATTCAATACACATTAATACGATCATTACCATAATGATCATCCCCACATTTTAGCTTCCAGTTTGCTTAGGTGTGTGACCCTATAGGATCATATAATACCGGCAGTAAGTCTACAACTTACAGATTGCAAGAGGCTTCTAGCAAAACATTGCAACCGCCCAGTATTATACGAATGTCTGATCTCGACACACAACTATCATCAGGAGTGAGTACAAGTGTGATTTCAAGACACTATCCCAACATGCATCACATGCTAACAAGAGTCCAGCATCTTCGCATACCCAATAGCATACTCGTTCAGTTGCTTCATCTCTTACGTTGAGCTTACCAGAGCTCTTTCTAACGGATCCTTAGCATGTGTCAAGTGAAAGAATTCCTCTAACTGAGAGTATCCATGTAGAAGTTGTGTCCGTCGATGGTAGGGTGCTTCACCAGCTTGTCCATATCCAAACTCATCTGCAGATCACCAACAATTAGAGGTATCGTTTTCTTGCAATCAATAATCACTCCAGCAGTAGCCAAGAAGGTTCTACCCAAGATGAGTGGATCCTTTGGCTCTTGTCCATACTGCATTCTGTCGGGATCATTCAGTTACCAATCTTGATTGGCACATCTTTCAATACTCCCTCAGGAACCTGACAGTCCGATCAACTAGAACCAATGAGATCCTAGTATGTAAGAACTCAGTCATTCCGAGCTTCCGAGCAACTCAGAAAGGCATGAGGTTCACACTTGAACAAAGATCACACAGTGACCTCTCAAATCTATCTCGGTAGATCGTATAATCTAACACAAAACTCCCTAGATCCTTTAGTTTCTCAGGAATTTTGCCTTGAATTATAGCATTGTATACTTCAGAGATCATCATGGCACCTTCTTCTTCAGTCATGTTTCTCTAAATCATGTCCTTCAGACATCGCTTAATCACAGGAGTGGTCCTAATAGCATCAATCAAATGGACCTCAATAAGCACCTTGTCTATTAGAGATTTGCACTTAGTCATTTGAAGCTCGTACTTTGACTTCCTAGGGTTCTTAGGGAAAAAAACCTTTGGTTTGTAGACTATTTCATATGCAAATTTGAGCTTTCTGCGTCTGGTGTCTGTGCACGAGCCTTGCATCGATCGACATTAGGTGTGCGTCGATTGATGCTCGGTTCAGGAGTCGACTCTTTTGCCGATTTTTCGGCTGTGTCGACCTTTGTGTCGAACTTGGTCGCCACTCCAGCATCTTGAATTACTTCAAAACTCGAAGAATTATTGAATCCTTCTTGCATCGACCGATGAAGGGGTGCATCTATCGATGGCTTGCTCCAAATCCGGAATCTCATTTTCGTTATCCTCTAATTCCACGATTTCCTACATAGTCAGACCCTTTTCAGCAGAATAATGACCTCTTTACCACTCTTCAAAGTGATGGCATTGAATTGTTACTTTGGGTTGGCATTTGTCCTCCTAAGAAGAGTTCCATCTTGCCTTTTCACAGACCCAGCAGTCTGTGCAACCTGAATGTACAGCTGTTTGACATGGGTGTTCAAAGCATCAATCTTTCCATTCAAATCTAGGTACAGAGCATTAATATTTTCACTGAAGTCCATTGTACTCTTCTGTTGATCCTCCAAAAGTTGTTCTAGCATAGCCTTAATCTCATACTTCTCATTTATGGAGGAGTCTGATAAGATGATGCACCATAAGTCCTGCTGAAACTGTTGTTCTTCCCAATGTTGTTTATGTTGATCCGGAAAGGCTTTTGATACTGAGACTTAGGAGAAAAATTAGAGGAGTTTTGATTACCTATAAAGGTGCTCCTTTGACCCATTCCATTGTAGCCACCTCTGCCTTACTGATTCCCAAAACTGTTACCCTGAAAACCAGTCCCACCAACATAGCTCCAATCCTCTTCATCACAGTTATCCTCAACTTCAAATGTCTCAATCTCTTGAGAAAATCGGATATGCTTCTTCCCAATCAGAATGTTGTGAACGGAATCAATCTTGTTATTCGTCTCTGCACTCTGAGTTCCATCCAAACTTCCACATGATTTCTTTCTTTCTAAATCAACATTATTGGTATTATTGCTAGACACCAAGTTATCAATCAGCTCCTTAGCTTGTTCTGGAGACCTCGTGTTGAAGTTTCCATTGCTGGAAGTATCCAATGTCATCTAATATCTCCAATCCACACCTCTGAAGAAAATGACCAGCAGCAAAAATTCAGAAAACCATGATGTGGACAGTCGCATTGATACATTTTGAAACGTATCAAACAGACTTGAAGGCTTCAGTAGGTCCATGGTTGAACTAGAGAATAGAGAATCTCTTACCTTATCTGATCAGATCTCGCATCATCATATAAATTTCGGAGAAACTTCTTCTTGGTCGCATCACAAGTGGAAAGAGTACCTGGTGGCATATGCTTTAACCATTTAGCAGCCTCGCGACCAAGAGAGTGTGGAAAAATCTTGCAATGCAGGAAGTCATAGGTCACTCCATTGTGCTTCATTCCTGTAACCATATCCTCAAATCTTTTTATATGGTCCATAGGATGCTCATGTGGAAGACCATGGAACAAATGTTGTCCAACAAGAGTGTAGTTGGACGTATTCAGGTCCAAGTCATTTCTCTGAATCATAGGAGGTTTGATCGCAGACATGTTAGCATAGAACTCGTCAGGTCTGTTGTAATCAGTGAGAGTCCTCCCAGCCTTGTGTATTCCCTTGCGCAATCGCAATAACTGCGCCAACAGCTTGTTCAACAACTCCAGCTTGTTCTGCACCCGCATTAACAGTTGGTGCTACAATGGGGTTTCCTTCCCCATCAACTTTCTGACTCTGATTGTTGTAGGCACTACCCTCAAGGTCTCTCAAAACACCAGTCTCATCCCGAATCAACACCACGACATTAGGATTCAACATCTAAACTGATTTATGTGCTTTCATGTTTGTTCGTTCTAGCTTTGCGAGCTCATAGTTTCAAGAAACAAAACTTTTTGTCTGGATTGCTTCTGAGTGCACGATTAGGCATGCCCTATCTGATAATGAGCATTTTGTCGACCGATGAAGGTGAAGAGTCGATCGATGCATATGTTCTTCAAGTACTATCTGAATTCGCGAGTTGCGTCGATCGATGTATAAGAATTGTCGATCATTGCGGTTGTTGTTCGTTGAACCTGAAACACGCAGAACGACAAAACAAGAAAAATGTGAGTAAACTATATAATAAAAAATCCTAATCTAAACTCTTAACTTAAATCTATCGAAGACTTAAAAGACTCTCTGGCAACGGCACCAAAAACTTGATACGCTCAAAGTTTTAATTTCCTAGAGCTACACTGCAAGTGCAAAGTGTAAAATTATAGTATATATTGGTCGAACAACAGAGACTCAAGATTCTGACAATAGATCTTATAGCGTCGAGTTAAGATAAGCAAAAATAGTTCAAAAACAAATAAATCAAAGCAGAAATAGAAAGTAGACGGTTTGTAAGCAATAAGGAAAGTGTAAGGTCAAGAGAAATCTCAAGAAATCAAGCAATGCAGATTAATTATCAGTTAGGATCTAATTAAGCACGGTTCTAGAATTCAAATCACACATGTAAAATAAACCAACTTTCGTTACGAGAATTTACTAAATCTAAATCCTAGAAATCAAAATTTATTTGCAACTTCTAAAGACTAAACAAGCATTAAGCGTATGTTTGATTTGTTTACAAATTATCTTATCCAAATTTCTTTGCGATTATCTAATTTTCTCAACCTAAATTCTGTCGGATTCCAAATTACACTTTCATGTCAACTTAGAAACCTATGATCTAAATTCTAGGTGATTGATATACCACGGATTTTAGGATTTTTAACCATGGTATATGTTTTATTTATTGAGTCTTTTATTATGTTTTAGAGTCATTACAGGTGTTTATCAGGTCTAAGTAAGTTTGGAGCGGATTTGGACATTATGGCGCATTCTGGAGCATTTTGGAGATTTAACCCGAGAGATAGAGTTCACTGTCGATTTCAGAGTATTGTGTCGATCGACACAACATGTGCATCGATCGACACACATGCGTATAAGGCTTTTCTCGACGGTTAATGAAGAGTTTGGAATTTGCAACAAAGCCCAGAAGTTTCTCATAATTACAAAGAAGCCTCAGCCGAGTTTAGATCATCATATTCCTTGTTTCTATTATATGATATTTGGTTTTCTATTCATGATGTCTTCTGTTTAGATGATCTTGTCTGAGTAGTTTACCAGTTAGGTTTAGGGATTCTCACAGGGGCTTTCATGGAATTATAAGTTGATCAATCTGTAGGAATTTATATTTGTTAGTTCTTCATCTAGGGTTGTTCTTAATGCTTAATCTGAAGTAGCTATCCAGATTTATGATGTTAGGTTGATTTCCGCAACGACAGTTGGTTAATTAACTAGAAAGAACCTAGATGAGCAATTTGACTATTCGCAAAGAAATTTGGCTTAGCAGAATTGTGAACGAAAGAACCTGAGATTAATGCTTGTTTAGAACTCTAGGATTCGCAACGAAAGTTGGCTTGCTAGGTTGTTAGACATAGATAATATTCGCAACAAAAGTTGGTATGTTATAATTCTGTGATTCTAGTTCTAGAACAGTTCCTAATTAGATCCCGATTGATTGATTAGCCTATGTTCCTGATTTCCTGAGAACTCCCTAGACTTGATGCTTTGCCTTCTTGCTTACAAACCACTTGATTTACTTTATTGCTTGATTTACTGCTTATTCTCTGTTTCACCTAGCTTAACCTGACATTCTATAATCTATCGTAAGGTCTAGAGTCTCTGTGGATTTGATACCCTATATACTACTGTCACGTCTGTGCACTTGCAGTGTAGGTCTAGGGATTAAAACCTGATCGTATCAAGTTTTTGGCGCCGTTGCCGGGGACTCTTTTGAGTCTTCGATAGATTTGAACTTAGGGTTTAGACTAGGTTTTTCGTTTTTGTTTTTTATTATTACTGATTTTTCTTTTCTTTTTGCGTTTTAGGTACGACTAGAATCGCCTTGCATCGATCGACACCACCTGGGCATCGATCGACACTTGCTCGCGATTAGCATCGATCGACACTACTTTGCATCGATCGACACAACACGTAAGATGATGGGAATGATGGAACGGATCTTGGAAAATCAGCAGAATAACTCATTCTGCAGAGACTATGGTTCTTATTCATTCACCAGATATTATGAATCTTCATCATATCAGCATGTTCCTCCTCAAAATACGCAGTCTGATAAGCTGATAAGAATGATGGAGCAGTTACTGGAAAGATAGGAAAAGGATTTGAACTACATCAGTGGCTCTGGATTTCAAGGAAACAGTTTTGGAAATCAGCAAGGTAACAAGTTCTTTAATGGTGGACAGAAGAGTGCTTTCACAAGCAACCAGAACTCTTCTGGATATGGACAGACTGTTGGTTATCAGAAACCTTTTCAGCAAGGTAATTATTATCAGAGGACTTATGGAACATCCTCCTATCAGACATCTCCTGCTGCTAGTGCTTATGAGAGCAAGATGGAAGCAATGATGGAGCAGTTGCTAGAGGATCAGACTAAGACTGTTGTAGACTTCAACAGGAAGCTGGATGTTGTGTATGAAGATCTGAATAAGAAGTTTGAATCCTTGAGTACACATGTGAAGCAGTTGGATACACAAGTGAACCAAATTTTAAGCTCAGTCAAGGGGAAGAATGTCATGGACACCCACATCAAAGCTTGGTCAGTTCAGATTAATGATGGATCAAACCAAGGAGAGAAATTTGAGTTTAAGACAGCTGAACTCGTGGAAGAGGCTGAAAAATCCGAGACTGAAGCAAAACTGTCGGCTGGAATATGTGATGAGTTAAATGCATCGATCGATGCACCTATTGCGTCGATCGTTGCAAGTCGTGAGGCAGACTTGCTTGTTTCTTCTGGTACTTCTGAAGAGAAGGCTCACAAGCCTACTACACCTTTCCATGAGGTGTCTGAGATATCTCAACAAGAACCTGATGAAGACAGCTGGAAGTAATGGATGAGAAGTTGGAAGAAGATCCACATCCTGATGATCCACCATATCACCCTTATGTGCAGAGATACTTGGAGAGGATGCTACCTATGGACGAAGTGTTGAAGGATTGGGTGATAGTGGTCCCTAAACAAATCAATGATGTGTTGCTTACTCAGATCCCCAAGAAGCTACCTGGTCCTGGTATATTTGTGCTGAGTTGTTCCATCTTTGAGGATAGCTTCAGGCGTTCTTTGTGTGATTTAGGAGCAGCTGGAAATCTCATGCCATACTCTGTGGCAGAGAAACTGGGGATGACATATTTTTCACCCACTAGGACCTCTCTGGTTCTAACTGATCAGTCAAGAAGGATTCCAGAAGGAGTTCTTGAGGATGTCCCAGTCAGAGTTGGAAACTACCTAGTTCCGACAGATTTTGTTGTGCTTAAGTACGATGGTGATCCGGATGATGCTCTAATACTGGGAAGACCTTTCTTAGCCACAGCTGGTGCGAAGATTGATGTGAGGCATGGTCTGATTGATCTCCATCTGGGAGATGCACCTCTACACTTTGAGATGGATATGCTGCGTAAGCCAAAGATTGATGGTCAAACATTCAACATTGAGGATGGACAGGAAATACAGAAGAGTGAGACGTTAGTTTCTGATCCTGGAGAGGAGAAGATGGCAATTCCTGCTGAGCATGTTCTAACATCTTCAAAGCATGTACCTGCTCTTAAGCAGAAAGCTCCAAACATCACATCTAAGCCACATCTGATCAAGCAAAGGTATGCATTCTCTGACCTTAAGCATGCTAACTCTGATGCTGATTTTGCAGGGAATAGAGCCAGGAAACGAAATATTCCACCTGACCTTGCTGTTGTTCCCAAGTTCCTCGGTCAGTCTCATGCACACAATGCATATATGCCACCATGGATGAGAAGAATTTCGCAAAGGCACGCTCTGCCCTTGGCGAAACCACCTGACATCTGACCACCTGACACAGTCAAGCTATTGACTTTAAACAAGCGCTGAGTGGGAGACAACCCACTGTTAGGTTCGTTTTCTTTTCATTTTTCGCTTTGATTTGGTGTTTTTGATTTTCTGTTTTTGTGTGTTCAAAGGCGTGAGAAACAGCATAATCGCACTGCATCGATCGACACACATAGTGCATCGGTCGACACAGTTGCGATTTACGGTTTGCCGATTCGAGTGCGGTTCAAACACCGGTTATCTTAATAACCGCGAGCAAAATTCGCCTTGCATCGGTCGACACTCTTGTGGCATCGATCAACGCAGGCCGACAACAGGTAAGTATTCTGCAACTTTCGGATTTTTAATTCTGATTTCTTTTCTCACCGAGCCGAAGCTTGACACCACTGGGGACAGTGTGTTTCAAGTGTGGGGGAGGTAGCTACTGACGCACGCTTTTTGTTTTCTTAATGTCAGTCTCATGTTTTCAAAATTGTTTTATTGAGTCAAATGTGTATGAAACTATGATTTTTCGAGGAAATTTTTCGCTGGAACAGGAAACAAGTGACCATTGGACAGACTTGCAGGACCTCTATGACTATTAGAAAACCCCAAACAGATCAACTTATCAAGGACACCCATATCTAACCAGGTATTCAGAGGATCCATCGCTAGTCTCACACTAATCTTGACTTTAATTTCTCACTTAGGGTCTTGGTAATCTTTGGGTCGGATTCCTTTGATGTGTTTGGCACAGCCTGTGATCCTGCTTTTAAGTATGGTTTCTGATTTTCCCCTCCCTTGAAAGTAAAAAAAAATAATAAAAAAAAACCCGAGGATAAGCTAGTAGCTTCGAAGTGGTCACGGGAGTGGTAGAGACCCCTATTACCTCATGTATATCCATGGAAAGATCCAAAGTTAAACTCCAATAAAAAGGGAAGAGCACTGATAAAAAAAAAAAAAAAGTGATACCTAGTGGGGAAAAATCAGTGCTAAGGGAGAAAGAGAAAAGAAAGAAACCAGAAACCGACAGTTTGGTGGTCAGATACTGAATAGGTTGAGTCCCTGTGTCCTTTGATTCGATAATCCCTCTTTGAGACTGCACCTAATTGTATACAGAGACTGGTGTGGTGAACTTGAATGTCCTAACTTGATTGTGGAGTTTACTTGGGACAGTTGCTAAGTGTGGGGGAAGTATATTGGGGTCTTGAGTTCTGTAGGAAAGTTTTCAGTGGTTTACTAAGTGAATGTGAATGCGAAAGTTCCTAGGACGAAATGAGTTTCTGTGTTTTCAAACCTCTTTTCTTATACTTTGGTTCTTTACTTGCTTGAGGGCAAGCAAGAGCTAAGTGTGAAGGAGTTGATATACCACGGATTTTAGTGTTTTTAACCATGGTATATGTTTTATTTATCGAGTCTTTTATTATGTTTTAAAGTCATTACAGGTGTTTATCAGGTCTAAGTACGTTTTGAGCGGATTTGGACATTATGGCTCATTCTGGAGCATTTTGGAGATTTAACCCGAGAGATAGAGTTCACTGTCGATTTCAGAGTATTGTGTCGATCGACACAACATGTGCATCGATCGACACACATGCGTATAAGGCTTTTCTCGGCGGTTAATGAAGAGTTTGGAATTTGCAACAAAGCCCAGAAGTTTCTCATAATTACAAAGAAGCCACAGCCGAGTTTAGATCATTATATTAGGGTTTTTAAGCCATTGTTTAGGCTACGTTTTACTTACGCATTCTTTTATTCAGAGAGAGAGAGATTTGGAACTCATATTCCTTGTTTTTATTATATGCTATTTGGTTTTCTATTCATGATGTCTTTTGTTTCGATGATCATGTCTGAGTAGTTTACCAGTTAGGTTTAGGGATTCTCACAGGGGATTTCATGGAATTATAGGTTGATCAATCTGTAGGGATTCATATATGTTAGTTCTTCATCTAGGGTTGTTCTTAATGCTTAATCTGAAGTAGCTATCCAGATTTATGATGTTAGGTTGATTTCCGCAACGACAGTTGGTTAATTAACTAGAAAGAACCTAGATGAGCAATTTGACTATTCGCAAAGAAATTTGGCTTAGCAGAATTGTGAACGAAAGAACCTGAGATTAATGCTTGTTTAGAACTCTAGGATTCGCAACGAAAATTGGCTTGCTAGGTTGTTAGACATAGATAATATTCGCAACGAAAGTTGGTCTGTTATAATTCTGTGGTTCTAGTTCTAGAACAGTTCCTAATTAGATCCCGATTGATTGATTAGCCTATGTTCCTGATTTCCTGAGAACTCCCTAGACCTGACGCTTTGCCTTCTTGCTTACAAACCACTTGATTTACTTTATTTCTTGATTTACTGCTTATTCTCTGTTTCACCTAGCTTAACCTGACATTCTATAATCTATCGTAAGGTCTAGAGTCTCTGTGGATTCGATACCCTATATACTACTGTCACGTCTGTGCACTTGCAGTGTAGATCTAGTGATTAAAACCTGATTGTATCAGTGATCAGGCTAGGACTAGCGTTAAGAACAATTTAGGATGAAGAACTAATCAGATTATGAATCCTAAAAGATGAATTAATCTAGCTTTCAATGAAATCCCTAAGGAGAATCCATAAACATTATACTCAGACAAAATCAATGAAACACAAATCATGGATGGAGTAGATATCATATAACCTATAGTCTGATCCGCACAGAGTGTGCATATTTTTTTTTTCATTTTAATTTAAAGTGAAAAATTATTGATATTTTTGATTTATTGTTTTATCATACGCCGTTTGATATGTAGTGTGTAATTATTTTTTCTGTTTAAGTTTTAGATGTTTAACTACAATGATTTTTTGGGGTTTTTTTTTTGCCTTATATTCTGAGTTTTGGACAACATTTGATTTTGTTTTATTCGCATTAAAGCATTTTATAATTGATTATGTTTTCTCTCAATTGTTACTTCTAGTTAAAATAATTAAATATTAACTGCGCTGAGCATAAAATATTAGTTTGATGATTCTTTTCTATTTTTCTATTTTTATCGGTTTTTTATTCGAGATCGTTATATTAGTTTATAGTACTACTATTTATTTTAATTATTTATATTTTCTGAATAAAGAATTTTTATGTAGTTTTTGGATCTACATGGTAATCTTTTTAGATTATATAGTGTGAAGATTTTATTGATCTGCGTCGAGCGAAAATTAGATTGCAAATTAATACTTCTTTAAGGATAATAAAGTCATATCAATTTATAATTATTAATTCATAATATCTTTTAATATCTACTAATATCTTTTCATTTTCTTTTTATCATATTCAAATCTTATAAAAATCATTTTTAATTTTTTTTTAAAAATTAATTAATTTCGTAATTATTATTAAAATATTATTATAAATTAATATAAACTAAATTTTGATTTATAAAAAAATAAAATTATATAATATCTATATATAAGCATAACTAAGTTATAAATCATATGACAAATACTTAAATTAACATTAAATATTTTTTAATTAATAAAATAAAGGTCAATAAAGTTATAATTTTAAAATTTATATTTATAACTAAGTTTTATAGAGTTGTCCTTTTATATTTGTTATAAATATTTTTATTCAATATGTAAAAAATGACTGAATATTCTATAATTAATTTTATTAATATTTAATTATACAAAATCAAATATTGTATACAACCAAATAGTAAAGTATATAATATATTAATACTTTCAAATTTTTACATCACAAATATATTTTTATACTAAATATTAAATGAAATGATATATAATTAAATAATTATATATATATATATATATTATTTTATAAATAATAAAACAAATATTGGTAAATATACACATAAATTAAAATAAATAAATATATTTTGAATATATTTCAACTAATAAAAAGTAAAAAAAATTAAAAAATCAAATGTAGTAAAGGTACGCTTACCACATCCAGCTTAATTGAGTAGCTCATCACATCCTCGGTATGATTACTACTCGGGCATTTATCTAAGAAAAAGAAAAAAAAAACACAAAGATCAAATGAAAATCTTAATAAAAGGACGAAGAACATACCTAATTTTGTTATCGGGTACGAAGACAAATCCAAAACCACGGGATACTGCATGAACTCGTTCTCAATCCTCATTAGTTACATGTTTTTACTCTACAATCATGATTTTCCTTTCTTCACACACAAAACATAAGATATGTGTCGTAAGTTCTTTAGATAGATTTATAGGAATAGCTGCTAGAAAATAAAAACAAAGTGAAAGACGCTAAAAAAAGAAAAACGAAAACAAACAATCAGAGAAGAAAGAGTGTTTTGAGGCACATTTATATAGGTGAGTGAAAACATTAGGGTTTCTATGAAATTTATCGTGATAATCAATTTTTTATTCAAAAAGATTATGGAGAGTTATTAGTTGCTAAATTTTCGCTAATCAGTATATTTTTCAAGATTTCATACGAAATAGATTTGTTTGATATTCATCAAGATTTCATACGAAATATGCTATAGAATTTTCTTAAGGATCGAACTAATAATATATTCAATAAGTTACTGCGATATATTTTAGGAAAGTTCATTAATGCTACGGTTTTTAAATGTTTTCAAACAATATAGACAATGAAATAAAAAATAATATCAGAAATTAATGTGGAACAAACTAATATTATTTTCTGGAAAAAAACTAATATTATTTTTCAAATAAAATAATATTAGTAATAATAAATAAATATTGTTTTTATAAAAACTAATATTATATTCGAAATAGTTTCTATAAAATTGGGATTACGTAATATTCATCAAGATTGTAAATAATATATTCATCACACTACAAGAAAAACTGGAAATAGCCGCAGATTTTTCCGTGGCTATGGGCCTTTATCCGTGGCTATTTCAGCCATAGCCACAGATAGCCACGAAAAAAAAATCCGTGGCTATGGGCTCGTTGCTATCAGCCATTCGTGGTTATTCGTGACTACGCTTCCATGGATAGCCACGAATAGCAAGAATTTTTTTCCGTGGCTATAGAAGCCACAAATATCCACGAACATAACCGTGGATAATATTATCAAATAGCCACAAATTTATATGTGTCTATCCGTGGCTAAAATATTTTTTTAAAAAATATATATATACAAATAGTAAAATTAAATTAAAATTAAATTAAAATTAAATTCGTATGGCCACGGATAAAATCGTGGCTATCCATGGCTATTTCATAATTTGTGGCATATTAGCCACGAATCGCTACGAAATTGTTCGTGGATAGCCACGAATTTCGTTGTGGCTATTTGTAGCTAATCTCTTCCACAATAATATCATGGCTAACATAATCGTGTCTAGTCGTGGCTATGTTCTTCCACGACTAGTTCGTGGCTAATTATACACGGATAGCCACAAATGTTTTTTCGTGGCTCGTGGCTTGGTCGTGGCTATTTTCAGTTTTTCTTGTCAAGATTACATATTTTTGTTTCCTAAAATATAGGCTATGAAAATAAATATATATGGTAAGTCGGTTGACAAAATGAATTAAAAATAAATAAATGGTATGATTAAGAAAACCAACTAATCCGACGGATATTATTAAGTCTACGAAATGAATGATCAAGATTTAAAAAAAATAGGATCCTCGTGTATATCTTTATTCCAAATCCGGATCTGCTCAAATATCCATGTGTGACCAAATTTCGATTATCCCAATATTATCCTTAATGAAAAAAATAAAATCTCTAACAATCCCGATGGCATTCTTGGAAATATAACATTTATGTACCAAGTTCAATCCTCTGCTTTTATAGTATAGATAAGAAAAGAGAATATAAAAGGGTTCAAAACCTTCTCTCAACAGCAGTACAAAAATCTGATCAACCACAAAACTCTAGTCTCTCAAAAGCCAAAAATGAAAAAGTGTAGAACTATTAGAACACTAAAACCCTAATATTATGTGTAAAACACGTCTGAGGTCTCTTTTTTAAATAATCAATATTCTGGGCCAATGTTGCGAGTTTTGTGATTCGCAATGTGTGTCGACGATGCAACGGTCGATGCTCAGCTCTTCTGTCCATGGTGACTTATGTCATCTTGATCTTGAATCTAAAATGTCCTAGAAAGCTTTAATATCTTCCAAAGTATCTGCAAACATGTGTAAACCTGTAAAATATCTAAAAAGACTCGATAGATACTATAAAAAACTCAATTAATTATGTACAAATATCATGGCTTAAAGCCCATAAAAACTATATATATCAATAAAGGAAATCTATCTAATTTACTGATTAGATAAAAAAATTACATACATAAAACACATAAAAGAAGAAAAAAAATTATTTTTGTATCCATCAAAAGAATCATAAATGATTTGAAGGTCAAAGGGAATTAAAACAAATTTAGGATTTTGAGAATAGATTTTAGAAATAAAAATCATAAAAGTAAACTTACAATCCAAAAATGAGGATGACCCTAAGTCGTTTCCAGCATCACCTCTTGATATCGTGAAAGAAATATGGAAATCCAATACTCCTCCAAGATAAAAACATTTTGTTTGGAGTCGCTTTACGAGCTATTGCAGTAGCTGTAAATTTGAGATCTAGACGAATTAATGTAGATCCCTATTGTGTATGATGCTGCTTGGTAGAGGAAAATAGTGAACATATATTGTTCTCGGGCCCATCCATATGCTCAGAGGGTGTGGCGACAAACATGGATTATTACACAAGCACTTAATGATCCTAAAATGCTATTGAAGACAAGCTAATGTACCTATTCACACATCACAAAATATTAATTATTTGTCATCCGAAAACAGAGTCATAATTCTTCGGGTTGTCTAGAGACAATGGAAGAGTCCGTTGTTTTTAGTTGGAACAATGACACTTAAAAGACACTTTCAATCTACTGAAGATGCCAAAAAATGGATTTCTAATTTCAGTGATCCAAGAGAACAATGGAACACAAATGTGCAAATTAAAGGTTTAGAGGCAAATGCAGTGAATACTAAGAAATAATGTACCACATTAGAAGTTGGAAGATATCTGAAGTAATATATAAGAGACATATGACAATTCACTTATTATTAATTGATTTTGAGTTAAAATCTATGTAACTTAATTTAAGTTTGTTTTGGTTGTTTTATATATTTCACATATTTTCTATCCAAGAACACTTGGTTCCGAAGATATTTTCATTTTCTGCCGGCTTTGGTCTTCAAGAATTTTAACAAGTTCTGTCGGCTTAGATTGTAATGTTTCTCAAATTTTAATAAAAGGAATTCAGATGAAACACAGAAATACTTAACTATTAAGTAAAACAATGGGTGTAACTGATAACCACTTTAGGAATAAAAGTAACTATAAGGAAAAAGAATGAAATGGACTATTGGAATAAAATAGAAGGAATTAATTTTCCTTTTTGTTCCTTGACAAATTTGATATGGAATATACTTGTTCGTTAATTCCCTTTAAAAATAAGGAATGGTAAGGAATGAAGAGGAACTATATGTAACAAATATTTCTTGCAAATGGTAAAAAAAATTAAGAACGAAGAGGAAAGTGATGTTCCTTCTCATTCTTTTCCCCAATTGTGGTCACCAGTTACACCCAATATCAGTTAAGTAAGGAAAAGGAAATATACTTAAATATGGGTGAAAAAAAAAACAATATTAGTTAGGTAATAATAAAATATAGCATTTGAAGTAAAAATAATTAAGATTTCCTTTATTTTAAAGATTTGTTGGATATTTTGACCTTGAAATTATCATCTCCACCACAAAGATTTGATAGATTTGTGATTACACTTTTAGATAAGATTTTAACACTGTAAATGAGAAATGTCTATTTGACCAAAAAAATGAGAAATGTCTTTTTGTACTTTTCAATTAACGTAGAGAAGATGTTTTTTGTCTGAAATTCAGCATATAGATCATATATATAACAAAGATTGTTGTTAGGGTCGTACTCTTCTATTGATCGTAAATTTAGCAAAAATACTAGTTGATTGTTTTGATAATTTCGAGAATGAGTCAGCCGTCCATGATTCTCGCAACTGCTAGCTATGATCGTACGATCCGATTATGGGAAACCCAAACCGGTCGCTGTTACCGTACCATCCGCTATCCTGCTTTGGTCTGTCTCTATATATCTCATCATGATAACTAATGAAATTTTGTTATTTTTCATTTCATATGAAACATTTGCATACAGCCTGAAAAAGAGCTCGAGGGAGTGGAAAACCAAAGTAGGCCTCAACATGTAAATAGGCTCGAGATAAGTCCAGATAAGCATCGTCTAGCAGCAGCTTGCAATCCTTATATACGACTCTTTGATGTCAATTCCAGTCATGCACATGTGAATAACCTTTATCTTATCTTCATTGTGGTTTTTGTTTTCTTGTAAAATGATGTTGATGGAGTAGTCTTACGTGCGCATCATCAGGTGAGGACCTTTGTTTCACACACCAGCAATGTTACCGCCGTTGGATTTTACCCTACTGGTAACTTGATGTATTCAGGATCAGAGGATGGCTTTGTTAGGATCTGGGACTTGAGGTACAACATTTATTACGTACAGCTGAAATCATTGTTAATTCATTAAAGACATTCTGAGCAACACATTGTTGACTTGTAAACCGAAATGCAGGGCTCCCAATCCACCAGATGAGTACGAAATGAATTCCCTAAAGGCTTACAATCACACGAGCTCGTATGAAAGTGTTTCCCCAATTAACACAGTTGTGTTACATCCAAATCAGGTACAACTTTGTGTTGTGGCAATTTATATATCAGCTTTCATTATTTGTGCACAAGAGTTGTTGTGTAAATAACTATCTGATTGGTTTTTATTCATTTATTTTTTGTACAGACTGAATTGATATCTGGAGACCAAGAGGGAATCATACGTGTATGGGATACCAGAATGAATACCTGTACCAGTGAACTGGTTGGTACTCTCTTTTTTATCCTATATATAGTTACATTGAACTGGTACTCTCTTTTTTATCCATTGATAAATCACTCGGTTGTGTAAACTATAGGAACCAGAGACTGGTACATCTATACGGTCTTTATCGGTTATGAGGGATGGGACAATGGTGGTTGCTGCTGACGACCGTGGCACATGTTCGCATGTCGCGTGGAGATCAGGTATTCTTCTTATATGCATCTTTAAACTCGGGTAATCCGAACCGGAGGGAACGAGTTGCATTAACCCCGTTCATACACGACCAGACCATGCACATACCCTGAGTGTTTAAGAAAGACTTTACATGACATTTGATAAATAGTTCTTTCTTTTGTCAGGTGATGACCGAGTTCAAGCCCCTTCATAAGCTACAAGCTCATAATAGCTACATCCTTAAATGTCTCCTATCTCCAGACAGCAAGTAATGCCGTTCTTAAAATGTTTTCTTAGTTTTGTCCAGCCCTTGGAGGCTCTTATATATATGTATGTATTTGTCAATCAGATATCTAGCGACAGCATCTTCTGATAAAACTGTCAAGATCTGGAACGTCGATGATAATTTCAAGTTAGATATAGTCTTAAGAGGTATATGCATGTTTTTCAACGTACGTAATATTTTGTTATCCATTTCAAAATAATCAGTCTTATATATTTAACAGGACATCAAAAATGGGTCTGGGACTGCGCCTTCTCAGTCGATGCAAAATATCTTGTAACAGGTACTAATCTCTATCCACCAGAAAACTTGTGCGTGACATATTTAGAAGAGTCTTTAACTGGTTTTGATTATGGGATATGCATATATAGCATCATCGGACATGACAGCTAGATTGTGGTCGATGCAATCGGGACAGCAACTGCAAGTGTACCGAGGTCATCAAAAAGCAACTGTGTGTTGTGCACTCAGTGATTAAATATGAACAAAATATGATTGTCTTGTTTGTCTTTTAAAAAAAACTCTTGTAGATTTCAACCGGATTCATTCTAATTGCTCCTCTGATCTCTTCGTGATTAAACATTTCTCTCTACATTAAAACGACAAACAAACTCTCAATAAAAATATGAGGCATTGAAACAAAAGCTCGAAACATATGGAACCTCGTTTAGCTGTTGATAAACAAAAATCTACCAATGTTTAGCTGCAACAAACACTACATTTTTTTCTTATTTCTAGATGGGCAAATTGAAATGGTGATCACAATTGGGAAAAAGAATAAGAAGGAACATTACATTTCCCATCATTCCTAATTTTTGTTACCATTTGCAAAGAAAATTTGTTACATATAATTCATTTTCATTTCTTACCATTCTTTATTTTTAAAGGGAATTAATGAACAAATATATTCCTTATCAAATTAGTCAAGGAACAAAAGGAATTTTTTTCCATTCCTTCTCTACGTTTATTCCCTGTAATTTTTCCCCATCTCTTCTTTTTATTACTTTCCTCATTGTTCCTATTATTCCTGAAGTGGTTACCAGTCGGAGCCTTAGTGATCTCCTCAGCCATTTCTTTCGTACGCAATCAATGCTTATAATTTTTACAATTTAACCCTCGCTAATTTTTCTCTCATCTGGTTTACAAAGGCCAGCACACTTATTTTTCCAAGTATTCTTCTTTCAAATGCTAGTTTTAGTTTACTTTCTTTCTACTACTAGCGGTAAATTATTAGATATTTTGGTACTCTAATAAATCGGTAAATTTTAAATACGATAATTTCATATTGTACATGAAAATATGAACAATAATCACTTACATGGTTAACTCGTAAAAAGGTTCTGCAAACAATAAATATATGTGTTTTTAGCTTTGTTGGGTAGTTAATGCATTGGATAGTTAATTCAGTTCTTTGGGTATATAAAATATTGCATTAAGGTTCTCTTACTATAACTTACAAGTTAGTTTTTTTAACCATATATCTTTTATGAATAGTTTATTGTACATAAGTCAATTTAGATTCACTAATCATTTACTAGGATTTATGTTTGAGTTTCTTAATTCCAATTTAAGGCTTAGATTTCCAATTTAGGGTTTAGTTTTTCTTTAGGGGTCACTATAAAAAACTTCCCAATACCTACTAATTAGCCACAAACCATTTCTGTATGTAATTTTCAATCCACAAATAATCAGAAATTTGCAAAAATTGAATTTCAAAGTATTTTGTAGATAATTATGGCTATATACCACCAAAAAATAAATTGTAGCTATTCAAAGTAGCATAGCCACAAATAACTTACAAAAACGTCATAAAAATATAGTTATGAGTCATGACTAGCCATGGAAACAATAGTGGAAAACTAGCCACAACACTTTTTCGTCGCTAGTCATAACAAAATTAACTACAAAGGATTACAATTAGACTGTGGAAAACATTAGGTATGAGTTATGTCCTTAACAATGAAAATATATCCATTTTGATTTTTTTTTTGTCAACATAAATCAAACTAAAGAGACTCAGCGAACCAAGAAAGGGGGTTTGTGATCTACATAAATAAGATAAGACGGTTGAATTCACACACTCCGTGCCAAAATATCCGTCTTTTTCTTGTTCGCCCGTAGGATATGCATGATAACAAACCTTGTGAAGAACCCTTCTGATGTGCATACTCCTCTAGATGTATTGCAAATGGTGGTCTTTCCATAAGTGTAGACACTATCTTCACCAGCTCAGAACAGTATGTGGCAAAAGTAACTTCTTTTTGTTCCCATCTCTTCGTACATTCCATAGCTCAAATCAGTGCTTCGAATTTTACATGCAGAGGTGATAGACTTCTTCGAATATTTTGTAATGTTGTACCAGCCTTGCGCTGAGAAAATGTCACCTTCCTTCCAGGACCCATCATAAAAACACCAACGACCATGTATTTCTGTATTAAGTTCCTTTAAAATATTTGTCCCATCAACAAATTTTAAAGATTAATTGTTTTGTTTCCTGCAAAATTTGAGCCTCTTCCCACGCTTGAGCTTCCGATTATGCTACCTTTAGAATGCCTATGGGATCCCTATCAATATTGTTAAATAATTTATCATTTCTACTCTTCAAGATATACCAAACTATCCATAGGAAATGCATATATCGGTTTCTGAAGGTAGTCTCCAAAATAGATAATCCATATTTGCATAAATAGGTGACTGTGGAAAGTTTCCAGGGTTTGATGGGATTGAAGATAAAACCCACGTCTGCAAAGCCGGTGGAGATTAAAACAAAACATGGTTTACCGTTTCCTCATCTACCCCACATTTTGCACATCGAGTATCACATTTTATACCTCTAGATCTTAAATTCTTTGAAACCGCTAAACATCCAGTTATAGCATGCCATATAAAATGCTTGATCTTGGGTGGACATTTAATCTTCCATGTATATGCCTACAAATCCTTAATATGTGGTTCGTGAATCGGTGGTCCCTTTACATTCCTAATTGAGGATTGATGCTCTAAATGATAACCAGATTTAACAGAGTACCTTCTGGATTTTTTATAGTGCCATCCAATTGTGTCCCGTCGTAGGAACCGACTAACTGGTAAACTGATAACTAGATCTGCATCCTCCGGGGCTATAATATCTCTAATCAATTGATCATTCCATATATATGATATGGGATCAATCAATTGATTCACCTTTAAAGATTGATCATAGTGTGTGGATTTACATGATGCTGACATCAGGCATAGGCATGGTATCTAGGGATCATTCCATACTGAGATGGATGTTCATGTTCCAACCCTTTTGATTAGTCCTTTGCTAACCAGAGATCGAGCAGATACAAAACTTCTCCACCCATAGGATGGAGAGTATGATATTTTTGGGTCCAGCGGACCTCCTTTTCGATAATATTCCCATTTGAAAACCTTTGCAAATAAACATTCTGGATGTTCAATTAATCTCCATAGTTGATTACCCAGCATTTCCGTGTTCATATCCATTAGTGCCCTGAAACCAAAACCGCCATGTTTCTTCACCAAACACAACTTATCCCAAGATAACCAATGCATCTCTCATTGGGATCCATTTGTACTCCACCAAAACTGGGCTATAATACTATTAAGTTTATGTATTACCGCTTTTGGAAGTCTAAAACATGACATTATATGATTTGGTAAAGCTGTAGCCACTGATTATATTAAGACCTCTTTGCCTCCCTTTGTCAAATATTTTATTGTCCAACCATTTACACGGTTATGTAGTCTGTCTTGAAGGAAGTTGAAAATTTGTGTTTTTGCTCCCCCTAAAATTTTGGGAATCCCCAAATAAGACCCAATTCCTCCAACAATTGTGATCCCAAGATTCAATTTTAGCTCTTATCGGACTCTATCAGGAATCTTATGACCAAATTGTAATGATAACTTGTCAAAGTTGATTTGCTGGCTCGAACCTGGACTCATACTACTTTAGTATCTTAGGTATAATCTGGCATTCCTCCTTTGTTGCCTTACAGAAAAACAAAATATCATCTGCAAAAAGAAGATGAGAAATCGGTAGACATGCTCTTGCAACCTTCATGCCAGTAAGTATCTTATCTGCTTCCGCTTTCCTAATATTAGAGATTAAGGCCACTAGGCACAGTATGAAAAGGTAAGGTGATAATGTGTCACCTTGACGAAGACCTCGTTCTGGTTTAATTAATCCACAAGGATGGCCGTTTAGTAGTATCTTATACTGAACTGGCGTTATGCATTGCATCACCAATTTAATCCAGTGTGCAACAAATCCCATTTTGCTTAATAAATTTTCAATAAAATCCCATTCCAATCTATCATAAGCTTTGCTTATATCCATTTTTATTACCATGAACTTCTCCTTACATGATAGATTAGTCCATAGCCCATGGAACATTTCCTTTGCAATCAAGATATTATCTGAAATAAGACGCCCTGAACAAAAGCTGATTGTGTTTCCGATATAAGAGCTGGTAGAAGTGGTTTCAACTTTGGCACAATACCTTGGAAATAATTTTATATCCCACATTACAAAGACTAATGGGTCGTAATTCTGTCATCCTGCTAGGCTATCTATCTTTGTAAGCATACATATATTAGTGAGATTAATGCGTGAATCCAAATTTTTGGTTTGTAAAAAGACATTTACGAGATTGATAATGTCTTTTTAATGATTGGCCATGGCCTTTGAAAGAATAAGGCTGTCATATCATATGGTCTTGGTGCTTTTTCTGGATTCATCATGAATATGGCTCTCCGTATTTTCTCTTCCGTTTCCGGGTATAAAAGATTTGTATTCCTTTATTCTGTTATCAATGATGGTATCTCCGCCAAATATTTCTCGAAAATGAGGGCTCCGTATAAGTAAAAATTTCCTTAAAGTAATCTACCGCAAATTTCTCAACGTTTGTTTCCTCTGTAACCCATTCCCCTACTGACTTATGTAGTCCCACAATGCGGTTCCTCGCCCTGCGTTGTTTTGTCAGGGCTTGGTAATATTTTGTATTATGATCCCCTAATGTGCTCCATAAATTCCTACTTTTTTGTTGCCAATTTTTTTCTTCGTCCATATATGCATCTTTTAGGTTCTTAGATATTTCCATAACCTCCTCAAAAGTCCGATTATCATCATTTTGGATCTCTTCTAACGCCTTTTATAACTCATTTATTTTTTCTTTCACACAAGGAGGGTTATTTCTCCTACACTGTGATATCTGATGTCGACAATTCTTAACCTTATTCGCAAAACTACTATCATTCGTCCCATTTAATTGTTCTCATCCTCTGGAAATTGCTTCCATTAATCCCTTTTGTCCAATCCATCTTTTATCAAATCCGCCGTAGAATGTTATCTTTTATAGCTGCCACTATTGGACGGTGATATGATCCCACCATAGCTAGATAATCCACAAAAGAATTTTGGAATAAAGTATGTCAATCCTCATTTGCCAAAGCTCTATCCAAACGACATCGAATTGGTTTTACTCCTCGCCAACACCTCCATGATAGTGAATTTCCAAGAAACGGAAAGTCCACTAAACCACAATTGCGGATCATATTAATGAAGTTCAAGAAAGTACATGCATGGCGGATTTTTCCTCCATGTTTCTCAAGGTTGCCTGTTATTTCATTAAAATCTCCAATTATAAACCACGGTTCACTACGGTTAATATCAATTCTTGTAATCCGTTCCCACACCTAATTTCATAATTTTTGAACTGGTTCCCCATATATGGATGTTAAGAATACTTTTTCCCATTGATCTCTGCTTCTACATCAATTATTATATTGCTAGAATAAATAATATTAACTGTAACTTGGTTCGTTGACAGATAAAGAAAAAGGGTTTGATGAGACCTAAATGAAAGACCATATATATTGAAGTAAACCATCTATTGCAAAACTCATTGATGCCGCAATAACAAACATAGCAGAATTATCCCCTCCTTATGTGTTGATTGACATTATTAATAAACATTTTATACAACTATGTAATAGTCTTGTATAAATCTGAATTACGAACAAGCATTTATCCTCTTAAATAAAACCATATGAAAACCATGCTATAAGATCAACATGAAGAAAATCTATACTTGTGCTTGCCCTACATAAGCTACCAGCACTCAATTGTGAAGCCTCTACAAGAACAAAATTTCAAAGTACTTGGCCTTTTAATCCATCCAAGATTCTTGTTCCCCATTCATCGCTTAGACCGTACGAAACATAATGAGAATACCCATTCTTTTTGTCACAACCTTCTGACCAAGTGTCCAATACCGAACCAAAATTTGATGATTTTCGTTTGTACCCTCTGAATGACCTCTTCGATCAGTTGTACCTTCATAAAACCAATGATTTACAGCCACCAAACAAACCTTATTCACCATTGTATTTTCTCTAGATTGTGTTTCCGGTCTTCGTTCCCCTTTATTCAATTTCAGCCATGAAATAATAGTGTATATACCTGAGCATCCAGCATTTTTGTTTAAAACACAAACCAAGCAAAACATTCCAAAATGAGTACCTTGAATTGATCCCGTAATTCATGATGCCAATGCACTTTCAAGTGATGATTTAAAAATCCATCTAAACTAATTTCCTTAAACCTTAACAACCAAAACCAGTGATATGAAGTGACCAAATAAGTCTTCCTTTTCGTTTTATAATCATCACTCTAGCCACAATAATAATACATCATAAATTATTTTTAATTAATAAATACATTTTAGTAACTTTTATTTAATTTAATAAATATTTTTTAGCAGAGAATTTTTATTTTTAATTACAATTATTTCAATTAACTAATTTTAATAAAATAAAATTTATTTCTATTAAAATTATTTCAAAAATATTGTCACATATAGCAACGTCGTAATTTGTTACAATATTGCTATGATTCTCGTGGGGAAAACCACAAACTATGTTGATACTAAATTGTTGCAATATCCACATTTATGATCGTGATTATTTGTGGCTATAATAGCCACAACTAAAATTTTAGCTATTTATGGCTAATAACCACAAAATATTTATGGTTATGCCGTAGAAGAATAGCTGCAAACAGCCATATTTGATCTATATTTATAAGGTCAAAACCATACTTCGTAACTATTTGTGGTTATAGCTAAAATAACAAGAAAAATTATATAACTATAAATGAAATTGTGGCTATACACAATTTTTCTTGAGCAAGCTACCTCTAACAATGTCTTCATCACACATGAAATCGTGCATTTTCTAATGACATGGTTTAGTTTTTCCTTGTTATAACCTTTTGTACATTAATCATTGTTTATTTCACTAATCTTTTTATACGATCAATGCATTATCATTTCGTAGTTATGGCATTATGTTTGGATTCCCTTATTCCAACTTAGGGTTAGGACTTCGAACTCAGGGTTTTAGTTTTGCCTTCTTATGTGTCTTTTATTGATTACCTACAAAACATCAGTCGGTTTAGATTTACTAATTTTACTGTAGGGTTTTGTGCTATAGCATACTATCATCTAACTATGGTTAGGATGCTATGTTTGGATTCCCTTCCATTCAAATTTAGAGTTTAGAATTTCCTACTAGAAGTTCTTTATGGATGATCTGATCTAATTGTTTGGACTCACTATTTTTTACTAAGGCTTAGTCTTCGGTTTGGGTTTACTATTTTTTCTTTAACAAATTAGGTGTTAGACTTTATTGTTTACAAATTAAGCATTTAGGATAACAAAATGTTTAGATTCACTAATATTTATTATTTCTTGCCAAAAACCACAATAAAAAAAACATTTTGCCAAAAACGCAAAATCTTGTTTTTCCACAAAAAACTAATGCATGTCATTTTCTGTAAAAAACGCAAACTCATGTTTTCCACCAACAACGCAAAATCCCATTTCCCACCAAATTTGAAAAGTTTCATTTTTTTATCAAACTTAAAAATTTCATTTTCCATCAAAACATAAAATAATATTTTCTGCCAAAAACACAAAATCCTCTTTTCTTATCAAATACTGAAATCATAGTTTTGTTTTTTGATTAGAAAATAAGATTTTGGATTTTTTGTAGAAATGATTTTATTTTATTTTTGTTGAAAATGGGATTTTATACTTTTGATGAGAAACAAAATTTTGCAGTTTTTTTTGAAAAATTTGAGTTTTATGTTCTTTTTGTTAAAAACCTGAAATTTTCATTTTTGGCAAACAAAAATTATATGATGATATATCTTAATTATAATAAAATTTAATATAGTTAGTAATACATGTATGGATAAAATTTTAATATAAGAATTCAAATTTAGTCACAACATTATCACAGTTTTTGTGCGATTTGAATTATGTATAATTTTTTAAAAGCTAAAACTTGATGAACGGCACTATCTTAAAATAGGAATGTTATTAGAGCACTTCTAATAGTAGTTTTTTAAGTGAATATCTAAAAATAAATAATAAAAAATTATAAAAGTATGAGAGTTAAAGGGTTTTAGTTAAGAAACTAGAGTTCTCATTTAAAATATCAAAAGTTCTAGTTTTAGAACCCACATAGAACACTTGTCAAATGATGATTTGATGATTTGTTTTTAAATTAAAAATGTAATTATATTATACATAATAATATTTTATTGTTTAGAAATTCAAGTAAGAGTTTCTACTGATGGAGCCTGAAACATTGGTATACTAGGCAATATTTAGGTGAAAGTGTATTTATTATTTATTGCAGATAAACGCACCGTTTTAAACACGACAGCGTTTTGGGGTCACTTTCTGATCGACAAAGACAGCAGCCGGTGAAGTAGCTGTTAACCAACGTGGAACTCGTGGACAATATTTCTTTTTAATCAGCCACTAGCTGACAGTAGCCTCATTACCACGTGGTGTGGCTAGAGAGCGAGTGAAAATTTAATTACTCTCAGGTGGACATAGTCGTGTGTCTATCGGAAGTTGTCCAAAGCTCCGTGACTTGTCAACGATGGCCCCGCCCCGTTCCGTCGAGTTCCATCGTCTTTACATAAGGTTGAATAGTTATTACTCTTCTGATCTGTAAGATATGTATTAGGATTTAGAAATATGATGATTCTGAGTATCGATTGAATGGCTTTGACATATGTTCTACAGATATAAGTCAACACTAAATTAATACGAAACGAAATATTAAAATAGAAAAAAGGGCAGGTCCGTATAATGTTTGGTAGGAAAAATATCAAAACAGAATAGTTATCTAAGCAGACTATTGGTCGCATAAACAGTTTGTATAATTTGTTTCTTTAGTATGAAATGCTGGACAATAATACTACAAGACAATATGCCTTAACCGATGAACGGACCTGTCGAATGTCCGTTGGTTTATAACCATTACCGATGGATTTCCTACCGATTGTATCCATCGGTTTTATTTTGTCGGAAACTGAAATCCGTCGTTTTTTGCTAGGAATTACCAATGGATTGTCAACAGATAATTATTGACGTGTTTTCGACAGCTTATCGATGAAATGAAATCCAATGGTTATAGGGCGTATTATCGACGATAAGAAATCGACGGTTTACTGACGATACTTTATCGACGTCTGCTTAGTCGATAATCCGTCAATATAATACCATCGCTAAACCGTCGGCAAATATTGACAAATAACTGACGGACATTTACCTACGGTTTACTAACGATATTTTATCGATGGTTTTTCGACGGTGTTTTACCGGTGAACTACCGACGACAGTAAAGTGGCGGTTTGAAACCGACGGACTACCGACATTATTTATTATATATATTTTAAATATAATAAATTATTTCTAAATTATAAAATAAAATTATTAATATTAAATTTATAAAAAAACTAAAACTAAAACCGAAATTATATTATAAATTTTAGTTATAAAATTCATAAAACATCCTTTAACAAAAAGTTTTAATAATACAAAGAATCGGGATACGGAACTCCCAATCTCTATCCCGATCCCCTATCATGTATGTGCCACGATCCCCCATCCACTCTCTGTCCTAGTCCCACTCCCGCTCATGTTGGAAGACGACCAAACATCATGAAGTCCAGGATCTGAACTTGCATCTTCTGATTGGTTGCTTGATGTTCGGCGAGAATTACCACATGGGTCGCCGTCAACGCTGAGATTTCCTCATCTTTCGCCCTCAATGCTGCAGTGAAGGAGTCGGTGTCGGGATGGAAGAGGGAAAGCGATGTCGAGAGCTTCTCCACCATGTTTCCTAAGCCGAATAAACGACCTTACTTTCCGGCGTTTCCTGCGGAAGTTTTTAAAAAATACAAGTTAGAATAATCTAAAATTAATAATAAAAATAATAATTAACATAAAAATTTTACCTCGAGAAATATTTCATTGATCTTTTTCGACATAGCAAAGTCCCTGAAGTCGACCATTCTTGTGATTGCTTGGATAGCACTTCCGCCATTCTCTTCTTCGAAGCCTCGACAACCCTCAAACGATTGGATCATTAATCTCACGGTAGCCTTGTTGGTGTGGCCACCCTCGACCAGCTCAACGTATATCGGCTATCATTCCTTTCGTCGGGTTTAAAAAAAAATAAACATTATTTAGAAATTAGACAATTAAAATAAGAAAAAAATAACTTATAAACTTACAAAGTCAACTTTCCTCTGCAAAGTGCTATTTTCTCCCGTGTTATGGGTCACAATCCTGGCACTGCCTCTCTTGCTCCTATGGTTCTTCGAGTTTGTCGAAGAAGTCACTGATGTAGCTCGCTGCGACCAATGATGAACAAACCGGTTCAGAAGTCCAACACTGGTCCCTTAGCTACATCTTCTGTCGCCCACTTCTGTTTCCACTCATAGACGGTGTGAGAATAAAGCGAAGCCGAAATCGTTTGTTATTAATAATTAATAATAAGAAAAAATTCGAAAGATAGTGTAAGAAGATATGTACCACAAACAAGCATAACCATTTATGTCTGCCCGACAATGGCATGTCGGTGTAGGTGGGATATGCGTACGCAGTCATGTTGTGCATCATCATCAAGATGCACTTCGTAGTATTGGCGTTTGTCATCCCAAACCTAAAAACGCAAAAACGTTAAACGTATATAATACAAATAAAGAAAATATTTTACCAAAGAAAAAAAACTAACCAATAGACAAGATGTGGGCCCTCGAGACAGGGATCGAGTCATGTCAGCATCTCTCGGCTCGGTTGGGACTAGTGCCTAAATCTCTGGAGTAATGGAGTGCAGAACATTCTGTGTCTCAGGCACCTAAGACATAGAATGGCTTCAACTAGGAGTCTGCTGACGAGAGTGCGTCGATCTAGGATGAGTGGATCGGGACTGAGCTTCTCGAGGCTGAGCCGATTGGGGCTAAGCCAACTGAGAGGCTAAGAAAGCTTCAAAATCTCCAACATTTTTCTATTCCCAATAAAACGGATAAAAGTTTAGAAAGTTATAATATAAAAATATAAAAAATTATATAGAAATTTATGAAATAATTAAAAGAAAGTTATAAAATGATAAAATTTTATAAAATTATTAAAAAATTTAAAACTTTTTAAATTATATAAAACTTTATTAAATAATTATGAAAAGGTTATCAAATAATAAAATTTTAACTAAAAATATTTTATGCAAAAAAATATTAAAATTTTAGAAATGTTTTTTTAAAAAAATTTAGAAAAGTTTTTTTTAAAACATTTTTATACGAAACCATTTTTACTTTTTTATAAAAAATTATTAATCTAGAAAACCTAAAAAAACGTTTTAGAATTTAAAACCGTTTGAAAAAGTTTAGTTCCCAATCAAAAATGGTCCTACGTGACTTAGATGATCACCCACACCTCTGAATAGGCTTTATCGATCTCTAAAGGCACAACCAATAGATCGACTAATAATTGTCTCCCATGACTGCACTTGCGGCTCAAATACATAAGTCTTCACATACTCCTTGTACGCCATCGGCCTCACACAACATGCAATGTGAAACATCCTATCCTAGATCCTAAGTCCGGAGGGGTTATCTATTTCCGATCCACTAAGTGCTTCGGCAATCCATTCAGTTTTTATGTCTTAATTCCATACTTAGTCATTTTTCATGCTTATTTTGTGATTCAACATTCTAGAGTCAATATGCAGAAATAGTTAGAGTCGTTATGCAACATAAACTTTATTTAGCTAACTTTAGAATTCGACAACATGTGTAGGTTTCCATGTAAGCTTACATAGTTTAAATCGATCCTAGCACTACCTAGTCTTCACACCACCCATCTTCATTGGGCCTTCAATCCAATGCTTAGACACGATCCTTACCCCGATCATCATCCTTTTCTGAAATGCCAAAGAGGCTAAGTAACTCGAGAATTACTTAGTGAATGCATACTCTAGCGACTTATATGCATGAATGAATAAAAAACTTAGGATCGTCTGGCTAAATCAGGATTAAGACCATTGTCTTCAGACAGGTCGAGGTTAGCGGAATCTTTCCATTCCCCAAGCCACTCGTCCTTCTACGATGCCTTTATTCTAGACTTATCCATTCGATCTAAATTAAATAGAATATTGAATAGTCGAACTCTAGGAATAGAAGTTCTATTCAGAATCACCCATCCAACCCGATCTTATCCTAGCTAGCGAACTAGTCTTGCATTTGAGCCTTAAGTCATGGTTCGTACTCACCGTTGTCTGGCGGTTTAGTGATAACCAACCGCTGAACTTAGGGACGTTACTCTTCGATCTGACTATCGCCTCGATCAAGCCTCGCCTTCCGACTAGCCTTCTCTCAACGATTTTCGTTAACTTGTTCTTTCCTATTTTGTGTTCTCAGACTGGATAATTTTCTGGGAATTTTCCCTTTGTGTGTGTGATGGCCAAGTTTGGCCCGTCCTTTGGCATTTATAAGGCAGTTGGTCAGTTTTCTGGGAATAGACACGACCTTTCTTTGACCAATCGGATTCCTGGCCGAACCGTTGTGATTTGTCACTCGCACTAGTTTGGGTGTAACTGCCCAACCATTCAGCTTAATCGGTCACACAGTCCGACTAGCTGCCTTTACTGACAATCCAACTGACTATACTGCTCACCACACTTCCCAGTACTAAGCTGAGCTACCCGACTTCCTATTGAGCTGATCGAGTTGGTTTAGCTCGATGATTCAGCTGGTTCAAGCTGATTATCTCGGCAACTTAACATTTTCTGCTGATTTTGACTAAGACTCGCACTTGATCTTAACTGGATGGATCGATCCCTCGATTCCACCACGAACTTGTACATCCGGATTCCATTTCCAGCTGAATTCTTCCCTTGATCCGATCTTAATCCTTCCTTTGATCCTTCCAACCTTGTTAGACTCAGTATATCCGAATTTGGGTGATTATAACCAGCATGATCCTTGGTCAAGTTCCTAGGCTGCTCGGTCACTCAAGGATACCCACCCCCTTATATAGCCAAAATGCCATTTTTTACTTGACACCAACAAACATTGATATGTCTAAAATCCCTATCATTTTCCACCATGTACGAGTTTCTATACATCTTCCTCATGATTTATTCCTCCAACACGGTCATGGTGCATCCCAACGATCCTATTGAGGATCGAGAATGTTACAAGTCTCCCCCCCCCCCTTGAAATGGAATTGTCCTCGAATCCAAGTCAAGTTCTTCTGTCATTCTCTTGAACTACTTAGAAAATTCAGCTTTCATTCGACTCTCTGTTTCCCAAGTCGCTTCCTCAGTCCCATTACAATCCCAAAGAATTTTGACCGTCCGAATCACCTTCCTTCTGGTACTCTTTTCCATTCGGTCCATAATCCGAATTGGAATAGCTTCAATGGTCAAGTTTTCCCTTAATTCTGTCGGCAGCTCTGGAATGACGATATCCTGATCTGAAAGGCACTTCTGAAGTTGGAATACGTAAAATACATTATGGAATTGGGCCATCTCTGGGGTATGTCTAGTTTGTATGCAACTCCCCCCACCCTTTTCAGAATCTTAAATGGTCTCAAGTATCTTGGATCCAGTTTCCCATTCCTTGTCATGAGCGCTCTTCCCATGTAAGTAATCATCTTTAAATAGACCTAGTCATTCACTTCGAATGTCAAGTCTTTCATCCGCTTATCCGCATAAATCTTATGTCGGTTCTGAGCTTCCTTCATTTTGATATTCAGAAACTTAATCTTCTCTGAAGTCTCGTCCACAATGTCCGGTCCAAACACACTTTGCTCTCCCACTTGGATCCAGCGCAAGGGTGTTAGACATGGCCGACCATATAGTGGCTTATAAGGTGACACTCCAATACTCACATGTAAATTGTTGTTATATGCAAACTCGATCAAATTTAGATGATCTTCCCAAGATACACCCCAATCCAAGACACATGCTCGCAATATATATTCTAGTGTCTAGATTGACCGTTCTGACTACCCATCGGCTTGACGGTGATAGGCCGTGCTCATAATCACTTTCGTTCCCAGGACATCTTGGAAAGCTTTCCAGAAATGAGATGTGAATCTGGGATCACGGTCTGAGACTATGCTAGCCGATACCCCATGTAATATCGAACAATCTCATTAATGTACCGCTTTGCAATTCTTTATGACTCATCGATATTCTTGTTTGCAACAAAGCATGTTGTCTTTGTCAATCTATCCACAACCACCCATATTGTATCCCTCTTAGACTTGGTCGTTAGCAAACCACTCACAAAATCAATTGTCATGTGATCACACTTCCACTCTAGGATGGGTAGATTCTGTAGTAACCCACTAGTCACTTGATGTTCTGCCTTGACTAGTTGGCAGGTCAGACACTTTGCCACCCAATCAGACACATCTCGCTTCATTCCGACCCAATGGTAGTACCTCTTCAGCTCCTGGTACATCTTATTCATACTTGGGTGGATTGCAAACTTGGATTGATGTGCTTCCTTCAAAATTTCCACCTTAAGTTCTGGGACGTATGTTGGAAGTTTCGGTTGATCCTGATTCAATTCTCATATTGATATCAACCTAAACATGCATTAGATCTAGGTGTTCTTATTTAGAAACATAATGATCTCACCTTTTACTTGTTTGTTGCAGCGGAAAGAAGAACAGGTCAATGATCAGGGAGATACACCGAGAGATGGATCCTCCAAAGGCTCACACACGCTTCACAAGGAAATTGGCTGCTAGACCACAAGGAGGCTGGCGCAGAGAGAGAGGAGAATCGCGGCTGGGTATTAGGGTTAGGAGAAAGAGATTTGGCTTTTTAGCTTATAAAAGCCTTCTCTTTCCCTTTTGGGCTTTTGGGCCCAAAATACCAATCTGATTAAATCCCATGGATTTAATCAGACCCGTTAGTCTCTCTTAGTACGACAAATGCCTGGCACTTTTACCGTACTTCTGCTAAGCCGTTCCAACATTATTTCCTGCTAGCTTAAGCGTGTGACCCATATGGGATCATACAATAAAGGCAATAAGTCCAAGACTTATAGATCATGAGCGGACTCTAGCAAGCCATCATGACCCCCAGCATTGTATGACTTATGTCTGATCACTGACATACTCTTACTTTCTAGAGACAGTACAGAGATTGCTGGACACAATTCCAACAATCTCCCACTTGAACTGGAATCTCTGTATTCATAATCCTTTTGTCTCAATATCTCGATTAGTCATAAGGCAAGATTAGTGTCATCCTTATAAAGCCTAATCTTGTTCATCGGACTCTGATTTGATACTGACAATCCAAACGACTCGGGACAGTCCGTTTGAGCATGGCCATGCATTTTCCAGTATTCAAATCTCCGATTGGCCTAGAGATATTCACTCCATTTATATTGGAGGGACAAATTCCGTCTTGTTCCATCACTGTAAACTACTCATTTCATAATGTACCCAAACAAGGTCCTTATAACTATCGCAGAACGACAGCGTTAGACAATGATCAAAGTGCATCAGTCCATGTGCAGTCACATGCATGCGAACTCAGGTCTAAGGACTATACTCTATAGTCGTAGTAAGAATCTCTTATGACACAGATATAAATATCCTGAAGAGTTCTTATAAGCGGGTCTTGTCCGGTCGCATGTTCCCCAACATACACCTATGTACTGACTTTGATGCCGCGCATCTATGACACACTAAGACTTTGTCATAAGTCACGTACCAATCTAGTCTCACACGGTTGTTGGTGTTCCAATTTCAACAACCTTCGACTAGGGACAGGATGATATAAACCATCTATCAAATATAGGGTCTTATGACCAAGCTAAATGACTTTGATGACTCAAGATCAAGTCATTTACTTCGATGACCTATAAAATGGTTCATTTCATTTTGGAACGATTATTTCATCACAGTTAAAATAATCTTGAAATAATAATTTCATTAAACATTATTATATGTTTTACAAGAACATATCAATAACTAAATAAAGCCCTTTACTAACTCCCACTGAAATTAAGACTACATCTTAATTTCACTTATCCTACAGCAACAGTCCGCGACTCGTGCTTAGGCTCAAGGAGTGGCTTCGTTAATAGATTAGCAACGTTCTCATTCGTTGAAACTTGCTGATCTACTTAACATCTCTGTCATTTATCTTACGGAATAGGTTATTCCACTAAGTGTTTGGATCTTTGATGTGCAGCTAGTCTCATCTAAGCTGGGAATCACATCAAGTTCAGTGATGAACTATTCTTTCCAAACAACCTCTTTCGCCGCTTCCAAACTGCGAAACATTCAGTTTAAGTCATGGAGTCAGCAACAGTGCCGTGCACCGCCAGACAAACACAAGACATATCCGGACTGTGACCGGAAATCATCTTTGTCTGTTGGAAAATTGCCTTTCAGACTCTATCGACTTGTAGCACCTCACTTTCTTCTTTACCTAAAGAACTTATCCTTAGTATTCTTCAAATACTTTAGAATATTCTTTACGGCAATCCAGTGATTCTCTGCTGGATTTGACTGGTCTTTACTTGTTTTGCTTAACATTAAAGCAATATCAAAACAAGTACGTGTCATGGCATACATGATAGATCCAATTGCCGTCGCATATGAATCCTATCCATGCATTCAAGCTCAGCAGTTATCGTAGGACACTGCTTCTTGCTTAACGTATTGCCATGTGACATTGGCTTAAAAACCCTTCTTGGAGTGCTGAAAACGTGTAGGACTTTGTCATCAAAGAATCCTGACTTTGTCCTACCAGCTCTTCTGGATCTCTATCTTTAAATCCAAAATCCAAGACTTTCGTGGCTATACCCATGTCATTCACTAAACCAACTCCCAAGCTAGTCCTTTACCGACTGCAGCATTGGGACGTTATATCCGAGAATTAGTATGTCTTCGACATACACTATGAGAAATGCAATATTGCTCCCACTAATCTATTAGTAAACGCACAGTTCCTCTTCGTTCCTGTTCAAGTCAGAACCTTGACTACTTCAACAGAACGAAGGTTCCAACTCCGATATGTTTGCTTCCATCCATGAATGGATCGATGAAGCTAACTTACATAAAATGTAATTTTTTTTTTTTTTTTTTTTTTTTTTTTTCGGAGTCCGGGCTCACTTTCGCTTCTTTGAATTTCGCAGATTCATCGCTTTCAATGATCATCAGATCATGCGAACTTTCAATGATTATCATGTTCAACTAATGACGAGAAATCACTCTCGGATTAGTGACTGATTCATATCTGCGAACTTCAGGCTCCACAGGTGTAGATTCTACAGAAATCTGTAAATCCTTCCGCTGCTCTCCCTCAATAGGTTAAGCAGCTTCCTGTATCTCTCGAATTTCTTCGAGTTGTACTTTTACTCCCACTGTTCTTCTTTGGAAAATAACTTCCTTCTTAGAAAACAGAATGGTCGTAAAAATACCTTTTACTCCCACTGTTCTTCTTGGAAAGTAATTTCCTTCTTAGAAAACAGAATGGTCGTAAAAGTACCGAGCCTTGGTTTCCCTAAGAAAACTTCGAGTTATGCTTTTACTCCCACTGTTCTTCTTGGAAAATAACTTCCCTTCTTAGAAAACAGATTGGACGTAAAAGTAACAAGCCTTAGTTTCTCTAGGACAACCAGCGAAGTAGCACAACTACAAATACTCAGTAAAGACAAATTTGGATCGATTCCAATCCACATTAACGTGGTGTCTTTCAACCGATATTTGTGGAACTATTTCAGCGTAAACTTAGATATTTTAGAGCGTTATTCTTAAATAATATCATGGAAGATTCGTGTGGCTCATCTTTAATCATTTCTAATAAGATCTGATTCTTTCTCACAGAAACACCTTCAGGTTTTCAGGAGAAATGAGCTGTGAAACGATTTCACACTCATTAAGATGATCACACAATCAATGACTTAAGTATTCTCACTCGTGATTTGATCCAGAGTCTTAACACTTTTGTCATTCAGATCCTATACTTCATTCTGGAACTCTTTCGACCATGTCAAAGAATTCCGACTTGTGTCTCATCAAATGAACACAGTCACATTCACTGAAGTAATCAGTAGAGACAATGAAGTACAGGAAATTTTTCTCTGGCATTACTGCTCATTGGGCCACATACATTAGTATGTTCCAGGTCCAATAAGCCTTTGGGCTTTTCTCTAGCTCGGCTAAGATAGGCCCTTTGTCTTTTGGTCCAGTAAACAGAATTCAAGTCTCATAAGATATCGTATCAAATGAGCCCAACAGTCCATAACTATGGGATTTCTGAATCCGTCTTACTCTATGTGACCAAGACTTTTATACCAAGAAAATTCTGGTTTAATTCATCAGATTTAAACCAATTCGGTATTTATGTTATATTCGGTTTAAGATATAAAACCCATTCCTTGAATAGGGTGCTACAATTGATATTTCATTAAGATCAAAAGAACAAGACCTTGTCTTTTATCAAAATGAAAAACATTCAAATTCTTACAAGAAAATGAAAAACAACTCTGCTTAAAGCAGGTAGATTGTAGCAATTACTTAATACAAAACCAAGCCTTGAAGGTATCTACAAGTGAAAACCCTATGACTGAGGCAGCTTCCATAGCTCCTTCCAGACATGCAGTTCCACTTGCCCTTGCTTCAACGTTCTACTGTTGCTTAGGCTCTGCATATTATCACAAATATCAGTGCCACAACCAGTATCTAATACCTTTAAGGTAGAACTTGAAGTAATAACATGAATACCTGAGGAAGTAGTCTCATACATCGACTTTAACTCCTCATCATCTTCCATGAATTTAATGCAATTTCTCTTCCAATGCCCTGTCTCCTTACAGTAGCAGCACTTACCAACGTAAGAGGTATCTGACTTGAGCTCAGAAGACACACGCTTGCCATGATTCAAAATCTGGACAACTTTGTCTTCACCCTTGTCAGTACTAGGTTTCATAAACCTACCCTTCACGTTTGGCTCAACCATCTTGAGCATATCATGCAGTTCAGTCAGCGTCTTCGTTAAGCCTTTCTTGATATAGTTCCTTCTGAACTTATCATAGCTTGACGGCAGTGACTGCAGAATGATTTCAGTTGCCAATTCTTGGCCAACTGGATAATCCAGTTTCCTCAGGTTATCTATATAACCTATCATTTTACTGATATGAGGACTTACTGGATGATCATCTGGTAGCTTGCAGCTAGTGAGAGACTTAACCAACTGGTATCTCTCCACTCGTATCTGCTCTTGAAATTTCAATTTCAGGCTGCTGATCATCTCTATTGGCGATTCCATGTTCTCATATTGCTTCTGCAAGTCTGAGTCCATGGTAGCCAATATCAGACCACGCACATCTACCGCATCATTATAATGCTTATTCCAAGCATTATATACTGCATGGGTGGCATTGGACCCGATCCTCACGGGGAGAGCTCTCTCAAGAACATAGTCCTTTCTCTCCTGCCTGAGGACTAGCCTCAGGTTCCGCGACCAAGTCAAGAAATTTGATCCGTTCATTTTGTCCTTCTCAAGAACAGACCGGATCGAGAAAGTGTTTTGATTGTTTGTGCTAGTCATAACTGAAATAAATATAAGATAAAAGGTTATTAGTTATATGTTCAAAATGATTAATCTCGTATTAAAGTATAATATGATTAATCATGCATTATATTCAATAACATAAATTACCCTCAATAGAATATAATGATTCCAAGATCCACATATAACTAAGATTAAAGTGGGCCACTGGCCGTCACCCAACCTTAGCTTATATCGGTAAGCCCTATATCGGCTAATTATATCCGTGATATAACTCTTGGTTGTGAATCTGGGCCCGAGGCCCAATCCACTCTGATGTCTCAAGGCCCGGGACTCCCGATGGCCTAGTCAAGAAAACCGGACTATACAGTCATGTAATCATTAATGTCTGGGACTCCCAATGACATTTATGAATCACAAACCGTCTTACCCACGCAAAAGCAGACATCCTCACACTGTAAGGCCATGAATGCAATTGAATGGGCTTTGACAGCTGACATAGCCTGGACAAGACATCCAACGCTTGATATTATTTGAGGTTCGTAGGTTTATTAAAATCATTCCCAAAATAGATGATTACTATTTCGGGAAACTTTCTATTTATGGAAACCTACTATTTTTGGAAACTTTCTAAAATTGGAAACTTTCTAAAACCGGAAACTTTCTAACTTTAGAAACTTCTTTAAAATCCAAAACCCGCAAATTCAGAAACTTCTAATTTTGGAAACTTTCTAATTTCGAAATTTCGGAACTTTATAAAATTTAAAATCGAATTTCATAATTTTATTTTATAAAATAAGTTTTAAATTTAAATCTGAAGAATGACTCAATTAATGGCCCAATTGTTTTAACTTCTTGGCCCGAGGCCCAAGAATTGGTCCATGTCCAAGACATGACCCAATTGTCCAATTAATTGACATAACCGGTCTGGTTCATTAAAACTGGTCTAACCAAGTTTCAATTACTACGATGACCACAATTGTCAACCGGTTATTTACTAAACCGGAATTTCTCAATTTATTTGGTCCAACCAAATCAAATTAGAAATCCCTGGTTTAGGCACTAAATCCAATATTTCTTTCGACATTGGATTTCTAATCCTGGTTTAACCAGACTTAATAAACTTATTAATCTGTTTATTAAACCAGAACGTAGATTTTAATCAAGTTTTAAACCGAACCAGCTAACCGAAATCGAACCGGCCCATCAGACCCAAAACCCTAACCGGCCAGCCGTAAGCCTCACGCAAAAGCGATAGCCGCAGGCCAGCCGCGTTTGATCCGGATCGGGACGTTCGCTCGGCAGCTCGGGACGGGATGGGACGGTCGGGTCGCGGGATGGTATGATCGCCATCGATCGTGCGATGCTCGCCTGATCGGACCGACCACACGACGCGATCCTTGATCCGTCCGTGCGTCGCGTCCGATCCGATCGATCGATCATCCGCCGAAGGCGCTCATGCGCTATCCGTCCAACCGGCCAACTCTCGACCGGCCAACGAACCCGACCCATCCGGTCTTCTCTCGGACGATCGCAAAACAAACGAGTCATATAGCTCGGTTTTGCAATTTTCTTGTGTGTTTAGAGTTCAATTCTGATTCTTAACTGTTTTATCTTATCAGTAATTGATTCAAAAACAATTCTAAGCAGATTAAACAACCTAAACAATGAATCTAAAACAAGAAACCTAAGAACCAATGTCTCTGATACCACTGTTGGAAGTTTCGGTTGATCCTGATTCAATTCTCATATTGATATCAACCTAAACATGCATTAGATCTAGGTGTTCTTATTTAGAAACATAATGATCTCACCTTTTACCTGTTTGTTGCAGCGGAAAGAAGAACAGGTCAATGATCAGGGAGATACACCGAGAGATGGATCCTCCAAAGGCTCACACACGCTTCACAAGGAAATTGGCTGCTAGACCACAAGGAGGCTGGCGCAGAGAGAGAGGAGAATCGCGGCTGGGTATTAGGGTTAGGAGAAAGAGATTTGGCTTTTTAGCTTATAAAAGCCTTCTCTTTCCCTTTTGGGCTTTTGGGCCCAAAATACCAATCTGATTAAATCCCATGGATTTAATCAGACCCGTTAGTCTCTCTTAGTACGACAAATGCCTGGCACTTTTACCGTACTTCTGCTAAGCCGTTCCAACATTATTTCCTGCTAGCTTAAGCGTGTGACCCATATGGGATCATACAATAAAGGCAATAAGTCCAAGACTTATAGATCATGAGCGGACTCTAGCAAGCCATCATGACCCCCAGCATTGTATGACTTATGTCTGATCACTGACATACTCTTACTTTCTAGAGACAGTACAGAGATTGCTGGACACAATTCCAACAACGTATGGTACACAAAACCGTCCATCCACCACAATTGTTTCATTGTTCGATGTCTTGTACTCTGTCTGATCTTTTAGGGAGACCTTCTTTAAGTCATCATCAGAGTCTTGGGCAACACGGATCCGACTTTAAAAGTATGCTTGATCTGCTGCACCCCAAGCCCAAAGGTTTGTGGTTGCTTGTTAACGTGTTGAGATGCAACTCCCTGATCAGTCCAACTAGATCCTCCTCTTCTTTCTCAGCTTTATCTCAGATCGTTTCCTACTCATGGTATATGCAACCGTATTAGCCTTTCATGGATGATAGGTTATCTCAAGGTCATAATCCGCAACCAACTATATCCACCTTCTTTGCCTTAGGTCCAGTTCAGGCTGCGTAAAAATATATTTATGCTCTTGTGGCCGGTGAAGATTTGCACCGTGGCACCATATAAATATAATCTCGAAATATTTAGAGCAAAGACCACTGCCGTCATTTTTAAATCATGAGTGAGATAGATTCCTTCATGCTTACTCAGTTGCTTTGATGTGTAAGCAATCACCTTACCTCTTTGCATCAAGACACAACCTAATGCCGTTATGGATGCATGGGTATACACCACATAAGGTTCATTCGGTTCAGGTAATGCAAACATTGTGGCAGTCGCTAGCATTTTCTTCAACCGTTGGAAGCTATCTTCACACGAATTTTTACATTCATACTTCACGTCCTTCCCAGTTAGCCGCGTCATGGACTGAGCCATGTTCACAAATCCATTCACAAATCTTCTGTAGTATCCAGCTAACCCGAGGAAACTTCTAATCTCAGTCGCGTTCTTCGATCTTGGTCATTCCTTTATGGCTTTTATTTTCTCAGGGTCAACAAAAACTCCTTCCTCTGACACTATATGCGAAAGGAATTTGGTTCTTCTTTGTCAAAAGCTACCCTTACTTAGCTTCGCATAGAGTTTCTGCTCCTTCAATCGTTCCATCACCATCCTTAATTGATCTTGGTGTATCTATGATCCTTCGAATATATAAGGATATCATCAATGAAGATGATAACACAAATGTCCAACCCATCTTGGAACACGCCGTTCATCATTTTCATGAACGCAGCCGGTGTATTGGTCAATCCAAATGACATGACCAGAAACTTAAAGTGGTCATGCCTCGTCCTGAAAGCTATCTTCCGAATATCCCTTGGATCAATAGGAATTTTATGATAGCCTTGAGCCAAATCGATTTTGGAGAACCACGTTGCTCCTCTGAGTTGATCCAACAACTTGTCAATCTGGGGTAGTGGGTAATTATTTTGCACAGTCACCCTATTCAATATCTTGTAATTGATGCAAAGCCTAAAGCTTCCATCCTTCTTTTTCAGGAATAGTATTGTGCACCCCACATGAACCACTCGGCCGAATGAACCATTTTTCTAGCAACTCCTCTGACTGCTTCTTCAACTCTGCCACTTCAGCTGGAGCCATCCGATAGGATGCTCTGGAGATTGGAGTAGTCCATGATTCTAACTCTATCGTGAATGGATCAGACCTATCAGGTGGTGGTCATGTGAAGGTCTTGAACACATCTCAGAATTCGTTCACCACTGGGTTATCCCATAATTTTACACTAGCCCTTTTACTCTCGGTGTTTATCTTAGCTATTTACACCTCACACCCTTTCTCTAGCATCCTCTCTGCTTGGAAAGCTGAGATCACTAAACTGCCTGAGGTACGCTGGATCCCACATAATTCCAACTTTCCCCTATCAGTTTCTAATCGAACCCGACCCCAACGGCCATCGAGTGTTGCATTGTTCGCGTCCAACCAGTCCATGCCCATAATTACTTCAAACTTCTTGAGCTGGACCACAATCAAGTCGGCTGGCACATTGACGTCCCCAATCAGCACATGAACATTTCACACACTTCCCAGGGAATGCATCATTTTCCCACAAGCCGCTTCTACTTTATCCATTCTCGAGTTAGGTTTCTGCAGTAACCTACTCTTTTCAAACCATTCTAGTGTTACAAAACAATGTGAGGTCCCGGTGTCAAACAAGACGTGTGTTTCTACACCGCCAACAATCAAGGTCTCTACAACATTCCTCCAGAATTCTGAGAATCCTATATGTATGCATGCCATGTTATGCTATTTATTCTAACTCGTTAGAATTACGTACCACTGATCGAGTTGTACTTGCCAGACTCATCACCATCCTTGGAGAGCTCATAAACTCGTGGGGTCACAGCATGTCTCTTGTTAGCTGGTTAATGTTCCCCACAATTATCCTTTGGTCGGGCCAACATTTCCACTTGCAGTTTTGGGAAGTTTGGCCGGATATGCCCAACTTTCCCACAATGATAAATACTTCATGAGTTTTCTACAGATCTCCTCGGTTTCCCTTTCTCCAGCCTTTGGCAATTTTGAGCTTCATGGTCCTTGTTTCCGCATCGAGTACATGCATCAGTCGTCTTCCAGCATTCCCCGCCGTGTCTCATTCCACACGACCTACACTCGGGAACCCGTCATGTAGGTTTAACGGACTCATCTATACTGTCCCATTTCCTCTTTCTGTCGCCTAAACTACTCTGTCTAGGCCGTTTAAGATTCTTAGAACCCTTCATTTTGTCCTCTTCTTCAATCCCTTCTTCAATCAAGGCAGTCCACTCAAGAAGTTCACACATGAACCGACAAACTTGCATGTGTTCGTCTTCCTGATCCGTCCCCACATAACGTCTCAAACGGTTGCATTCCTCTCCATATCCTCGGACGGTGCGCTTGTCCTGCCTTAACTCCAGATATGCGCAATTCAATTTCTCCCACACTTCTGGTGGAAATAACTTCTTGTTGAATTGGACTTCAAAGTCCTCATATGTCTGGATCTTTCCACCCATCCTCAAATCAACAGACTCACACCAATTTTCTGCATCTACTTCCAGGAAGTAGGCTGCGATATCCTTCTGGTAATCTTGTGGACACCTAGTAGACTGAAATTTTCTCACCAAAACTATCTTCCACTCATCCGCTTTTACTGGGTCGGATCCCCCAGAAAAGCTTCTCATTTTTAACTTAACCATGTGCTCTAGGATATTCAAGTATCCAAACTTCTTCTTGGGAGATTTTGGTGATTCATCAATAATCATGACATATGGTTCTTTCTCTTCCTCCTCAGTAATCGGAGCCTTCGCAAGATATTGTGTCAGTACAAACATTTTTCCCATCATTGTTTTGACCGCGTTCCAGAAGTCCAGGTTAGTAGGAGGCATAGGCTGGTCAATGTCTTGATACTGATCCCTCTCCACTTCCTTTAAAGAAGAATCTTGGTTATTTGCGGTCGATTCCCCATCCTTATCCATTAGGTTTCCTTGCTGCTGAGGAATCTCCGTGTTCCTACCCGTTCCTCTGTTTAAATTAGGAATCGAAATTGCAGTCATGACAGGGGTCACAGGCAGCCCGTCATTGGGTCAATTGTCGCTCCAGGAGTCTGGTTTGGATTAGATTCCCCCCTCCACCCCGCTTTATCATGTGTCTTTATGCGACTTGGCAACTTCGTAGTATTGTCTTTCACATTCGGATCCTTTGTAGGCTTTGGATCAACCATGTTCTTGGCACTCGTGCAAACAAAATCATCCTTCTTACCCATCTGCAAAATCGAATGTTAGTCTTAACTAACAATGTCAATAATCATCATATAATACCTAAGCCTACGAGACTTGGCGTCCGATGAGTGGTGTGTCCCAACCCAATATCTAAACTGTTCTAGAAACAACTTCTCTCTGATACCAACTTGAAACGCCCTATCCCAGATCGTAACTACGAAGGGGTTATCTATTCCCGATATACTAAGTGTTTTGAGCAATTCGTTCAGTTTTTATGTCTTAATTCCATAATTAGTCATTTTCATGCTTATTATGTGAATCAACATTCTAGAGTTAATATGCGGAAATAGTTAGAGTCGTTATGCAACATAAAAGTATTGGGTCTTTACTTAACTAACTTTAAGATTCGACAACATGTGAGTTTTTCCCATAGGCTTACATAGTTTAATTGATCCTAGCACTACCCAGTCTTCACACCACCTATCTTCACTGGGCCGCCAATCCAATACTTAGGCATGATCCTTACCCCGATCACCATCTTTTCTTGAAATACCAAAGAGGTGTAAGTAACTCGACAATTACTTAGTAAATGCATACTCTAGCGACTTATATACATGAATGAATGATATGAAGATCATGAACATAAATAGGATTAAAAACTTAGGATCTTCTGGCTAAATCAGGATTAAGACCATTGTGTTCAGACATGTCGAGGTTGGCAGAATCTTTCCATTCCCCAAGCCACTCGTCCTTCTACGATGTCTTTATCCTAGACATAGCCTGTGATAACCCGTATCCAAAATACGGTCAACGGGTAGCAGAAAGTCAACCAGGGGTAGAATTGTCATTTTACCAGTGTCAGGGGTAAAATGGTAATTTTATCAAAAGTCGAGATGGAAGCCGAGACGGGCCGAATATTCTTATATTTTAATATAAAGAATGTTCACAAGACCAGAGTTGGAGAAATCGGAGCAGAAACATGTTTTTCGGTGAATCGGGAATGGAAACCGACAAAACCGATAAAACTTCAAAAATTCATAACCGGAGCTACGGGTGTCCGTTTGAGGCGATTCAAAATGCTAAATTCATAAACTAGCATGAAGAATCTGATTATAGAGGTTTGAGGATTTATGGGATCAACCAGAGATATTCTAAAATATTAAAACCAAGAACCATCAAACCGAGCATTGGAGTTAATGGGGAGTAGTGGCTGGTTAAGGGCGGTTTAGAGGTGATTTTTGGGCAACAAGGTAGAGTAATTTATTCTGAAAATGGAGAGGGAGACGTGGCATAAAGGGGGAAAAAGGACATGTGATTAAAAGAATCTTGCAAAGGTGAAATGAATGGAGGAAATACATTGAATCTTCTCATCATTTTGTTCTCATGCGTGTCATACAAAGAAGAGATGCATTGGATTTACTAATTTTATGAGCTGGTGTCGTGGCTTGTGGAGGAAGCAAGGAGATGACATTTGTCACACATCAAACTCACTTTCTTCACAATAAAAAGAACCCTCCCTTGGTTCATTGGATTCACCCAACAAAAACAAAGAAAAAGAAAGAGAGAAGGAGCAAAGAGCGTAAGAAGAGAGGAGAAGAAAAGGAGAGAGGAAGAGAATAAAAGCGTGAGAAGAAAGAAGAAAGAAGAAGAAGAAGAAGAAGAAGAAGAAGAAGAAGAAGCAGAAGAAGAAGAAGAAGAAGAAGAAGAAGAATATATATGGTATAAGAACGATAATTAATGAATCTATATATACGGGAATTAAGACGACATTAAAATATGGTTAAACCTAAACAAACGTATAGAATATTGTAACGGGATTGGGGTTTAGGTTTAATAGCGGGATTGGGTAATGAATCAAATTAAGCTAATAATGAGACGTCGGGGAGTTAGTAAGTTTACTAACTCTAAACCGACGGACCGGGAAGTTAATAAATGATGATTAGGTTTGGTTAAGAATAAGAAGTGTGGTGATTGGTGAACCGTCTACGGGTTAGCGAGCCGCTAACCTAAGGTAGCGGGCGTAAATTGGTTAAAAGATGATAGCAACCCTAATAAGCCTGCTTGTATGTGATGGTGTGATTGATTGTGATTGCGTGATTGGTTGTTGTGATTATTGTTATTGTTGTGAGCTTGTGTGCAGGCTTGTTAGACTGCTCGGTGTTGGGCCGAGTAGTTATTGCGGACACTTACTCCGGTCACGGGATCGGGTAAGTTAGTGGTGCTGACTAGGTATCTTACCTAGTCAGATCGGTGGTAGTATAGAGGCTTGCGGAATGGTTGGGGATTTACTATTGATATTGATTGCGTGATCTGTGCTAGAGTCTCAGCGAGTCTGCGTGTTTATATTTCTGCACTAGGACTCTAGGGTGCGTTAGATTCCGCAAGCCTAGGTTTTGTTTACGTGCTGGTACTTCCATCCCGATTGGATCCACGGGAATTGAGAACCTGGTCAGCTTAGCCTGGCGGGTGCGAACCTATGGAGTGACGTCTGTAGGGTGTAGTCCGGAGAATACGGGGTCGCGTCCTAGGGCCGGACTGCATGGAAGCTCGGGTTGCCGGGGGTAACCAGATTCGCCGCGTATCGATGGACAGAGAACGGTGTCCTAGTCGTTGTGTGGACGGCTAGGAGTCATGTGGGTTAGTTACCATATCGGTAACAGTGGAAACCCGTGGAAGTCACCAAGTTCGTAAGGGCCCAGTGTTGTTTTATTAGTTCTTTCGTTGCGCGATAGATAGATCGAGTCCAATCGAGGACATGTGCCGCAGTGCCTTCGATTTCCTTAATTCTCTTGTTTTGGCTATTGCTTGATTGTGTGTGGGTTGACACGTCGTGGTAGTGCGTGATCGACCGTTTATTCCTGCTGATTGTTATTTTGGGTTTTGGGGCGGGAATCTGTAGACTCTAGATAGATTAGAAGCCGTTAGTGGGGAGCCGATTCACTGGGTGATCTTAGATCGCTCATTATACTCTTTTTGTGTTTTTCAGGTTTAGGTAGCGACGGGCGCGGGAGGGCCTCGGTGTGGTTTCGGGTTGCTTGTGACGGGATTTGATTCGTGGGTTTATTTTGGGTGTTTTCTCGGTTCGGCGTTATTATTATTTCGTGTGTTGATTTCTTTGTATATTTGACTTGACGATTGTTTGTGAAATTCTATTAAACGTTGTACTCAACGTTGATTACTCAGAAATGAAATTGTTTCCCTGATATGAGGTTTTAGTCCGAACCGACACAACTCGTTGAAGTAGTGCAAGTGGTACCGCTTGTGCTATGGATATGAGGATAGCGGAGTTGAGGATAGATTGGTGCGAGCCTTCGTCTCAAACCGAACTATCTTTGGCTTCGTCTTGTGGCGAACTTTTCCCGTTCGACTTGCTCGGGTTCGATCGGTCATGTTCTTGTTTGATTGTTGACCGGTCAGCTCGACGGTCAGCGGAGAATGGGAAAGGGGCGTTACAGAAAGGTGGTATCAGAGCATGGTTCTGCATGGGTTTCGAAACATTTCATTTTGAGTGTTTTCCGTGTTTTATCGAGTCAAATGTGTCACACAAGCAACCATTAGGAAACCGAGCCGCGTCCGTTAAACCCGGGGTTAAGATGGGGAGTAGCAGTTTTTGTATTATTTGTACTAACTTATCGTTGAGTTGTGATTGCAGTCATGCAGCAGTGTGTCCTGGGTGGAGTGGAGATGTGTGTATGTGCGCGCGGAGCAGTTACAGTTGAGCGTCAGGAGTCCGCAGGGACCAGTCAGTCTCCCGCCAGCAATACCGGAGTACAGGACATGCAACGGATGTGGAGTATATGATTTCAGTTACATTGGTGTCCCCGAGCAGTAGGCCCGCATCTTCGAGAGCCGTACCATCCAGTACCGGGACCTGATCACTGTCCGTGGTGTGGTCACGAGGGCCATGGAGCATTAACTTGTCCTATCGTCGGACCAGGAGTGCGTGTACCCGATGGAGATCCGTACCGAGCACCAGTACTAGAGGACTACCGAGCGGGACCCAGTCGCAGAGATCCCGAGCTCAGTCAGCCGCCCGTTGTGCAGTTACCGGTTGTTCCGTTTTCCAGACCCGAGCCAGTGAGGACTTGCTAGTTGTATAGAGCGATGGGGTAACTATGATCATCAGACGTCCATATGTTACCGTGGACCGCGCCCAACGTCCGTTCCAGTTGTCAGATTTGTGGCCGCACAGGTCACGTTGCTCATCCTTGCCCGATAGCCGAGCCACAGCATGTTGGAGCACCATCTCGAGACACACACTCGCCACACTCTCCCGGCGCACCTGCCAGCGGATACTTCAACGAGCCGTTTTGCCAGTGGTGTTGGGCATTTCGGTCTTGCTGAAGGCGTTAGGATAAGATAGTTGTAGTTAGGCCAGGTAAGTTGGGGGCACTAACTCTATTCTTGTCTTGTAGATTGATCGGCGGATAGGCGACTTTGCGTGTCGCCTTTGACTTTTCTGATGTACCGCGGCGTCGTATGGGTTTTTGGATGTGATGACGGTCTTATGAGTAGACTCTGATCATAACCATGTACAGAAAACCTTATGATGTATGATATATCGTTTATGTATGTGGTGGATACAGAGTGTTCAGTTGATCGTTTTGAGTAGCATAGTAACTATTTGCATGAATGAGATGGTTCTGAAAGCAAATAGATTACTGTGTGAAATCAAATGATGAGCGGAACTGACGACCGTCCGTCATGACATGAACCCAGACCGACGACGCATCCGACCGATCATTAGATTGCGTGATTGTGTGGTGATTGCTTGTTTTCATTTTCATGCTTGTTGATTGCTTGATTGATTAAATTGTTTGTGCGGTAGTTGGCGTAGTATTAGCGAGCGTGGTTTGATAGATTGATCGTTTGGGGTCTTAGAGACCGTTGGGTTGCTAATTGCGCAGAAATTTGAGTAGTGATTTATCGCTTTTTCGGTTTTGGTAAAAAGGTAAAGTGTTAATTTTATTCTCGCTTTATTTCAAGTTTTGAGCCGACTTGAGGACGGTTGTGTTAAACCGTCGATTCACGAGGGAGCGGACTTATAGTATATTGTTATTTAATCACGAATAACCGTCGGGTACGTGATTAAGTAACCATATTTCTATGGGAAAGTGATATCGGGGATAGATCGGGATGAAACTAACTGTTTCAGTAAGTTGTTGTGTTGATTGTAGGTCGGAATGGCGACGCGATATGAATCCGAGACCGAACCCGAACCCAAAAGCGTGATGAAGTGTCAAGACATCGTGAGATAAGTGGACCGGACTGTGAAGCAGTGATTGGTGTCGTCGGTGGAAAGTTTATCAGTTTATCGAGCGACCGACAGAAAGAGCCGAGAAGTATGAAGTGAGCAACGAGAGTTGGGAAGAAGATTCAGTGAGGTTGTTGAAATCAGAAAGTCGAAAGCAGATGATCGGATTCTTGAAGAGTGTCTCAGGAAGAAGACAGAAAGTCACAAACCGAAGAATGTGGAAGTCGAGGCAAAGTGGGGAAGACGGAAGTAAGAAGCAGAGTAGAGAAGTTAACCGGGAGTGAGTTCAAAAATTGAGACCGATAAAGACAGTTGAGAGTGGAGCGGACCAGGGTACAAGATTGGGATGTCAGATCGGATCAGTGTTGAGGTCAGTGGTATGCAGCAGTAAGAAGCGTCAGAGTAGAGTGATGAAGCGACTTACAGGGTTCGGAACCAATTTGAAGTCTGACAGTGACGGAGAATTCGGGGAAGAATTCCTGTAAGTGGGGAAGAATGTGATAACCCGTATCCAAAATACGGTCAACGGGTAGCAGAAAGTCAACTAGGGGTAGAATTGTCATTTTACCAGTGTCGGGGGTAAAATGGTAATTTTATCAAAAGTCGAGACGGAAGCCGAGACGGCCGAATATTCTTATATTTTAATATAAAGAATGTTCACAAGACCAGAGTTGGAGAAATCGGAGCAGAAACATGTTTTTCGGTGAATCGGGAATGGAAACCGACAAAACCGATAAAACTTCAAAAATTCATAACCGGAGCTACGGGTGTCCGTTTGAGGCGATTCAAAATGCTAAATTCATAAAATAGCATGAAGAATCTGATTATGGAGGTTTGAGGATTTATGGGATCAACCAGAGATATTCTAAAATATTAAAACCAAGAACCATCAAACCGAGCATTGGAGTTAATGGGGAGTAGTGGCTGGTTAAGGGCGGTTTAGAGGTGATTTTTGGGCAACAAGGTAGAGTAATGTATTCTGAAAATGGAGAGGGAGACGTGGCATAAAGGGGGAAAAAGGACATGTGATTAAAAGAATCTTGCAAAGGTGAAATGAATGGAGGAAATACATTGAATCTTCTCATCATTTTGTTCTCATGCGTGTCATACAAAGAAGAGATGCATTGGATTTACTCATTTTATGAGCTGGTGTCGTGGCTTGTGGAGGAAGCAAGGAGGTGACATTTGTCACACATCAAACTCACTTTCTTCACAATAAAAAGAACCCTCCCTTGGTTCATTGGATTCACCCAACAAAAACAAAGAAAAAGAAAGAGAGAAGGAGCAAAGAGCGTAAGAAGAGAGGAGAAGAAAAGGAGAGAGGAAGAGAATAAAAGCGTGAGAAGAAAGAAGAAAGAAGAGAAGAAGAAGAAGAAGAAGAAGAAGAAGAAGAAGAAGAAGAAGAAGAAGAAGAAGAAGAAGAAGAAGAAGAAGAAGAAGGAGAGAGAAGTGGCGTGAAGAAGGAGGAAGAGAAGAAGAGCATGAAGAAGAAGAAGAGAGGAGAAGAAGAAGCGTGAAGGAGGAGAAGAGGAGAGAAGAGAAGAGGAAGAAGAAGAAGCGTGAAGAGGAGGGAGAGAAGAAGAAGAAGAAGAGAGAGGAAGAGAAAGAGAGAAAGAGAGAAGAAGAGCGTGAAGAAGAGGAGAGAGAGAGAGAGAAGAAGCGTGAAGAAGAGGAGAGAGAGAGAGAGAGGAAAAAGGAAGGAGAGAGAAGCGTGAGATGAGGAGAAGGAGAGGGGAAGAAGGAAGACCGGAGGAGAGAGAAAGAAGAGAGAGAAAGAGGAGAGAGAAATAAGAGAGAGAAATTAGAGAGAGAGATATGAAGATGAATAAGAGAGAGAGGAGGCGTGAAGGAGAGAGAAGATGGTCCGGAAGCTTGGTTAGAATTATGCGGTCAACGGTCAGGACGTTCGGGAAGCTTCGGGATTCGAGTTCGTGCATTCGGGAGGTTCGGGTTCCAGTTCGGGGGTCTCGGGATTCATACCGTGTCAGAGCCGCCATTTCCGTACCTATCTCACTGTGAGTCGGCTCACAAACTCGTAGATTCATATAGACCGGAAATCGATAAACCGTAGTGCTAGGATTGCATACCCGTTACTTAACCTAATTGGTACTTAATAATTAATTGGGCGTTTAATATTAAACCGGTTAGGATCGGATAAGCATGTTAGGGTTTAAAGAATTAAAAGGTTAATTGGTTGTGTGCCGCTAGGTTGTTAGTAATAATTGGGTGATGCATTCATATAGACCGTTGTTTAGGACTGTATATGCATATATATGGTATAAGAACGATAATTAATGAATCTATATATACGAGAATTAAGACGACATTAAAATATGGTTAAACCTAAACGAACGTATAGAATATTGTAACGGGATTGGGGTTTAGGTTTAATAGCGGGATTGGGTAATGAATCAAATTAAGCTAATAATGAGACGTCGGGGAGTTAGTAAGTTTACTAACTCTAAACCGACGGACCGGGAAGTTAATAAATGATGATTAGGTTTGGTTAAGAATAAGAAGTGTGGTGATTGGTGAACCGTCTACGGGTTAGCGAGCCGCTAACCTAAGGTAGCGGGCGTAAATTGGTTAAAAGATGATAGCAACCCTAATAAGCCTGCTTGTATGTGATGGTGTGATTGATTGTGATTGCGTGATTGGTTGTTGTGATTATTGTTATTGTTGTGAGCTTGTGTGCAGGCTTGTTAGACTGCTCGGTGTTGGGCCGAGTAGTTATTGCGGACACTTACTCCGGTCACGGGATCGGGTAAGTTAGTGGTGCTGACTAGGTATCTTACCTAGTCAGATCGGTGGTAGTATAGAGGCTTGCGGAATGGTTGGGGATTTACTATTGATATTGATTGCGTGATCTGTGCTAGAGTCTCAGCGAGTCTGCGTGTTTATATTTCTGCACTAGGACTCTAGGGTGCGTTAGATTCCGCAAGCCTAGGTTTTGTTTACGTGCTGGTACTTCCATCCCGATTGGATCCTCGGGAATTGAGAACCTTGTCAGCTTAGCCTGGCGGGTGCGAACCTATGGAGTGACGTCTGTAGGGTGTAGTCCGGAGAATACGGGGTCGCGTCCTAGGGCCGGACTGCATGGAAGCTCGGGTTGCGGGGGGTAACCAGATTCGCCGCGTATCGATGGACAGAGAACGGTGTCCTAGTCGTTGTGTGGACGGCTAGGAGTCATGTGGGTTAGTTACCATATCGGTGACAGTGGAAACCCGTGGAAGTCACCAAGTTCGTAAGGGCCCAGTGTTGTTTTATTAGTTCTTTCGTTGCGCGATAGATAGATCGAGTCCAATCGAGGACATGTGCCGCAGTGCCTTCGATTTCCTTAATTCTCTTGTTTTGGCTATTGCTTGATTGTGTGTGGGTTGACACGTCGTGGTAGTGCGTGATCGGCCGTTTATTCCTGCTGATTGTTATTTTGGGTTTTGGGGCGGGAATCTGTAGACTCTAGATAGATTAGAAGCCGTTAGTGGGGAGCCGATTCACTGGGTGATCTTAGATCGCTCATTATACTCTTTTTGTGTTTTTCAGGTTTAGGTAGCGACGGGCGCGGGAGGGCCTCGGTGTGGTTTCGGGTTGCTTGTGACGGGATTTGATTCGTGGGTTTATTTTGGGTGTTTTCTCGGTTCGGCGTTATTATTATTTCATGTGTTGATTTCTTTGTATATTTGACTTGACGATTGTTTGTGAAATTCTATTAAACGTTGTACTCAACGTTGATTACTCAGAAATGAAATTGTTTCCCTGATATGAGGTTTTAGTCCGAACCGACACAACTCGTTGAAGTAGTGCAAGTGGTACCGCTTGTGCTATGGATATGAGGATAGCGGAGTTGAGGATAGATTGGTGCGAGCCTTCGTCTCAAACCGAACTATCTTTGGCTTCGTCTTGTGGCGAACTTTTCCCGTTCGACTTGCTCGGGTTCGATCGGTCATGTTCTTGTTTGATTGTTGACCGGTCAGCTCGACGGTCAGCGGAGAATGGGAAAGGGGCGTTACATAGCCATTCGATCTAAGTTAAGCAGAATATTGAATAGTCAAACTCTATGAATAAACAGTTTAATCGAAATCACATATCCAACCCGATCTTATCCTAGCCAGTGAACTAGTCTCGCATTCGAGCCTTAAGTCCCAGTTCGTACTCACCGTTTCCTGGCGGTTTGATGATAGCCAAACACTGAACTTATGGACGTTACTCGTCAATCCAACTATCGCCTCGATCAAGCCTCACCTTCCGACTAGCCTTCTCTTGACGATTTCCGTTAACTTGTTCTTTCCTTCTACGTGTTCTCAGAGAATTTTCCCTTTGTGTGTGTGATGGCCAAGTTTTGCCCGTCCTTTGGCATTTATAAGGCAGTTGGTCAGTATTCTGCTAATAGACACGACTTTCCTTTGACAAATCGGATTCCAAGACGAACCATCGCGATTTGTCACTCGCACCGGTTCGGGTGTAACTAGCCAACCGTTCAGCTTAATCGGTCACACATGCCGACTAGCTGCCTTTAGTGACGATCCAACTGACTATACTAGCTCACCACACTTCCCAGTACTAAGTTGAGCTACCTGACTGCCTATCGAGCTGATCCAATTGGTTTAGCTCGATGATTCAACTGGTTCAAGTTAATTATCTCAACAACTTAACCTTTTACGTTGATTTTGACTAAGTCTCACACTTGATCTTAGCCGAATGGATCGATCCCTTGATTCCACCACGAACTTGTACATCCGGATTTCCTTTCCAGCCAAATTCTTTCCTTGATCCGATCTTAATCCTTCCTTTGATCCTTTCAACCTTGTTAGACTCGGTATATCCGAGTTTGGGTGAGTATAACCAGCCCACAATCCATCCATGGTAGAGTTCCTAGGTTGTCCGGTCACTCAAGGATACCCACCCCCTTATATAGCCAAAATAATTTGTTTGTTCTCGGCACCATGATATGTCCAAAATCTCTATTATTATCTGAATCAATTAAATTGATTCAGAAAATAATTATTTTCACCATGGACGAGTTTCTATGTTTCTTCTACATGTCTTCCCCTAACTCGGTCATGGTGAACCCTAACGATCATATAGAGGATCGGGGATGTTACACAATGCGGCTCAAATACAGAAGTCCTCACTGACTTCTTGTACGCTCGCGACCTCCCTAATCATACACTAGGAATAACTAGCTAACTAACTATATATAAATAATATTTATATTTATAATCATCAAACAACTAAACAATTTAGTCAGTAACGAAAACAAGGGGTTAAATAATCTATAATCGTATCTGTAATTTTTCAAACATCCTAGATAGACTTAGCAAACAAACAGAACACACTATATATTATACTAGCTATATTAGAAAGTGAAAGGTGAAACCGAAGAGTTGCGGAATAGTCCTCACCTTAGCCAAATCAAACATGATAAAACGACGATTGAAAAAATAACAGTTAAAGCGGTTGGAGTTAAGAAAACGCCACTTCGGAAAGCTACGATTGTAAATAAATTTTTCATAAATATATTTTTCATAAATAGACTTGCCATAAAAGACTTTTATAAATGAAAACTCTCAAAAAAGAAACTTTCCTAAATAAATTAGGGTTTTCGATGAAAAAACGTATCTGTAAAAATAGGCATAACTTTTTAACCATATCACGAAATGCAAATAAGAAAGCAGATCTGAAAAGATGGTTTCAAGAGCTTTGCATCGATATAAAACACGCTCTCTGGTTTCTCTTTTTTCACCGGCAAAACGCTCTCTAAATTGGTTGCTCGCAAATCCGAACTACATTGATCCTCCTTAGAAAACACTCATAACTTTCAAAAAAACCTAAACAAAGAACCGCTTGTGGATATGGATAGATATGAGGGTCAGGGACATCCTTACCAAAATTCAGATTGATACGATACGATTTGACTATTTGTTTCTCTTTTCTCCCCAAATGCATTCGATCACTTATAGGCACTGCACATATACATTTTAGAAAACGGTTATAAGTTCCGACTCATATCCCCGATTTGGATTAAGCTGGCATTTTTGAAATAAGAGATTTAAGGATTATAAATTGATAGGTTGATCGTTTTGTGGATACACACAGTTCTCTGGGAAATGGCTTCAAAAGTTGACGGCAAATTTCTAACGGGATTTTGATAGGCTTCGCCAGAAAGTTTTCTGTGCAGGGAAAATAAATAGAAGAAGGCTATTTATTGGAAAAACTCACCTAGGGTTTGTTCTAGGGATATTGGGCTTGATGGGCTGAAATAAAGAAAAAAAGAAAGAAAATAAAAATTGCATTGTTACAATTCTCCCCACTAACAAGGAATTCGCCCTCGAATTCAGATCCCGATTCGAATGCTAGCTTACAATTCCAAAAAGCTCTAGGAAATATAACCTCATCTGATTCTCGGACTCCCAGGTTTCCTCATGAATATTGTCTCTCTCTCCCTAGAGACTCTGACAATCACAATCACCTTCCCCTGGATTGCCATCTCATGTCTCTCTAAAACCATATCTTTACCGAAATCATTGGGTGGCTGCTGAAAATAAGTTATGGCTCTTTGAAAACTTTCCTCAGCACCAACACATGAAACACATTGTGGAAGCCTGTCAACTCTGATGATAAACCCAACTGATATGCTACTGATCCAATACGCTCAATAATAGGGTATGATCCCATGTACCTCGGCTTAATCTTCTTATGCTTTCGACTCTTAGCAACTCCCTGAAATGTCATCACTTTGAGGTATTCTAAGCCCACCTAAAAATCCAAATATCTCTTTTGCTTATGTGCATAACTCTTATGACAATCACATGCTTCCTTTAGTCTCCTCTTGATATTTTCACTTGCTCAAACGTTTCATGAACCATTGCTGCTTATAATATGTGCTCTCCCAATTTTGCCCAAGATAGTGATGTATAACACACTCTATCATAAAGAGCCTCCTTTTCGATCTGCTCACACAAGGCCTTATCCTTTCCTTGAGCTTGATGAACCCTCCAAATAAATCAACCTGATCCAATGCCTCAAAATACATTGTCTCTCCCTCTGCGATAACTGTAATAATATGAGACTAGTCGTCGTCCTGGCCAACTCTTGAATACATGGTCCATGAAATGTAGCTCATGCCCCTACTCAAAGCGTCTGCCACATGATGTCCTTACTCGAATGATGAGTGATCACCAAATCACAATCTGCCAAAAAATCGATCCATCTGCGATGCAACGCTTTACCACCAACAAAACGCAATTAAATCCTAGGTAGAGAAAACTATGTTTGATCCCTACTCTATTGAAAATTTTTTGTCTTCGAATCTGTGGAACTGTTTCCTTCCACTTAATTTCTAACCAAAACGCAAAATATCATTTATCCTTGGTACATTCTAACAACGACTTTAAAATTCAACATGAGACCACTTACCATCGCATATGTCCATCATGATCGATTACTCACTTTGATGGGGTGTTTAAATTTCTAGCATCCATTTCTTAAAAAATATTTCATCACTGCAATATATTTCCAAATTGAGCAGAATGGATTCCACCTTTATCTTTGACAATTTTCAATATTAATGCTTAACCATATGCATACAGGGAACGACCTGTTGTCATACCTGCTATTCCAAACTTATGGAAACAACACTCATTTTTCAAGTTGTTTCAAACTTGAATGAGATGCTTTACTTTCAATTGCATTCTGTATTACCACGCCACAGTGGGTCCTCCACTTTAAAATGGATTCTTCTCTACAATTTTTCAGTTTCGTGTCATTACAGCGATAATTGTCGCACAAGCATATATCCTTATCTTATTTCATGCTAAAAGAAGATGTTAGCCATGTCCATTATGACTTCTTAATATGTATGACGATCCATTATATTTCCGCTGAGCTCACTCAAATGCCAAACTGGCCTTCAACTGAAGATTTCCTATCTTGTCATTTGGTTGTAGTGTTTTTAGAATATATTCTTCCGGGTTTCCATCGTCATTAAGTTTTATGTTCTCTACTTTGTCATCCAACTGTGATATTTTACAAATACCACTGTTTGGTTTTTCATTCGCATTAAAATTTGTATTGCATTCGGTTTTTAATGTTTTCTAGGAATTTAGATATTTCAAAAAAAAAAATTATGATTAGTGTTAACTTTTTTTTTGTCATTTGTTAATTTGACTACGAACAGGTAACATCCACCATGACACGTGTTCAAATAAAGGTTAAGAGTGTCCGCATCGGACACTTTCCTCCGGTCGTTAAAAGAATTACAGCGATCAAAATCACAAACGCAAAACAAAACAAAACAAAACAAACCTCGCGAAGTCGGACCGTCGATCTTGATACGTCATCAGCCACGTCACTGCACGGACACGTGCCAGTCACGGCCCACATGCCACTTGATCCATTGGCTCGTTCGGTGTTAGCCTCCGGTCTCTGTTTTCTACGCGCTGTTTCGCTTTCTTCTATCTCTCTCTATTCCCCCAAAATTTGGGCACAGAATCTCTCTCTTCCAGAAGAAAAAGTCTTCTCCTTTTATTAAAAAACCCTAGCACGACTCCGCCGTCTTTGCTTTGGTTCAGAGTCTTGAGGATTAATTTCGCGGCAGATTTGGTGGGTTTTTACATTTCTGGGTTAATCGTTTGGAATCGGCTGTAGATGTCAATTTTTCCGGTGATTTTGTTGTTTTATAGACTTCCCAGTTTTATTTATTTGGAAGCAACGATTTTATTTCTCGAAATTGAATAGCTTTATGTTTGGTCTTTTTAGATTGTGTAAATCGCTTGTTGTACACCATATATGGTAAACATAAAGCTGAAAGCTTGGTTTCAAGTTTCACTTCATCGAAACTCTTGTTTGATTTGGAAACTTATGCATCTTTTGTTTTCCTCCGCAGCTGGATCATTATCCATTTCTGACTTGTTTGTAATTGGTTGTGTTGAAGAGCGTTTGAGTTGAAGGCTATTGGTAATCATTTTGGAATCTTTGCGCGATATTGATCACAGAGTTTTGTTTCCTGTCAGTGCCATATGGCTGAAGACAGCCTACGGGTTAGTATCATGTCTTCTGGTTTAGACGTTTTACTGAATGGTGAAGATGCCAAGGAGAACCCTTCAAAAACTCGTATTGTTCTACATTTTGATTATTCTGTTCACCGGCCTCTAGAACGGACTATTGAATTCATATTTGGTCTACCAGAAAAGTCAATTGGTCCATTGTATGGCAATGTAAACAGTAGCTTCATTCCAGCCATAATCAAGAATCAATTCTCCAAGATTCATTGTGAGTTAGATGCTTCGGTTACTCAGAGAGAAGGAATCTTTCTAGTTAATCACGGTGTTGGACCTCCTATTGTTGGCCTCGAAGAGTATAGCGTATGTGGTGATATCAGGATTGTGAAGCCGCCTCTTGTATTGGAGAGCTTAGCACTCTTCAGCAGCGCCAGGGCTAATGCTTGTATCTGGAAAGGAAAATGGATGTATGAAGTTGCTTTAGAGACCTCGGGAATTCAACAACTTGGTTGGGAAACTATATCTTGTCCTTTCACAGACCAGAAAGGTGTGGGTGATGCTGATGATTCATATGCTTTTGATGGTCGAAGGGTAAGCAAATGGAACAATGAATCTGAACCTTATGGGCAATCATGGGTAGCTGGTGATGTCATCGGTTGCTGCATAAATTTGAACTCTGATGAGATATCTTTCTACAGGAATGGTGTCTCCCTTGGGGTTGCATTTTCTGGTATCAGAAAACTTGGACCTGGATTTGGGTATTACCCTACTATTTCTCTCCCCCAAGGTGAGAGATGCGAGTTAAATTTTGGTGCTTACCCGTTTAAGTACCCTGTAGAAGGTTTCCAACCTCTTCAAGAAGCTCCAAATCGAAGTCCTTTTTGCAACAGAGTTACTACGATGCTTCTCAAGATTGCTGGATAGGCGGGACCGCTCGTTGGCAGATATATTAAGTAGACTGAGGAGGTTTGCCTCGGTTGAAGAACTCTTCTCCCCTGTTTCCCGTGCCATATGCGATGAGTTCTTCTATGTACTTGAGCAAGACCTTTTGTTGCCTGGGTGCATTTCTGTCGTTCCTCTTGAAGATTTTCAGAACTTGATGTGCTTCTGGAGCCCCCACAATCTCATTTGATCTTTGAGCATGTAGTAAACGCTCTTGCTTGGGGCTGCAAAACAGCGACGCTGATTCTTACCGAATGTCCAATGCTCAGGACCTTATCCCTATCTTGCGTTGGCTTGTCATTTGCTAAGACGGGAAGAGTTGATGGTACAATGGTGGAGGTCGTTGCATTTCGAGTTTTTGTTCGAAGGTTTCTTGTCATGCATGAGTTCCAACAAGCATGACTTACAGCAATTGATGTCTGTTGTTTGCTGGCCTGGATCCTATGAAGATATATCCTTTTTTTTGACATCAAATCTCCATTTTATTAAAGATTCAGTGTTCGGCTCTCTTCAAGAGAGAGCCAATCGGGTACCGATGAACTTACATGGGAAAACAAAAGACCGCGTGCTCTAGCTTTTTTAGCAAAGACAATCAGCACGGGTATTAAACTTTCTACTAACATGCTTAATACAAAAACTTGGAAAGAAAATCTTAAGAGCGCGGAAATCTTCCAATTCCGATGAGAAGGAGGGCCATTCCATTGGATCATCTAGCATACTAATGAGTTCCATACAATCCGAGAAAAAGCAAGCGCTAGACAGATGTAGCTTCGTTACTCTTCAGCATTTCGAAACCTTCTGAAGATATATCCTACGAGTGTAGCATGAGATTTACGGTTTCTGCTCTCTCTGAAGCCATCAACAAGGTATGATAGAATCTTTTTGGCTGATTTTCTTTTGCGATAAAATATCCCAGGCATAAGTCTACTCTGGATATAATTTTCTGGAACATAATTTATTAATACTATATTGGAATTCAGATTGAGGAGAAGCAGAGGAACCTCTGTCTCTTGGTCATACAATTCATACCACCTGTATCACCTCCCCAACTTCCTGGTTCAGCGTTCAGGGGATTCCTACAGAACCTTTTATTGAAGAACAGAGGTGCAGACAGGAATCTAGCCCCTTCGGGAGTTACACGTGTTTCAGTTCTTGTCTCTTTGTTCTCGGTTATACTCCATTTTTTTGTCAGAAGGTTTCGAAATGCTGAAGAGTAACGAAGCTGTCCGTCACAATGTTGGTTTTCTTCACAGAGGTGGTCAGCAGAAGTTCCCACTGAGTTTGTTTCTTAAAAATGATCCACACCGAGCTGATATCACTAGGCTCGGCGGGTTGTTTAGTCATATATCGAAGTCCTACCCCACAGATCATCAAGAAGAAGAAATAATACGGTGGGAAGAAGGTTGTATGGATGATGAACAGAATAGAGTAACTCAAACAACTGAGTAGAAGCCTTGCTGTTGCTTAGCCTATGATACAGATCTTACTAAATCCTTGAAGGATCGAGGAAAAAATACTGCTAAAAGTTCTCCTGGTCAATGCAGATCCATTCCTGAGAGATCCTCTCATGTTACTGCAGAATTTAGTGCTGGAAGTTTCAGGGAAGAAATAGAGGACAAGCCTAGCACAAGTAATCAGTCTGACCTTGACTTTTATTGGCCAGTAAGATTGGTAAGGACTACACTACAAGAGAGTAGAATATCATCGGCTATACTAAGCGAAGAAGAACTATTGGATGCTCTATTGCTACTATACCACATAGCTGTCGCTCCAAATTTTAAGAAGGTAAACTTAGTTCTTCCTTTTTGTTACATGATGCAACCCGATTATGCTTGAAACGTTAATAGGTTTTCCTTTTACTTAGGCATCATATTACATGTCTCAACAATCGGAATCAATATCACTTCTTGAAGAAACGGATAAACAGATAAGAGAACGGGCTTCTGGTGACCAATTAAAGCGCTTGAACGAAGCTCGCAATAACCACATGGAAGAAGTGATGGAGTGTGTTAGACATTCTGCATGGTAAGTTTCACTTAAACCTTGGATTACGGTATAGAGCTAGTGATAAAGGGGTTTCAGTCAAATTTATGTGTGACAATATTACAATGCTTATATCTCATTGTTTTCGCCATTCCTCAATCCTCATTCTGAGTCACTTTTTATAGGTTTCGCATCTCATTGTTCTCTCGGTGGAAGCAAAGGGGAATGTATGCATTGTTCATGTGGGTTGTACAGTTACTTCTGATTCTCAGCAAAATGGATTCTGTGTTTGTTTATATTCCAGAATTCTACCTTGAATCTTTGGTATATAGCTTTTGCTTATTCCACTTTAGGAGATGTTCCTACAACTTTATTTGTTGTGTTATCTCTGTTTTTCAGCGAAATCCTTAAGTTTACAGTTTCTTCTGGTAATTGTTTCCTCAGGTAGATTGTTTCCATGTGCTTCGCAAGAGTGATCCTCCGTTTGTTTCATCAACAACATTTATCAAACAAGGACTATCATCATTTGTATGCCTAATCTCCTGTCACACTTTTTGTTTGTCTTTTTCTTCATCATGGCTGAGTTTAGTTAGTTAGCTTTAGTTCAGTTGCACAACGGCTCTAACATGGCCATTGCGAATATTATTGGGTTTTCAGATCACTTTCGTAGTGACACACTTCAACGATTGTAGGATATCGAACACAGATCTTAGAGATCTACTTCTCCAATCAATATCTGTCTTGGTACAGTACAAAGAGTACTTGGAAGCTTTTGAGAACAAGGAAGCAGCTACTCGGCACATGCCTGCAGCTCTACTGTCAGCGTTTGACAACAGATCTTGGATCCCTGTCACAAATATATTTCTTCGTCTTTGCAAAGGTTCTGGGTTTAGTTCTTTGAAGAACGGGGGGAGTCTTCGTTTTCATCTACTGTCTTCCAGGTTGGTTTGATATACTCAACATCGTTCCTATTTGATCCTCAGTCTGCGTATTAGATTTTTATGTTCTTTTGGTCTAGGCTCTTCTACGTGATGCTTGTATCAATGATGGTGAATTACTCTCTACTTTTCTTAACTGGCTATTCAACACGCTGCGCTGGACCATCACCGAATTTTCTGTCTCAGTGCGAGACATGCAAGAAAAGTATCAGGTCAGATAATAATATTAAGCTTGGATCCATTTTATCGATCAAGATTACCGGATTTGGATTCATCTTTATCTTTATGCAGGTAATGGAGTTTCAGCAAAGGAAATGCTGTGGGATATTTGAGCTCTCAAACAATCTAGCAAGGGTCTTAGAGTTCTGCACTAACGCAATACCACAAGCATTTCTTGCTGGGACGGACACAAATCTTCGTAGGTTCACTGAGTTGATTCTTTTCATCTTGAATCACATGACCTTGACAGTAGATGACGAGTTCTTTGATCTGTAAGTTTATAAAAAATGTTCCAATCAGCTCTAAAACGGTTGAACCCTTCAGAGAAAACGAGCCATAATAGATTTTTCTTTTCTTCGGCCAGGTCACTTAGAAGACAAGGACAAACCAGCCGAGGGATCTTATTAGCTCCTTTAGTTGGTATAATCTTGAATCTCTTGGAGGCTAGTGAAGATTCAAAACAGAAGCAACAACATGACGTGATTGGTCTTTTCGCAAGCATGGACTGTCCTGATACAGTCTATTACGGGTTTCAATACCTCTTGGAATATAATTGGGTATGTAAGCTCTAAAATCTAGTTTTAACTTGTTTACTTCCGTTACCAACACAGCTTTAGAAAAAAAAAGAAAAAAAAAGCATTTTCAGGACGGTTCTGTAAGCGGGGTGAAGAAACTTGGACATCTTCAGAGTTTCTTGAACCACCTCGTAAACCGAACTTCATCACAAGAACCTGCAAGAATCGAGGCATTGTTCAACAAAGACACGACAGATTTAGATGACAACACGTGCTGTATCTGCTACGCGGGTGACGCTAATGCGATGATGGTTCCGTGTTCACTTGTTTTCTTCTTGTACATATGAGAAGCGTTGGACCGGTAAACCTGTGATCTCGGTCGCTAGTTTGGTTTGGTTTGGTTACACAAAACCTGCTTAAGTACAAAAAAAATCTGGCAACTACAATTTGCCCGCTTTGACATTCGAATCTTTAAATTTTAAAAAACTTCGAAATTCAACAGAAAACAAGCCATCTTATTTCATTTTTCTATCCTCTCCTCTAGGATTTCATAATGAAGTATCTTATATATCGGGTTCGAAGTTATGTTGTCATTCAATTTGGTTTGGTTTATACTTTATATGTAATAGAATGCTGTTTATTAAGAGCTTATTTATGTTTGTTTTTATATTTTCTTACAAAAATATTTATGATCCATCGAGTGATCCGAAAGAATTGCGGTTCATTTTGACAATCCGGTTGTAAAGATTTCATTTTCTAAAACAATTTACTGTATAAACATAGATCCAGAAAGAAGAAGAAGAAGAAGAAGAAACAATTACACAGATGATAAACAACGCAATATATTATATATGTGATATATCTATTACCAGTAAATCGCATATTTTAGAAGGTCAAACTTAAAACTATGTTACAAAAAGATGGAAAGTAAGGAAATTAAGAAGACCATACGTGAGTTTAAACATGAAGAAGACAAAACAGAAACACAAAGTCATATGTTTTTTGAGAGTGTTAATCAGAATCAGTTGATTTGACCAGGTTGTCCTGAGCTGTAACGTGGTCTTGGTCTCCTTCTTAACAAACTTGTTACCATCGCCATAAATCCTCTTTCTTGAACCTATTTCATCAACATAACTGTGGATTTTACTACGCATAACATCAAATTTCAGTTAGGGTTTAGTTCCTATATTCTTAAATTAACTTCTTCTTTTTTTTGTCAACTATATATGTATATTAACTTCTTTTTTCTGCACGCTTAGTTACAATTCTCAAGGTGATGCACTCGCTAGTTCAGCCCCTAAACACTTGCTCTCGCTAATCTCACCTGATGTTAATTATTTATATAATCCATGGAGAAGAAATGAGCTGACAAGATTGAGAACATATAGAGCTTACGGTTTCAGTTCCAGGGTCTTCTGATGATGATGAAGGTGGAGATATTGAAGATGACTCAAGACCAAGACACTTCAATATGGCTTGAACAGTTTTGTGAAAGGCAGAACATGGAGAGTTGAGAAGAGAGTGGTGATCTTCTTTTTCTTCATCTTCTCTGCCACTTCTTCTCTCTTCTTCTCCATTAACTTCCATTTTTAACCTCTTTCTCTACCTAATTCTTCTTCTTCTTCTGCTGCTCAATGCATTAAGTGTTGTGTTTCATTTGACCTCACCTGCTTCTCTGTGTTCTTACACTCACACCTTACCTTGCATTTAATACCCTTTTTTTTTTTTTTACTTTTCTATTCATAATTTTATACGTCTTTTTATTTAATGATTAAGATAACTAAGGTGACAAAGCAACTAAATCGCATTAACAATTAAATGGAGGAAAAATCAATTTGGTTCATTTTTCTATATTCCAAATTACCGTCAAATGATTTGATATTCTGAAAAAGAACAGCAAATAAAACGTAATTTATTTAAATAATCGTTATAGGACTGAGTAGTTTGGCTTATAAATTGGAATAGTATATGTTGTTTTTTGCTGATTTAAAATCTGTAATCTTTTTTAGGGAATATGATACTTAAAATAAGAAATCTTCTAACTTTTTAAAGGATTTTTTTGTTTAATTTATAGACAATCTTATAATTCTTTTATTTTAAAATTTTGGGATTGTAAATGTAAAGATAAAAATTTATAAATTATTCATTCACATCATTAATAAAACTATAAATGGAAATTTCGCTCAATATCAACTGAACGCAAAAAAAAAAGTTCAGATCTTATATTGAAAAAGGAAGCCAAATTCAAACGAACATTGAGTATAAAATTGGATTATAGTGCATTCTATTAATTAGATTATATTAATATATAGTTGGGGTTGATCCGAAATAGATGTGTTGGCGAACTCAGAGAGCTTTGTTTCTTACTGTTCATAATTTTGCTTATGGATCTTTATTTTTGTCGTCCTCTTTACCTCTTTGGAACAAGGTTCCCTTTGCAATAGAGAGCCTACTCTTACGAAACACAAATAAATGTTTGTATTTATTAGTCTCGGCCTTTTATTTTGTCTTCTTTTGTTTACAGCCTAAAAATAATATTTCTTTTATGTTATCCATATACTACTTGTATTTTTCTAATATATGAAATTATTCATCACGTCTTGTTATGTTCTAATTTATTTACTGTTGGAAATTTAATGTTACAATTATTATATTATTATTACTTGGATTAAATTTAATAACTATATTCTCCTTCTCGTCTCTATTCACTCGTCTTTTATAGTTTATTCTTTCCCGAACCAAATAAATTGGTATTAATTAGTTTAATTTAAAGGATGATGCAGTGATAAAAATGTGAGAAATATGATTCCATAGCAATGGATAATTGAGAAATTAGTTCTCTCTCATCTCACACTATTCACTTATACTATTCACTCACACAAAACCAATTATATCCCTATTTTTACTAAATAATTACATATCCATTTTTCTCTCTTTTTACACTTTTATTAAAAAATTCAATATTTTCTCTTTCTTCTTTTGGGGGGGGGGGGGGAAAGAAAGAATAAACAAAAAACAAAAAAACAAAAAGAAAATAATAAGTGGGTTAAACATATTTATACCAATAATTTTGTATAATAAGTGGGTTAGCTTTCAAATATTTATGATTTGATTTGGGATTTAGGTTTTAGTGTTTAGGATTTAGAGTTTAGTGTTTAGGTTTTTAGGTTTTGAGGTTTAGGGTTTGGGGTTAATGTTTAGGAGTTAGGGTTTAGGTTTGGGTTTATGCTTGGGTTTAGGGTTTAGGGTTTAGGGTTTAGGGTTTAAGGTTTGGGGTTAGGGTTTAGAGTTTAGGGGTTAGGGTTTGTGTTTATGGGTTTGGGTTTAGGCTTTGGGGGTTAGGGTTTAGGGTTTAGGGTTGTATGTTAGGGTTTAGGGTAACCCTAACCCCTACAACCCTAAACCCTAACCCCCAAAGCCTAAACCCTAAATCCTAACCCCAAACCCTAAATCCTAAACCCTAACCCCCAAACCCTAAACCCAAATCCCTAAACACAAACCCTAATCCCTAAATTCTATACCCTAACCCCAATCTTTAAATTTTAAACCCTAAATCCTAACCCCCAAAACTCTTAACTACAATAAATTTTATTTTATTTGATACATATTATTATATTATCTAGGGAACATGAGTATTTAATGAATTTGGGTCCACAAATCAAATTTGACACAAATAGGGGACATAAGTATTTATTGGTTTGGGTCCACCTTCTCTTTCCACCCTTACCACACGTTCTCTTTTATAGGGGACAAAAACATTTAATGAAATAGTAGCCAACAAATGTTCTCTTTCTAGGACACATGGGGTGATGTCATCAACCACTTCTTTCTTCTAGGGGCAAAATGGGCTACAATAAAAATTGGTAATTAATCAAATCTAATTTTTTGGTCATAGTTCCACCACACCTAATTTTTGCATTATCCATTGTCCACCACCTCTTTCACCCTAAAAATGTTGACAAATTCTACGACATTCTAAAGCAAATGCTAATTAAAGCGATATTTTATACTGAAAGAAAAGTACCCAAACAAATTCTGAAATCCTCATTAGAGAACTTCAAGATAAGATTGATCTTGTCCTGATGAATCTATTTTTACAGATGAAATCCTTAATCTAAGAGGTCAGCTTTTGACGGCCTACAAGGAAGAAGAAGCTTTCTAAGAGCAAAAGAGTAGGACTACTTGGCTCCGGTTCGGAGACAACTTCACAAAATTCTTCCAAGCTATCACGAAACAAAGGAGAGCGAGAAATAGGATTCTAGGCGTGCTAGATAATAATGGTTGTTGGGTAGATGATGAGAAAGGAATTGAGAGAATCGCAGTGGCATATTTCAATGATCTTTTCACCTCCTCTAATGTTGGCGACCTAAACCCTATCTTCCAGGATATTCCTAAGATTGTTACTCCTGCAATGAATGCAGAGCTCACTCGGAACCCAACGGCAGATGAAATTAAGAAGGCATTATTCTCATTAAACCCTGGGAAAACACCGGGGCCAGATGGGATGACGGCTTTATTATACCAAAAGTTTTGGGATGTGGTGGGTCCAGAACTAATTCAAACCATTATGGATTTTTTTTTGCTTCTGGGTCTTTTGACCCAAGGATAAATGAGACAAATATTTGTTTAATCCCAAAAAGAGATAAACCTAGAGAAATGACAGGCTTCCACCCGATTAACCTTTGCAATATGAGTTATAAGATCATATATAAGATTCTGAGTTTGAGATTAAAAAGGATCCTTCCGAAATTAATTTCCGAGACCCATTCCGCTTTTGTAGCAGGGAGGCTAATTACAGATAATATCCTTATTGCACAAGAGAACTTCCATGCACATCGATCTAATCCTACATGTCGTAAGAAGTTTACTGCAATTAAGACCGATATGAGCAAAGATTATGATAGAGTTGAATGGTCTTATCTTTCCTCTATTATGAGACATTTGGGTTTTGACCCAAAATGGATAGGATAGATTATGCATTGTGTCACTACAGTCTCTTATTGCATCCTCCTCAATGGAGTTCCCAGTGGTCATATCAGACCGTCCCGGGGTATCCGGCAAGTCGACCCAATTTCTCCATTCCTATTTGTATTATGTACCGAAGGTCTTATCTCTCTTATCAGGAAAGCAGAGACGAATGGAAGGATTCATGGACTTCGGGTAGCTAGAGCCAGTCCCCCGACGTCACATCTCCTCTTTGCGAACGACAATTTATTCTTCTGTAAGGCATATATACAGAAGAGTAAGGACCTCATAGATATCATTAGAACGTATGGAGAAGCTTCTGGACAGCAAATTAATCTCTCCAAGTCCTCCATCATGTTTGGTAATGATGTCCCTCAGGAGACAAAAGGTGAAATCAAGCGTATCATAGGTATTTCACAAGGAGGGATGGGCTCATATCTTGGCCTTCCAGAGCAGATTAATGCCTCGAAGGCTCAAGCTTTTGCATTTGTCAAAGATAGAGTGCATAATAGGGCATGTACTTGGTGATCAAAATTCTTGTCTCGGGGAGGCAAAGAAGTTCTTATCAAATCTCAAGCCCAAGCAGTTCCGAATTATGTAATGTCATGTTATCTTCTACCTAAAACGGTATGCTCAAAATTGAGAAGTGTAATCTCCAACTACTAGTGGAGTTCCAATGCTAATAGCAAGGGCATGTTGGAATCCCTAGGATCCTGGGTCTAGGTGATTGAATCTAAGAACTGACCTCGTGATTACCTGTAGATTGGCAGCGAAAATTGGGGCAGGTAAACGAGATCTAGAGCGCCTCAATCGCTGCGCCTCTATCGTAGTCCACACGCACACAAGCTGGAATCCGCCGGGATGCTAGTACCGGTGATCGGATCTCCTGGGGTTCTCTACGTGTTTCTCGAGGAAGAGGGTCTGTTTTTCTATCAAGAAAAACCTGTCTGCAACGGCTCTCAGTTTAGGTCGTGTAACCTGGCCCCTATAAATAGGCCTACGGTTTACAAACCGTGATATTTGTTACGGTATCGACCTTGTGTCGATCGTTGCACCAATGGCATCGATCGACACATCTCTTAACACACGAATTCAATGTGTATCCAATACACATTGATCGGACCATATGCCAATGATCAATTCCCTACAGAAGCGTATCCAACTTGCTTAGGTGTGTGACCCTTTAGGTTCACACGATACTAGAAATGAGTTACAACTCATTTGTCATAAGCGGTTTCTAGCAAAACATTATGACTACCCAGTATCATATGAATTGTCCGATCTCGACAATACAACTATCTTTAGAGTAAGTACAATGTGATTCCAGGACACAAACCCAACAATCTCCCACTTGTACTGGAATCATCTATTCCCATAATCCCTTTGTCGCTATATCTCGATATGGCATAAGGCAAGAAACTGTGTCATCCTTATTATAGCCAACATCATGTTCATCGAACTTCTGATCTATACTGATAAAACAAACGACTGACAATCACCTCGTTTGAGCACGGCCATGCATTTTCTCAGTATCAAATCTTCGATGGGCCCTGAGATATTTATCCCCTGTTATATAGGAGGGACGAATCCCTTCTTGTTCCATCCATGTTTCTACACATACTTCATGATACACCTGAGCAATGCCTTTATAGCCGCCATTTACGGATCGACGTTTGACAAGGTCAAAGTGCACCAATTCATATGCTAGGAAGCATGCTGAACTCATGTCTAAGGACTATACTATATAGTCGTAATGAAAACCTCTCATGACACTGATATAACTATCCTGTAGAGTTCTCATTAGCGGGTCATGTCCGATCATATGTTCACCAACATATATCTATGTGATTGACTGTGATAATCATATCATTGACTCAATGAAACTTAGTCCAACAGTCACCTCACATGCTAGTCTCGCGCGGTTGTTGGCGTCCCACTTCAACAACCTCGACTAGGGACAATCATAATTTATGTCATCTTTTACTTATAGGGTTTCATGATTAAGTCCTCAACTTGATGACCTATAAGATGAACATAAAATACTTTGGGACCATTATTTAATCATCCAATAATTAAATAATACCGATGTCAGTTTTTAACTTACACAAACATTTCCATAGCATGTCTATGTAAAGATTATAACATAACTAAAATAACTCCCACTAGAATCAAGATCATCTCTTCAGATATCTAATACCTACAACAACAGAATAAATCTCGTGCTTAGGTTGTGGGAGAGACTGCGGTGTTCTTGCTTGGAGCCATTCCAACAAACCACACTGTTGTTCTTTATTAAGCACTATTCTGCGGTCCACTGCTTGGAAGCCTTTCCAACAGATAGCCCCGCTACACGGACAAAGAGACATAAACAGGTGGGAACCGTGAATCATCTTTGTCTGTCTAACTTCTCTTAACAGATTCGTCATTTCCTCAGTTGTACAAGAACCTATCCTTAGTGTTTCTCAAACACTTGGGGATATTCCTTACAACTGTCCAGTGACTCCTACCAGAACATATTGGTATCTTCTCGTCATGCTATATGCATAAAATGCATCTATACGAGCGCTAAATATGACATTTATTATGGATTCTATTGCTGAAGCATAAGGAATCACACTCATAGATACTAGCTCAGCCAGTGTCCAAGACACTTTATCTTGCTAAGATTATTGCCATAAGACCTTTGGTATGAAGCCATTCTTGGAATCATGCATATTGGAACTGTCCAGCACCTTATAATCATAAGGATTCTGACACGATCCAATTAGCTCTTCTAATCCATTTCAATGGATCCATATTCCAAGAACTCACGCGACTTCTCCCATGTCCATCGTTAAATTTGACTTCCGACCCAAATCTTGACAAGACTTTAGCGTCGGAACGTCGCTTATGAGATTAAGTACGTTCTTAACATACAGTTTGAGAATTGAAATTACGCTCCCACTAGTTTACTTGTAAACGCGCTGTTTCTATTCGTTCCTGATCGAGTCAAAGCCTTTGACCGTTTTAACAGAACATAGATTCCAACTCCAAGATGCTTGCTTCAACCGGTGAAGCCAACATGCATGACTAGCCAATTTTTCGGAGTTGGGGCTCACCTTCGCTTCTTTGAATTTCGCATGCTCGTCACTTTTCAATGATCAACAGATCACGGCAATCGGTCACGAGAAATCACCCTCGGTTCAGTGACGGATCCATTAGGATCAGCGAACTTCAGGCTCCACAGGTGTCGATCCTACAGCACTCTGTAGATCCAACCGCTGCTCTCCCTCAACAGGTTGAACAGCCTCCTGTGTTTCTCGAATTTCTTTGAGTTGTACTTTTACTCCCACTGTTCTTCTTGGAAAAACAGAGTTTCGAACAACAAAACTTTGTTTTCGGATTGGTTGCAAAAGTACTAAGCCTCGGTTTCCCTAGGACAACCAGCGAAACAACACTTATCAGATTTGGGTTCAAGTTTGTTTGTTGGCAACTGCCCCACACACACCTTGCAATCCCAATTAATCAGAAAAACAAAAATCACCCAGTCCACATCCAATGTGGTGTTTTTCACTGATTCTGATAGAAACTTATTTAGCGTAAACATAGACATTTTAGAACGTATACTTAAATGATTATGGAAGATTCCTGTGACTCATCATTAATCGGAGCATATCTAATAAGATCCGATTCATTCTGTCAGATGATCACCCAATTCTTGACTCAAGTATTTTCCTCCGCGATTCAATCGAGGATCTCAATACTTCTGTCAAATTGGTTCTACACTTCATCTTGGAAATCCTCAAGGGATTCCTGCTCGTGTCTCATCAAATGAACACAGCCATACTTACTGACGCCATCAATAAGTTAATGAAGTACTGAAGATTTCCTTTGGCATTAATGCTCATCGGGCCACATACATCAGTACGTGTAAGGCCCAATAAGCCTCTGGCCCTTTTCTTTAGCTCTGCTAAAGAAGCCTCAGTCATTTGGTCCAGCAAGCAGAGTTCATGTCTCAAATGATTTACAATTAAATGAGCCTGAAGCCCATAACCATGGAACTTCTGAATCCGCTTCACTCTATGTGGTCAAAACGACTGTGCCAAGGAAAAATCGAGTTCGAGTCATCAGACTTAAAACTTTTAGTATTAGTGTTATAATCTAACTTTCGCTGGTTTAAGATATAAAACCCATTCTAAACGGGGTGCTACCATATGATATTTCATTAAGATCTAAAGAACAAAACTTGTCTTCTATCAAAATGAAAAACATCCAAATTCTTTACAAGAAAACGAAAGACATTTCTGCACAAGGCAGATACATAGTAGCAATTACTTAATTTCTAAAACCAAGTATGAAAGGCTCCTACAAGTGGAGAATCTCTACGGCTCATGCAGCAACTATTGCTTCAACCAGACACGCAGTTCCACTTGTCCTTTCTTCAACATTCTACTGTCGCTTAGGTCCTGCATATTTCAAAATATCAGTACCACAACTAGTATCCAATACTTATGTAGAACTTGAATTAATAACACAATACCTGAAGAAGAAGTACCATACATCTCCTTCATCTCTTGTGAATCTTCCAAGAATTTAATGCAATCTCTCTTCCAATGCCCTGACTCATCACAGTAGAAGCACCTTTTAACACCAGATGGGCCTGACTTGGGCTTAAAAGATGACACATGCTTATCCTGATTCCAAATCTGGACGGCCCTGTCTCTACCCTTGCCAGCACAAGATTTCTCAAATCTTTTGCCCTTTATGATGTCTTGCTCTACTGTTTTGAGCATGCCATGCAGCTCAGCCAACGTCTTCGTCAAGTCTTTCTTGATATAGTTCTTAATGAAATTATCATAGCTTGACGGTAGTGACTGCAGAATGATGTCAGTGGCCAACTCTAAGCTGACAGGACATTCCAGTCTCCCCAGGTTATCAATGTAACCCATCAGTTTAATGATATGAGGACTTACTGGAGCATCCTCTGGTAGCTTGCACTCAGTTAGAGACTTCACCATCTGGAATCTCTCAACTCGTGCCAGATCCTGAAACTTCAGTTTCAGGCTGGTGATCATCTCTATCGGCGACTCCATGTTCTCGTATTGACTTTTCAAGTCCGAGTTCATGGTAGACAACATCAGACCACGCACATCTACCACATCAATATAATGCTTATTCCAAGCCTTATATGCTGCATGCGAGCGATTGGTCCCAAGCCTTTCTGGAAGAGCCTTTTCAAGGACATAGTCCTTGCTCTCCTGCTTGAGAATGAATCTCAGATTCCGATACCAATCGAGAAAATTGGATCCACTTAACTTGTCCTTCTCAAGGACGGATCGCAACGAGAAAGTAGTCATAGACATAAGCTGAAATCCAATAAAACAAAGATTTAGTTATGTATATGATGAGAAATCTTATCTAATTAGAAAACTCGCATTGTATTCATCACTATGTTTCCTCAGATGAATACAATGAACCAAGATCCTCGGATCACCAAAATTCGAGTGGGCGACTCGCCATCACCCAAACTTTAGTCATCCAGGTAAGCAAATCATTGCTAATTGTACCCAATACAACTCTTGGTCGCAAATAAGACAATTTATGTCTTATCCACTCTGATGTCTCTGGGCCCAGAACTTCTGATGGCCCAGTCAAGTTAAACCAATCTTTTCTTGTCTTGTGATCATTGACAGTCGCACTGCAAGTCTATTAATGACCACCTGCCTTACTCATGTTGCTGTGGATACCAAGGACTCCAAGACTATCCAACGAACGACACGAGTCTTGACAGTAGACAAGATCGGGCAAGACATCAAGATCGCTTGATATTTAGCTGAGGAAATGGAACTTTAAAAGATTAGTAATTCAATCTCTTAGGTCATGCAATAGTTGATGTCAAGCACTGCAAGACCATCAACACTACTACCTGCCTTACTCATGTAATTGTGGACACCAAGCTCTTGGCAAGACTATCCAACAACGAAACGAGTCTTGACAGTTGACCATATTGAATAACTAAGCTTCGGTCTAACACACATCCAATGTGTATTAAATAGGTTTAGAACATTTCTAACTTTTAATTTCAATTAAGTTCTACTTGTTCTAATTTAAGTGGGTTAGGTCATTTGGTTTGGTTTTTCAATCATCTGGTTCAAAACCAAAAGATTACGGTTCGCATCGTCACCACGCGCATCAACTGACACACTTGGTCGACATTTGATATGCAACCTTTACCAACCCTATAACCGGTCTTAGACCAATTGCGATAACCGGTCCAATCTAATTGAACCGACTTATCCAATCAAACTGATCTTAACCAATCAAATCAGTTTATTCCAATTGATATAACCAATTCAATCCAATTGAATCAATTCATCTAATTTAAACCGATCTGATATACCTTAACCAAGCATGATAACCAATTCAATCCGATTGAACCGATCAACCAATCGCAAGGCCTGTGTCGACCGACACTAAACCTGTGTCGATCGATACAGCAGTAGGGAATTTTAATCGAATTAAACCGACATAACCATGCGAGATAACCGGTTCAATCCAATTGAACCGATCTATCCTTTCGCACAGCCTGTGTCGATCGATGCACCCAGTGTGTCGATCGACAAAGTGCGATTTCTAAATCGAAACCCATTGTTTTAATTAGGCGAATTCGCGGTGCATCGATCGACACAAACTTGTGTCGATCGACGCTATGCGAAAACACAATTGCTTTTGCATTTTCGCGCTGCATCGATAGGTGCACCCAGTGCACCGATCGATGCTGTGCGAAAACCCTAAATCAGTTTTGCCGTTTTCGCGCTGCATCGATCTACACACCCAGTGCATCGATCGATGCTGTGCGAAAACACTGTTCTTCGTTTTCGATATTAACAAATCCGAGATTCTTATTAACAAAACGAATCCTAGCTAGCATCAATTCAATCAAAATGCCATTTAATCGAATTCTAGGCTACTGATTCAATCTTTTAATCCCTATGGCTCTGATACCACTGTTGGAATCCCTAGGATCCTGGGTCTAGGTGATTGAATCTAAGAACTGACCTCGTGATTACCTGTAGATTGGCAGCGGAAATTGGGGCAGGTAAACGAGATCTAGAGCGCCTCAATCGCTGCGCCTCTATCGTAGTCCACACGCACACAAGCTGGAATCCGCCGGGATGCTAGTACCGGTGATCGGATCTCCTGGGGTTCTCTACGTGTTTCTCAAGGAAGAGGGTCTGTTTTTCTATCAAGAAAAACCTGTCTGCAACGGCTCTCAGTTTAGGTCGTGTAACCTGGCCCCTATAAATAGGCCTACGGTTTACAACCCGTGATATTTGTTACGGTATCGACCTTGTGTCGATCGTTGCACCAATGTCATCGATCGACACACCTCTTAACACACGAATTCAATGTGTATCCAATACACATTGATCGGACCATATGCCAATGATCAATTCCCTACAGAAGCGTATCCAACTTGCTTAGGTGTGTGACCCTTTAGGTTCACACGATACTAGAAATGAGTTACAACTCATTTGTCATAAGCGGTTTCTAGCAAAACATTATGACTACCCAGTATCATATGAATTGTCCGATCTCGACAATACAACTATCTTTAGAGTAAGTACAATGTGATTTCAGGACACAATCCCAACAGGGCATCCATTGAGTGTATTGGGATAAATTTTGCTGCCAAGCCTCAGAAGGTGGACTTGGTTTCGGGCATTGGAAGAACATAACATTGCTCTCCTTGCGAAACAACTATGGAGAATTCTCAGATTCTCAGACTTACTTTTGAGTCAAATCTTAAAAGGGCGATACTTCAAGTATTCAAGCCCCTTAGATATACAAGTCTCAAATAGACCTTCTTATGGGTGGAGGAGTTTGATGGCAGCTAAGCCACTATTGCTATCAGGTCTGAGGAAGAAGACTATATGCTCGGGATTCGGTACTAGAGTTTGGAGTGAACCTTGGATCCCCGATTTTTCGGCTCGTGTACCGAGAAGTATCAATAATGAGATCGATCCAAAACTATATGTGAATTCACTCATTGACTTTGAGACAAAGCAATGGAAGTTAGACCGCTTTCGAGAGCTCTTTCCACCAGAAGATATTTCACTTATTTTGGGTTTACATCTTAGCAAGACAGTCTCGAGAGATAATTATTGTTGGATTCATACCAAATCCGGTAACTATACTTTAAAATCTGGATATTGGGCCGCGAGAGCTCTCTCCCGCCCAGCTTTCGAACCCCCTTTTCAGGGTCCAAGTACTACAGTACTCAAGGCGCAAGTCTGGAAATTAAAAACCAATCGGAAAATTAAACATTTCGTGTGGCAACGTTTGTCGGGTTTTTTACCCACTTTTGAAACCCTCGCTTATCGACATATAGGTAGAGATTCTACATGCCCCAGATGTGGTGCGAAGAAAGAAACTATCAATCATGCTATCTTTGAATGCCCCCGGCCCGTCAAGCGTGGGCACTCTCACCTATTCCATCTGCCCCTCTTCTATTCCCGTCTTCATCGGTGTTTTCTAACTTGGATTTCCTCTTTTGGAGAGCAAAGGAATGGATGAATATTGAGGAGACCATTGACTTCTTTCCATGGCTTATATGGTTTATTTGGAAGGCTCACAACAGAAAAGTATTCGAGAATTTTGACGAAGATCCTAGATCTACTCTAGAGAAAGCTAGGCTTGAAGAAGAAGCTAGGAGGAAAGCGAATGAGGAGGATGATGAGAACCATTCTATGGTTTCCTCTCAAAGTTGTACCCCATCTTTCCCAATATCGTCAGCAAGTCTCTCGTGCTTCATCGACGGATCCTGGGTAGAGTCGGAGTCGGTAAGTGGGCAAGGATGGGTCGTCCATCAAGGAAATGAGATTGTGCACTTAGGCCTTAAGGGAAGGAGTCTCTCTCCCCCTTCATTCTGAGTTTGATTCCCTCCTTTAGGCTATGAAGTGTCTTCAGAAACTACAATTGACCAGTGCTTGCTTCTTCTCGGATTGTTTGGAACTGATTAGTATGCTCGGAGATCCAACGGAGTGGCCCTCATTCTCGTCGTAATTGGAAGACTTTCGTGCTCTTAGAAATTTCTTCCCTAGTTTTTGTATTAAGTATGTTAGTAGAAAGTTTAATACCCGTGCAGATTGTCTTGATAAGAAAGCTAGAGCACGTGGTTTCTTATTTTCTCATGTAAGCTCATCGGTTCCCGATTGGCTCTCTCTTAAGGAGAGCCGAGCACCGATTTCTTAATAAAATGGAGTGTTGTTGTCAAAAAAAAAAACACACACAAATAAATGTTTGTATTTATTAGTCTCAGCCTTTTATTTTGTCTTCCTTTGTTTACAGCCTAAAAATAATATTTCTTTTATGTTATCAATATACTACTTGTATTTTATTTTTTTTGTCGGCAAAACTTATATTGATTTAGTAACAGGCCCAAATGGGCTTACAAAGTTCAGGTAACAAAGCCGAAGAAAAAAAATGAGTACATAGCAATTGGACATAACTAAAGCCCAAAACAAACTAACGGCCCAAATCTAAAACGCCCAAAATTTTACAGATAAGCTCGAACAACACACGTGTCACCAGCATGACCACGTGTCGAAGAAGGCAAAGCTCCGACATGCAGAGCACCGTTTGGATTCCGGTCACCGTAGAATGGCTATCGTCGCTTCAGCTCCGCTAAACCTGCCGATCAAAACCCTTCAAAACCAACAAGGAAAACTGCATCTGAAAGAGAAGCCTTTCAATCGTCGCCATCATCGCCGTATTCTTTGCGCTTCAGAGTTGCGTATTCAGCATCTAAAGCCACGACAACTAGGATGAGGCACCGTCAGACCTGTTCAACTCGAGCAGGCAGCGATCAACCGACCAAAAGCGCACGGAAAAATGAGGGACGAGAGAAAAGCGGTCATCGGTTCCTTGAAAGAAGTGACGCCATGGGTTGAGATCGTGAACGATTCCTAAAAGGAATCAGAGACACCAATCAAAGAACCGATTAAAAGGATTACAAACCGGTACTTCAAATGGAGAAAAATCCGACAACAATCCGGAAGCATCAGCCCGACAGAAGGTCGGGAAAGCCGAGTCCGGTATTAAAACCGGAAATTTATTGGCGGAGATCCGCAGCAAAAAAGAAAAGAACAAGAAAAACAAGATATATTACAGCCGATCCACCGGCGCGGCTAGAGGAGCCTACGCCGGTGGTCGGAGAAACAACCGGATTTCGCTTTTGAGGAGACTTGGATTAAATTTAATAACTATATTCTCCTTCTCGTCTCTATTCATTCGTCTTTTATTCTTTCCCGAACCAAATAAATTGATATTAATTAGTTTAATTTAAAGGATGATGTAGTGAAAAAATGTTGACAAATTCTTTGACATTCTAAAGCAAATGCTAATTAAATCGATATTTTTATACTGAAACGTTGGTTGAAGTATGGTTCTGAGTAGTTGCGACTTGCGATTCTTTTAAACTAGTATAATTACGTACGTACGATATGAGTAGCCAAACTGTATGGGAGTAACTAATTTCAGGTTTCGTTAGCGATTAAGTATGAGGTGTAGTTGTTTTGTAGGCCGCAAAAATACGGAAACAAAAATTGTTTGGAAAAATCGATGGAAAACACGATTAAGAAAAACGATTAAGTAGAGGCGAGATGATCTCTTTCTTTAATTCAAAATATCTCCCGCAGTGTAACGGGTTGACGAGATAATGAATCTCATGATATAATTGCTTGAGACTAAGATCATAGCACTCTATTAAAGAATCTGCGAACTTAGAATCTAAACTTTCGGACTTACATTTAGTAAAAGAAAGAAGACAGAGAGAGATTGCTAGTTTTTGAGTTGAGAAAGATATATATATAAGAAGATATATTCTTGAGAGAGAGATGAGTTTCTATATATAGGAGATAGAAAGACTCCAAAACTTCTCTTACTTCCAATTTCGGACAAATTAAGTTTCCACTTAAATTTGGAGAGCAAAAAAGGCTTCACCAATTTTATTGGCCCATACCCATTTCTTTTCAACTCATATAATATTTTATAAACCAAAATGTTCATTGAAATATTAGACCCAACAATCCCCACATGGATAGAAATGACTCTAAACATAGGTAGACTAGACTTACTGGACATACTCGACTAGACTGTACAGACTTTCGAGAGTATAAACGAAAAATCAATGTGTTTGAGATAGTAGCATGTTTCAGCCTTGAACCACTCAATGTTAATACATGTCGGGTTTACTTGGCCATGAGGTGAATATGATGTCTTGAACTACCCATATTTTATGTAAACCAAGACAACGGGTACAACCCAGTTTCATTTTCTCGTAGAACTAAGTTCTCTATTGTGTTCATTTTGGCCTTGAACTTGCCTGGTTAGTCATGAGTGAACTTGGAGAATATAGCCTGTATTTTATTATCCTAGAAACGGTCCCATTTCACACTCACTTGGGTGGTTTGCCTGTAGTCTTTGTTTTAAGAAGTATCTATAATACTCCACTGATATATCAAAGCTATGGACTTATCATTAAAAGCTATGTTTATCCTTTTTACACATACAAATCTTATGTATGTTAGCATTGTTATCATCTTGGGAACTGAGCAAAGACCATAAGTCTTTCGATGCTTTAAAAGATATGTTCAATTTAGTTTTCCCTTTGAACCTGACATCTTGGGATCTCCAGTCATGTAGGTGGGGTTTCCATCAAACATCCTCTTGAGTCATAGGATTTAAACCCATTCCCTTCGATGATTTTACACCTTGATCTCGTGACAAACCTTTAGTAAATGGATCCGCTAGGCTGTCAGCCGATTTGATATAATCTATTGTGATTACACCACTTGAGATCAGATGGCTAATGGTTTTATGTCGCCTTCTTATGTGAAGTGATTTACCATTAGAGAGATTATTCAGTGTCCGAACTATAGCAGATTGGCTATCGCAGTGTCACGTAATGCCGGGACTGGTTTCTCCCACAATGGAATATCTTCCAGGAAATTCTGAAGCCATTCAGCTTCTTCTGCTGCTTTGTCTAGCGCTATGAATTCAGACTCCATGGTTGATCTAGCCAGTAGAGTTTGTTTGGAAGATTTCCATGATACTTCTCCACCTCCAAGGGTAAAGACATATCCACTTGTAGATTTCGAGTTTTTGGAATCAAATATCCAATTTAGTCACTTTATCAATCCGAAATTCCGTGTTCTCTGCCATAGTGGAGACCATAACTTTTTGTATGTCTTAAGTAATTTAATATTATTGTTATTGCTTTCCGGTGTTTATGACCTGGATTACTTGTGTAGCGACTTAGTACGTTTACCGCATGTGCCAAATATGGTCTTGTGCAGTTGGTTAAGTACATAAGACTCCCAATTACTAGTGTATATTCTACTTGTGACACTGGTTCACCTGAATTTTTGGTTAAGTGAAGTTGAGAGTCAACTATAGTTTTTGCCGTGCCGTTTGAGTAGTTTTTGAATCGCTCAAGTATCTTTTCAGCATAGTGATCTTGTGACAGAATGATTCCGTCTGAAATTCTTGTGATTTTTATTCCTAGAATGACGTCTGCTAGACCCATGTCTTTCATGTCAAAATTTCCACTAAGCATGTTCTTAGTTTGTTGGATCATGTCTTTATTGCCGCCAATAATCAACATGTCATCTACATATAAGCATAATAAAATATACCCACTTGGAGTATTCTTTATGTAGATGCATTTTTTCACATTCATTTATGCTGAATCCATTTGACATCATTGTGTTGTCAAATTTTTCATGCTATTTTTTTGGAGCTTGCTTAAGTCAATACAATGATTTCACAAGTTTACACACTTTGTATTTTTCCCGGGACAACAATCCTTCGGGTTGTTTCATATATATTTCCTCTTCTAAATCACCATTTAGAAAAGCAGTTTTAACATCCATTTGATGTATTTCCAGATTTCTTAAGGTTGCGATCCCAATTAGCATTCTGATTGAAGTTATTCTCGTTATAGGAGAATATGTGTCAAAGTAGTCCAGACCTTCTTTCTGTCAGAATCCTTGTACCACAAGTCTAGCCTTGTACTTATCAATTGAGCCATTTGTTTTCAACTTTGTCTTAAAGATCCATTTACACCCTAGTGCTTTAAACCCTTCAGGTAGATCGGTTATTTCCCGTCTATGGTTTTGCATAATAGAGTCGATCTCACTATTGACAGCTTCCTTCCAAGAAGGTGCGTCTGGTGTAGACATGGCTTCAGTGTACGTTCTTGGTTCATTCTCTAGGAGAAAGACCACCATGAAGTCAGAACCCTAAGATTTTTCCTTACGAGCTCTTTTGCTTCGTCTAGGTTCTTCGTCTTTGTCCACTTTATTTAATAAACCGCCAGAAGTACTAGCCTCGTTTGTAGAGGTGCTAGGGTATTTCTCTTCAAGATTTCGTTTTTTATCCTTACATGGAAAGATATGTTCAAAGAAAGACACATTCATTGATTCCATTATTGTATTTACATGGATATCTGGTATGTCTGATTTGTGAACTAGAATACGATAAGCACTAGTATTGTGTACATATCCAATGAAGATACAATCAACTGTCTTGGGTCTGACTGAGACCTTTATCGGAGGTGGTACTGCTATTTTTGCTATGCACCCCCACACTTTCAGGTATTTGTACGAAGGTACTTTATCTTTCCATAGTTCATATGGCGTTTTGCCAGTTACTTTGTGCAGTATTTTGTTGAGGATATAGTTTGTGGTAAGGAGCGCTTCCCCCCCCCCCCCACAGGTTCTGGGGTAACCCCGATTCCTGCAACATTGTATTCATCATTTCTTTTAGAGTTCGGTTTTTCCTTTCCGCAACTCCGTTAGATTCTGGTGAGTAGAGAGCAATAGTTTGATGTATAATGCCCTTTTCTTGACAAAACCCATTAAATGGTCCATTATATTCACCTCCTCTATCACTTCTAACTATTTTAATAGTTTTTCCGAGTTGATTTTCTGCTTCGAGTTTATATTCTTTGAATTTCTCTAAGACCTCATCTTTACTACACAACAAGTATACATAGCAGTATTTTGTACAATCATCTATAAATGTAACGAAATACTTTTTACCTCTCTAGTTTGTACCAACTTTAAGTCGCACAAATATGTGTGTATTAAGCCTAGAGGTTCGGTTGTTCGTTCAACACGAGGGGATGGTGTTTTTGTGAGTTATGCTTGTACACATGTCTCACATTTATCTTTGCTTATTTTACATTTTGGGATTAGATTCGAATTCATTAATCTTTGGATTGATTTATAATTCACATGTCCTAACCGTTCATGCCAAATATTAAAAGACTCAACCAAGTAAGAAACTGGATTCTTATTAATTGCATTGGAAGTGGTTACATCATTTTTGAGGTTTGTCATTACACAAATTTTGACAAGCCCATCCTTAACAAACCCCTACCCAATAAACACCCCATTTTTCCTTATGATCAACTGGTCAGACTCAAAGTTGATGGTGAATCCATGCTTGTTGAGCAGAGTTCCAGAGATCAAGTTCTTCCTCATGTCTGACACATGCTTCACGTTGGTTAGAGTGACTTCCTTTCCTGAAATCATCTTCAAAACCACTTTGTCAGTGCTTTCAATCTTGGAGTGTTACACATTTCCCATCAGCAGATGAGCTTCAGTATCGCTTTTCTGGTAGGTGGAAAACATGCCCCTGTCAATGCAGATGTGAGTAGTGGCACCGGTGTCATACAACCACGTATTGAGATTCTCTGCATTCTCTTCAGCCACGTTTGCTTCAGTGAACACCGTGTTGGGATAGTGTCCTGAAATCACACTTGTACTCACTCCTGATGATAGTTGTGTGTCGAGATCAGACATTCGTATAGTACTGGGCGGTTGCAATGTTTTGCTAGAAGCCTCTTGCAATCTGTAAGTCGTAGACTTACTGCCAGTATTATATGATCCTATAGGGTCACACACCTAAGCAAACTGGAAGCTTAAATATGGGGATGATCATTATGGTAATGATCATGTTAATGTGTATTGGATACACACTAATATCGAGAAAATGGTGTTGTGTCGATCGACACAGTATGTGTGTCGGTCGACACAGATCGGGTTTTCGAAACAGACGTTTCGATTTGTGACTTAAACAAGTTGGCCCGTTAAGTGTGATTCTAGGTCTTAACCAAAACTTAGAGTTTCGACCTAGAGCAAGAGCTGTCGTCTTTTTCTTGACAGAAAAAGCAGAAACACCAAAATTCAGAGATCCCAAAGATCCGGCACTAGCATCCCGGTTTCCAGGTTTGTGTGCGTGTGTATCTGGTAGAGGCGAAGCATCTGAGTCGCTTACTGATCTCGTTCACCAATCATTCCGCTGCCAGTTCAAGGTAAGAACGAGGTTGGTATTTTCAATATAACGAACCCTAGATCCTAGGCGGTCTAACAGTGGTATCAGAGCTATTAGGGTTTAATCTATTGAATCTGAGGCATTTAAATCGAATACTGATGAATTTGATTAGTTAATTGCCTGTTGAATCGTGTTTTATAGAAATTAATCTCGGATTAAAGTCTCTGTTGAAAACGACGAACTACTGTTGTCGCACTGTGTCGATCGACACTAAGCTTGTGTCGGTCGACACGCCGCGAAACGTATAATAATTTTTTAGGTTTGTCGCATGATGTCGATCGACACTAATCTTGTGTCGGTCGACACACCACGAAAACTCGTAAAAGATTTTGAGGTTTGTCGCATAGTGTCGATCGACACTAATCTTGTGTCGGTCGACACACCGCGAAAACGCTCACTCGGTCTTGGAGATCGTTTTGTGTCGGTCGATACACTGGGTGTGTCGGTCGACGCAGACTATGCGAATCGATAGATAGGTTCAATTGAATTGAATCAATTATCTCGCTTGGTTAAGTTTGTTAACCATTTTGGTTCTGGTAGGGTAATGTCGATCGACATAGAGTTGTGTGACGATCGACATGGACCATTAAACTGGACCGGTTCAATTAGATTGTATCGGTTAAGGAAATTCGATCCGGTTTGACCGGTTATCGAAGACCGGTTTAAATTGGGTTATGTCGACCGATGCAAATGGTTGGCATCGATCGACACACCAATCGCAAACTTGATGGTTGGACCTCAAATTTGCAAATACCAGACCAAATTTAATCCTAAAGTTCTAGATGAACCTAAAACTTAATAAAACTGAATGTTTTAATTAACTTAATAACTTCTTGGATGTATATTGGATATACATCAAGATTAAATAGTTCTTTTCCTCAACTAAATATCAAGTGATCTTGATGTCTTGCCCGATCTTGTCTACTGTCAAGACTTGTTTCGTTGTTGGATAGCCTTGGAGTCCTTGGTATCCACAACTACATGAGTAAGGCAGGTGATCATTGATAGACTTGCAGTGCGACTGTCAGTGATCACAAGACATAAGAGATTGGTTTTACCTGACTGGGCTATCAGAAGTTCTGGGCCCAGAGACATCAGAGTGGATTAGACATAGTTTGTCTCATCTGCGACCAAGAGTTGTACTGGGTACAATTAGCAATGATTTGCTTAACTAGATAACTAAAGTTTGGGTGATGGCGAGTCGCCCACTCAGATTTTGGTGAAGTATGGATCTTGGCTCATTGTATTCATCTGAGGAAACATAGTTTTGAATACAATGCGAGTTTTCTTATTAGATAAGAATTCTCATTTCCTTGAGCGTTATAACTAAAATCTCTGCCTCTTTTAATTACAGCTATGTCTGTCTCAACTCACATCAACACTTTCTCTCTGAGATCCGTCCTTGAGAAGGACAAGTTAAATGGATCTAATTTCTTGGAATGGTATCGGAACCTGAGAATAGTTCTCAGACAGGAGAACAAGGAATATGTCCTTGAAAGAGTTCTCCCCGAGAGGCCACGTTCCAATGCCACGCAGGCAGATAAGAATGCTTATGATAAGAATTCAGCTGATGTCAAAGACGTTAATTGTCTAATGCTGGTGACTATGAACTCTGAGCTGCAGAAGCAATATGAGAACGTGATGTCACCGATTGAGATGATTAACAGCCTGAAAGCTTTGTTTCAGGAGCAAGCTCGCACAAAGAGATACCAGACGGTTAAATCTCTCATGGATTGCAAGCTGGCTAAGGACAGTCCAGTAAGTCCTCATGTCCTTAAAATGATGGGTTACATTGATAACCTGGGGAAACTGGAATGTGCCATTAGCCAGGAGCAAGCCACTGACATGATTCTGCAGTCTTTGCCGTCGTGTTTTGATCAGTTCATCATGAACTACAACATGCAAAACATGACTAACACATTGACTGAGTTGCATGGCATGCTGAAGACAGCAGAGCCGAATCTCAAGAAGGCAACTCCCAGTGTACTGATGGTACAAGGGGGTAAAAGGTTTAAGAAACCTAAGAAGGATAAGGGAAAGGTCCAAGTTGTCCAGACTGAGAGTCAGGATAAGCCCAAGCCAAAGTCCAAATCCGGGCCTTCTCCTGAGGACAAATGCAACTACTGCAAGCAGTTAGGGCATTGGAAGAGAGACTGCAAGAAGTTCATGGAAGATTACAAGAAGCTGAAGAAGACGTATGATGCGTCTGACTCAGGTATTTATGTTATCGAACTTAATGTTATGTCTTCTAGTTCTACTTCGTGGGTATTGGATACCGGCTGTGGTGCTCATATTTGTACTAATATGCAGGCACAAAGAAACAGTATAACACTGAAGAAAGGACAAGTGGAGCTACGGGTCGAGAATGGAGCTAAGGTTGCTGCACTGGCCGTAGGCACTTACGATTTGTCTTTACCTTCGGGCATGGTTTTAGCTTTGAACAATTGCTACTTTGTACCTGCGATTAGCAGAAACATAATTTCAGTTTCCGTTTTGGATTTGGAAGGTTTTGATTTTGCTGTTAAGAATAAAGTTTGTTCTTTTAATCGTGATGGTGCGTTTTATGGTAGCGCCCCATTAGATAATGGGTTCTATGTCTTAAACCAAGAAATGCCTGTCTTTAACATAAATACAAAGCGGTTTAAGTCAAATGACGAAAACTCGACTTTCTTATGGCATTGTCGTTTAGGCCATATCAATGAGAAACACATCCAGAGACTCCATCGAAATGGGCTTCTGGGCTCATTTGATTTTGAATCATGTGAGAAATGCGAATCTTGCTTGATGGGCAAAATGGCTAGGGCCCCTTTCAACAAACCGAATGAAAGGGCCAGTGACTTATTGGGACTTGTTCATACTGATGTATGTGGGCCGATGAGCACTGTTGCCAGAGGAAATTACAAGTACTTCATTACCTTTACTGATGATTTCAGTAGGTATGGCTACGTCTATTTGATGAGACACAAGTCAGAATCATTTGATAGATTCAAGGAATTCAAGAATGAAGTACAGAACCAACTTGGCAAAAGTATCAAAGTTCTGCGGTCGGATCGCGGAGGAGAATACTTAAGTCAAGAGTTCAGCGACTATCTGAGCGAGTGTGGAATTATTTCACAACTCACTCCTCCTGGAACACCCCAATGGAATGGAGTGTCAGAGAGGAGGAATCGAACCTTATTGGATATGGTTCGGTCTATGATGAGTCATTCAAATCTTCCATTATCCTTTTGGGGATACGCTCTAGAAACGTCTGCGTTTACACTAAAGAGGGTGCCATCTAAATCAGTGGAAAAGACACCACATGAATTGTGGACTGGGAACATTCCTAGTCTGTCTTTCCTGAAGATTTGGGGTTGTGAGGCTTATGTCAAACGTTTAATCTCTGACAAGCTCGCACCCAAATCAGATAAATGCTACTTCGTTGGTTATCCTAGGGAAACCAAGGCATACTACTTTTACAACCAATCTGAGAACAAAGTATTTGTTGCTCGGGAATGCTCTTTTCTTGAGAGAGAATTTCTTTCTAAGAAAAACAGTGGGAGTAAAGTACATCTCGAAGAAATTCAAGATGCACATGAGACTGCTCAACCTGCTGAGGAAGAGCAACAGTTGGACCCACAAAGTTCTGTGGAGCCCACGCCTGTGGAGCCTGAAGTTCGCAGATCCGGAAGGATCCGTCACGAACCCGAGAGATACTATGGATTTCTCGTGACCAATTCCAATGATCTGATGATCATTGAAAGTGACGAACCTGCAAACTTCGCGGAAGCAATGATGGGCCCGGACTCCGAAAAGTGGCTTGGAGCCTCTAAATCCGAAATGGGATCCATGTCAGAAAACCAAGTATGGTCCTTGGTCGATTTACCTAATGGTGCGAAAGCCATTGAGTGTAAATGGATCTTCAAGAAGAAGATTGACGTGGATGGTAATGTGCAAATTTACAAAGCTAGGTTGGTGGCTAAAGGTTTCAAGCAAATTCATGGTATTGACTATGATGAAACCTATTCCCCAGTCGCTATGCTTAAATCCATTCGGATTCTTCTAGCAACTGCCGCTTATTATGATTATGAGATTTGGAAGATGGATGTCAAAACCGCCTTCCTGAATGGAATTCTGGAAGAGGATGTGTATATGACACAGCCTGAGGGTTTTGTAGATCCTAAGAATACTAGAAAGGTATGCAAGCTTCATAAATCCATTTATGGATTGAAGCAAGCATCACAGAGTTAGAATCTTCGTTTTGATGAAGCAGTAAAACAATTTGGTTTCATCAAGAACGAAGAAGAACCATGTGTATACAAGAAGACTAGTGGGAGCGGAATTGCGTTTCTTGTACTGTATGTCGATGACATACTCCTTCTCGGTAATGACGTTCCGTTGCTTAAGTCTGTTAAGACTTGGCTCGGAAGTTGTTTTTCCATGAAAGACATGGGAGAAGCAGCGTACATTCTTGGAATCAGAATCTACAGAGATAGAGCGAACATGCTGATTGGATTGTGCCAGGAAACTTATATTGATAAGGTGTTGCACAGATTCAAGATGCATGATTCCAAGAAGGGCTTCATACCAATGTCTCATGGCATTAGTCTCAGCAAGAAGCAGTGTCCGGCGACACATGCTGAGCGAGAGCGCATGGATAGGATTCCTTATGCTTCTGCAATAGGATCTATCATGTATGCCATGCTCTGCACTCGTACAGATGTAGCTTACGCGCTAAGCATGACGAGTAGATACCAATCTGATCCAGGTGAAGTTCACTGGACAGCTGTCAAGAATATTCTCAAGTATTTGAGACATACCAAGGATAAGTTCTTGGTATATGGAGGAAGTGAAGAACTTGTGGTGAATGGATTCACCGATGCGAGTTTTCAGACGGACAGAGACGATTTCCGATCACAGTCTGGATATGTCTTCTGTCTAAATGGCGGTGCAGTGAGCTGGAAGAGCTCTAAGCAGAATACCGTAGCTGACTCCACGACGGAAGCTGAATATGTTGCTGCTTCAGAAGCGGCAAAGGAAGCTGTTTGGATCAAGAAGTTCATGACTGAACTTGGTGTGGTTCCTAGTATCTTGGAGCCAGTGGCTTTGTTCTGTGATAACAATGGAGCCATTGCTCAGGCAAAAGAACCCAGGTCACACCAGAAGTCCAAACACGTAGAGAGGAGATATCACCTGATTCGTGATATCGTCAATAGAGGTGATGTGAAGATCAGCCGAGTTCCGACGGACGAGAATGTCGCTGATCCTCTGACTAAGCCACTCCCAAGGCCCAAGCATGAGTTCCATACTACTGCTGTGGGCATTAGAGATCTAAAGATGTAATCTTGATTCTAGTGGGAGTTTTAGTTTTATTTTAGTTATAATAAGATGCTCTTGTAAACATACTTTTGGATATGTTTAATGAAATTTGATTTCAACATTATTTATTGTGATCTAAATAATGGTCCCAAAATAAGTTTATGTCATATTATAGGTCATCAAGTTGAGGACTTGATCATGAAACCCTATAAGTTATAGATGACATAAATTATGATTTGTCCCTAGTCGAGGTTGTCAAAGTGGGACACTGACAACTGCGAGAGACTAGCTTGTGAGGTGACTGTTGACTAAGTTTCATGGAGTCAATGATATGAGTATCACAGTCAGTCACATAGACATATGTTGATGAACATATGATCGGACATGACCCGCTGATGAGAAGTCTACAAGATAGTTATATCTGTGTCATAAGAGATTCTCATTACAACTATAGAGTATAGTCCTTAGACCTGAGTTCATCATGCTTCCTTGCATATGAATTGGTACACTTTGACCTTGTCAAACGTCGACCCGTAGCTGGCGGCTATAACGGCATTGTTCAGGTGTATCATGAAGTGTGTATAGGAACAAGGATGGAATAAGATGGGATTTGTCCCTCCTGAATAACGGGAGATAAATATCTCATGGCCTATCGAAGATTTGATACTGAGAAAATGTGTGGCTGCACTCAAACGAACTGTAGTTCAGTTGTTTGTAATGTTCAGTATAAGATCAGGAGTTCGATAAACACGATGTTGGCTTAATAAGGATGACACTAATCTTGCCTTATGCCAAATCGAGATATAGAGACAAAAGGATTATAGGAATTGATGATTCCAGTACAAGTGGGAGATTGTTGGGATAGTGTCCTGAAATCACACTTGTACTCACTCCTGATGATAGTTGTGTGTCGAGATCAGACATTCGTATAGTACTGGTCGGTTGCAATGTTTCGCTAGAAGCCTCTTGCAATCTGTAAGTCGTAGACTTACTGCCAGTATTATATGATCCTATAGGGTCACACACCTAAGCAAACTGGAAGCTTAAATATGGGGATGATCATTATGGTAATGATCATGTTAATGTGTATTGGATACACATTAATATTGAGAAAATGGTGTTGTGTCGATCGACACAGTATGTGTGTCGGTCGACACAGATCGGGTTTTCGAAACAGACGTTTCGATTTGTGACTTAAACAAGTTGGCCCGTTAAGTATGATTCTAGGTCTTAACCAAAACTTAGAGTTTCGACCTAGAGCAAGAGCTGTCGTCTTTTTCTTGACAAAAAAGCCGAAACACCAAAATTCAGAGATCCCAAAGATCCGGCACTAGTATCCCGGTTTCCAGGTTTGTGTGCGTGTCTATCTGGTAGAGGCGAAGCATCTGAGTCGCTTACTGATCTCGTTCACCAATCATTCCGCTGCCAGTTCAAGGTAAGAACGAGGTTGGTATTTTCAATATAACGAACCCTAGATCCTAGGCGGTCTAACACACCGCACATAGGTCTTCTTAAGTCAAGTTAACTTGAGCTTCGAGATCCTTAGCTTTGCGGCAACATTCTGCAGCTTTATGTCCCTTTTTGTTGCAGTAGGTGCATTTCCCAACAAACTTTCCCGAGGGACCTTCCTTCTTAAAATAAGTGGATGACTGAGGAGCCATCTTGTTAGGTACACCTTTGTTCATAATGATTTTTCCTTTGCCCTTTCCTTTTCCCTTGTACTCAGCCATGTTGGCGTTGTGGGAAGGAGACATTTCAGCCTTGGCGGACATTTCTTGCTTGCCCTTGCGCTTCAAAGACTCATTTTGCAGCTTGGAAACCAGATTTTCCAAAGTCAGCGATTTCTGCTTGTGATCAAGATAGTTTCTGAAGTCTTTCCAACTAGGTGGAAGCTTCTCAATGAAGCAATTCACTGTGTATGTTTCACAGATCTTCATTCCTTCATCCGCTATCTCTTGGCAAAGCATCTGAAGTTCATGCACTTGCTCCATGATGGGTTTTGAATCCACCATGTTGAATCGGAGAAATATTGCAGTAGCAAATTTTCCAGAGCATACGTTGTACGATTTGTACTTCTTTTCAAAGTTTCCCAGAGATCCTTCGAATTTTTTATCTCGTTTTAAACCTTGTACAAATCGTTCACCAGGCGACTTTGTATGTAGCTTTTGCACAGGAAATCCCCATGGATCCATGCCTCAACGCTTGCGAGGGCACGTTTATCAGTGTTATCAGCCGGCAACACTAGTTTGACTTCCGTGAGATACCTATCCAGATTCATGGTTCTTAGGAAGAAATGCATCTTTGATTGGCATTGTTTGAAGTCGGAACCATCAAACTTGTCTGGAGTGATCAAAGCGGTAGGTACTGATGGCGTTGGGACAGCCTTGTGTGGGGAAGCGAGTGGTAGACAATTCCCATTTGGGTTGGGTGTCGACTCACTGGACACATAATTCTCTTGGTTACCAAGTGGGATCACGTTTTTTTCACCGGTGAGAGACATCTGTTCACAAAAAACAGAAGAATTGAGTCAGTTTTCGGAACTAATTTGTAAAAGCGATTGATCGCTTATTGATCGTTTAGATCATATGATAGAACGTTTTGCAAACTCGCTAATAACCTTCGCGGAAATCGTTTATCGAACTTGTAAAAATCGTTTTAGTGAATAAACGATCAGCAGAATCGCGTATAGCGTTCGCCGAACACTGGTTGAAAACGTTTTGTAGAATCGTATGAAAAAGGTTTTTCTACAGTTTCTGAATCCGATTCAAGCGATAAGAATGAAGCGGATTTATTTTGAATTTAGACTGTAGGCCGCAAAAATACGGAAGCAAAAACTGTTTGGAAAAACCGATGGAAAACACGATTAAGAAAAACGATTAAGCGGAGGCGAGATGATCTCTTTTCTTAATTAAAAATATCTCCAGCAGTGTAACGGTTTGACGAGATAATAAATCCCGGGATATAACCGCTTAAGACTAAGATCGTAGCACTCGATCAAAGAATCTGCGAACTTAGAATCTACGAATACTCTCAGATTTGGTAGAAGAAAGAAGACAGAGAGAGATTGCTAGTTTTTGAGTTGAGAAAGATATATATAAGAAGATATATTTTTGAGAGAGACAGATGAGTTTCTATATATAGGAGATATAAAGACTCCAAAACTTCTCTTACTTCCAATGTGGGACAAATTAAGTTCCCACTTAAATTTGGAAAACAAAAAAAGCTTCACCAATTTTATTGGCCCATACCCATTTCTTTTCAACTTATATAATATTTTATAAATCAAAATATTTATTAAAATATTAGGCCAACAGTTTTACATAAACATTCGTACTTTTATATGGTTTAGAAATGTCTCGGGCACACGGTACGACCTCTCGAAAACATACAAGACATGCGTCACTATGTAGTTAAACTCTTAGAGCATCTCCAATGTTCAATTGCATTTTTCATTTCAAAATGGAAAAAATGCAAAATGCAATTGGGAATCTCTCCAATGTATTATTCTATATTCCATTTGAAATTGAATATTTTAAGTATATTTTTATTTTTCTATTTTATTATTAATTACAAATTATACACATTTTTTCAAAACTTACAAATTGATCCATTTATTTTTCAAAACTTTCATAAATTATTATATTATTTAAATTTAACTATTATAATATAAAAACACATTACATTTAAAAAAAAACACATTACATTTTAAAAAACACATTAAATTTAACTATTATAACTAAATGTCTAATCGTTGTTGTACTAAATTTAATTTCCATTGTTTTTATTTTTATTTTTGTATTTTAAATATTTTAAATTTGATATGTTTTGTAATTTTTTCTATTTAAATATAATGTTATTTGCATTTTTTATTTTAGAGATAAGAGTGTTTCAGTAACTATAATTATCAATAAAAAGAAATTATCATCAAAATAATTATTTATGTCTTAAAGTAAAAATATTTAAAATTTGAAGGACTGTTTTATAAATTAAAAAGTTCAATTGCAAAATGCAATTGAAAATTAGATGATTCTATATTTGAGATCAAAAATAGCATTATGCCATTTTGCAATTAAAAATGAGATAGGATTGGAGTAGATTTTATTCTAAAATGGAATTTAGCATCCAATTTGGCACAAGGTTGGAGATGCTCTTAGAAAGAACTATATTGTTAAAGTAACATGATTTCAAAAAGTCATCGGAAAAGAATAAAGAATCTTCTTTTCCAAAGCTTTTCGACACTAAAATCAAACATTTTTAGAAATCGAAAGATGAATAATAATTGAGCAGGATCTTGTTTGGAGGTCGAGATCCTTTTAGAGAAGTGGGCTCGGAACTCCTTCCTTAAACGAGTGTGCGGCGGTATTATGAGTTTCAGCCATATCAATCTTTACAATATCCTGGCGTATTCTGATAGAAGATACATGAAAATCATCCCAATAGTAATAGACGGTGTTGGAGTCAAGATTGACACTTTTTCCAAAAAGGCCCATTCAAAAATTTAGGTCGGCTCAATAAAAAAAGAGTAAGATAACTTCGGCCTGGAATCGGAATACTCTTTCAACTCGGCCCAACAGGGGAACAAATTAGGTTAATAAAGGATGGAGGCGCGCGTGGGCATCACGCCGAACAAGAAGATATATTTTGAGGATACTCATGCCGAGATATTAGGAAAGATTCCGTAATCGTTTTAGGGTTTTCTTTGTATTTTTCCAACTTTTGTAAGCCTAAGAGGGCCGAATGAATCTAATAAAACACATCCAATTTTCGATACAAGTTTTCTGAGAACTCTTAAGCTTAAGCCGATATAATCAGAGCGTTCTTCGACGACCTAAAACACCTTTCAGCCGCTTTGTTTCTTCCCGGAAACCTAGCAAAAAAACCTTAATTCCTTTTCATTCATCAAACCGAGTTTAAATACTTTTTAAGAATCCCTCAAGAAACCTTAAAACTCTTTCTATCTTCGGATATGCCGAGTTGAGATCTTAAAATTGGCGCTAACTGTGGGGATTTCTTAAGAAATTTTTGAACTCAAGATGACTGGAAACCTTGACGACGTTGACCCTAAGAACAATCCAATGGTCAATTGCGAACTCAGCGATCACGACCTCAATGATCCCGAAGATGGGGAGATTAGGGGACTTAACGGCAATCTGCCTCAAGATCCCAAATCTGAAAAAACCCAGAAAGGCAACAGGGACATCCTGCCAGCCGACAAAACAAAAAAACAAGTCGAAGAAGACTCTGTTTTAGCCACTCTGATAGCCAAAATCGATTCCCAGAACGATTTGCTAAAAGAATTCTCGGAGAAAATTGACAAAGCAAACTGAGCAAGACAAAATTCGCTCCGAACAACAGTCGAAATATCCATCCAAATCCCGGCGCATCATCCCTTCCAAGGAGAAGGAAGACGTCTTTAGACGACTAGTCTATAATACTCTAGAACGTGATTCGTACCACGAATATGATTCACTCCACGAATGCGATTCGCACCGAGAACGCGACTCGCACCAGGAACGCAAATCACAACATGAACCGACTCACATCGTGAACGCGATGCATACCGTGAACGCGACTCGCGCCGAGATCGCAGCCTATGTCATAAACACAGTACACCTCACAGTCGTAACGACGTTAAAAAAGCACCCATCCGAGGAGCAAATCCATATGACGTCAAACAACAATTAATGGAACTAAGGGATACCCTCAAGGAGTTGAGAGTAGAGGTCTACAACATGAAGGGGTCCGCCCCAGAGATCGATCGAATCATTGAAGAAACTCAAAGAACACTGTTCACTTCACGTATTACCAATACGTATGTCCGGAAAACGAAGAAACTCAAGCTGCCGACTCACGACAACACCAAAGATCCCGCATCCCATCTGACTACTTTCAAGATCTTGGCGGAAAAAGCACGATTTTCATCGACCAAAGAGCAGGATATAGGTTTGTGTCAATTATTTGCGGAAACTTTGGAAGGAATGGCTCTGACTTGGTATTTTAGGCTTCCGCCGGAATCAATCGATAGCTTCTCAGAGCTAACACGAGCTTTCGTGCGACATCACTTCACATACTTAAACAAGGATACATCACTGGACACGCTTATGCCTCAGCTTAATGAGATCAATGAAAAAATGCTTCTACATGCCCTTGATACGATCGAGGAAGAGCGAGACCCAGCCTTACTGCGCATCCAAAACTACCAACAACTTGCCACCTGGTACTACAATAAAAAGGAGAGTAGGTAAACTCGGCGCACGTTGGTATGGACCCTACAAAATCAACCCTACAAAATCACAAAGGTCGTCAAACCCAGAGTTTACAAGCTTGAGTCAATGAAGGGCAAAGCTTTGTCGCGTTCATGGAACTCTTCCAGTCTAAAAGAATACTACTAGACATCTCTCTCGCCTCGGCCCGTTTTAAAGCGCCAAAAAAAGAGACAACTTATTACGATGAGTCTATTCCATTGTATGAACTACGAGTGACTTGATTATTTTTTGAAAGATATGTTGGCAGCCTTCATCGGCACAATCACAAACTTAATAAAATTCTTTTGAACTCTATGTCGAGTTAAATTTTTCTTTAACTCTATACCGAGTTCAATTTTCTTTAACTCTATGCCGAGGTCAATTTTCTGTAACTCTATGCCGAGTTCAATTTTTTTTAACTCTATTCCGAGTTCAATTTTTCTTTAACTCTATGCCGACTTAAATTTTCTTTAACTCTATGCCGAGTTTAATTTTCTTTAACTCTATGCCGAGTTCAATTTTCTTTAACTCTATGCCGAGTTCAATTTTCTTCAAATCTATGTCGAGTTCAATCTCCTTCAAACACTCCGCCAGACCTCATGCCGGGTTAGGAGTTAATCTAAGCAGAATATCCCCTGCTTACAGGCGTATCTTGCCTTTAAAACGCAAAGCCAGGCATTTTCCTCGCCATCACTCGCACACCAATCATTTTTCAAATCAGAACAATTCGTCGTAGATCCGGGCTCCTTAGCTCGCAAAAGTTGAGCAATACACGCCTTGACTGTAAGCCGAGCATCCGATAGGACTTGAATAAATTAGCAGCATGCTTCCTGGACAGGAGTATAATCTTCTTTACATGATGAGATGCATATTAGCCTAAAAATTGGATGCTAAAAACTCACGGTAAGGAAAAGCCGGGATCCGTCTCGCACTAAAAACCGGGCACTTACCTGTATGTTATCTGAGATGGGCGATAATAAATAAGCAGAGCACTCACGCCTCGCACATTCGTCCCTTCCTTAGAACGACAAAAGCCGAGCACGTATAAGCCTCACAGATAGATCATGTGGAACATAAGCTTTAGGATCTAAGTTGTTCGTTTCTACGCCGATCTACTTTTTAATCGATGTTCGCCGATATCCATGCAAACGATTCAGAGAACGACCCATAACGGCCCAATTAACTTTGAAACGGAAAAAGAAAGCGCTTTCCACGAAAAAACAGAAAAGAAAATAGATAAATTACTTCCGATATAAAAAAGTACCTCTTTCAAACGAGGAGAAGCGTTTACATACTTAACAAAATAAAACTTAAACATTAACAGAAAATAAGATCTATGCGGTTTCAACCCCAGGTTCGTTCTCGACTGCCTTCTCCGATTCATCGTCGCCCATGACTTTCTCGGGGTTTCCAGCTAGAGCACCCTCATCGGACTGACCTTGAGCCTCTGTGACCTTAGGAAGCGTGTCAGGATGATCTTGCGCATCCGTAACTTCGACTCTCAGCGGTTGAACATTAAGGGTATCGTCGGGAAGAGCCTGAGGAATCACCCCGCGATTTCTCCTGAACTCGTCGATGTTTCTCGGAGTAGGAACAGGAGAGTCCTGGTGGCGAGGACCCAGTAAAAGATGCTGAGTCGGAGAGAGGTCAAATTTTAGGTCTTCTTTCTCCAGTACGTTCATACCTTTAATCTCTTGGTTGACATTGATCTCGTCCGCGACGATTTGATCCAATACCGATTAAGGAATCGACACTCCTTCCTCGCTCAACTTAATCAAGCAGTCTTTAACGCCACTAATCTGGCCTTGTCCAACTTGCTTGACCGTCGCGTCTTCCTGTTCATCGACAAACCGGCGAAAAAGATCGAAATAAGACTAGGCCTTCGCCCTCATCTCGGCCTCGACGTAAATCCTCTCTTTCGATATCGAGTCTTCACAGAGTTTTCGGAGACGCTTCCCTTCAGATTGATATATGGCAAAGTCAGCCTTTGCCTTTTCCTCAGCTTCACGAAGCTTGTTTTTGAGCTCAAGATTGCTAGCCTCCAACGTGTCCTTAGACTCTCTTAACTTTTCAAAATGGAAGTCTATCCTCTTCATCGCGTCAACCATTTTCTTCATATCCCACGCATTCTCAAGAAGAACTCGGTTTGACGCCGCGGTCACCTAAAGAGAAAATATTTATTACAGAGAATCAACTAAGGGGCGTAATAAGGAAATTCGGGTAAGAGCAATCTTACCGCTGCCTCGACTTGCTTCAAATCTAGAATCGCCTCAGATGAAGGGAGATCCTTCAAAACCGGCCAATAATTCTCGGATCCCCTTAGACAAGTAAGCATGTCGAAACAGGCCTGTTTGTTGTTGACGAAAGGGATCTCACTATCGTACTTATTATCATACTTATAGGCGGTTATGAATTGAAGGCCGCTTTCCAACGTCCTTCCTCGAGCCACAGGGTAACACCGTGACTATCTCCCTCCGAGAAGTTAAAGGCACCTTCTCGGCGGAGTTAGAAACAAATCCTTCCCCGGATCTCTGACCTTGGCCTTAGAAGGATTCTCCACTGCCGACTTTTTGGCTGGACTCTACCCGTCCGGTTTATCTGTAGATGCCCGCTTCTTTGGCAAAATATTCTCTGGGGGAACCGGCGCGCTCAACTCGACCAAAGTTCTCTCCTTCCTTTGCGGAGGATCGATAGATACTCTACTCGGCGCAGTCACCGGTTTGCCACCGCCCTCGGCCAATGGCAGAGTCATCTCGGATTCTCTAGGTAGATCCGTTGCAGTGGAAGGATTCGAGATAAGCCTCTTGGAATAGTTGAACCCAATTTTAATTAACTTACCCATTTTTATCTTCACCAAATCGGCGGGATCGACTTCTTCTAGAGTATCCCACATAACTGCAATGAAAGGTAAAAAAGAGAGTCCGAACTCGAAAAAGAACCAAATAACCAAAAAGAACATTACCCTTTGAGATCTTAGGACGGGATTGGTTGATGCACGCTCGAGTAATGTGCTTCCACTTGTGTCTACTGAGAGTTCGGATGACTTTGACGATAGAAAAGAAATTATCCGGGTAAGGCTTGAAGAAAGGGTGCCACACTGAAAAGAAGGAAGACAATTGAGTAAATTATCCGTATAAAGAATCAACAAATTTGGAACAATATCTACCAAATTTAGTGTTCCACGCCGATCTAAGTTCTCTATGCATTTCAGGAATGACCAAAGGCGTTATCTCGGCATAGAAATAGTATCTCTGCCAGACACGAAGTTTACTCGGCGCCCACAGAACGACTCCTTGATCCGGTTTCATCCTTACAACAAAACATCCTGGACTAGTCCTCGTCATATGACTGATGGAAGTCATCTCCCCATAAATCCTGATGTCAATCATGATATTGGCCTCGGCGGCCAAAACAAGGAGTCCTACCATATGACAAACCGCGGCTGCTGAAAGCTGCGAGATCGCAATATCGTGTCGAGCACAGTAGGAGAAGAGCAGGTCGGGAAGAGGAAGCCAAAGTCGACAGCCCAACGTATCCGCATTTTTAAGGAAGTAAGATTCGTACAAACAGACATAACCATCAGGCGAAGTACAAAGGCGGTCCATCGGGCCGGGAATGATGAATTTGATCTTCGGATCTGCACCGCACCCCGCCAACGCCGAAACAATCGAAAATTCAGTTGACCGAGTCGGGAAAACATTAGCGGACAGTTCACTCGGAGCAGTCGGCAGTCCATCAAAAGAGACGATTGCACCTTCATTTCCCTCAGAAGGAACGGTTTCGCTATCGCCTTCTTCAATTTCATCCTTCTCGACTTCAACTTCATCCTCTCCCGGTTCGTCAGAATCCGAATCTCTAAGTTAGGGAATCATGAATTCATTTTGTCCCGAGCTTTCTGCGGCATCAGTCGACCGAGATAACTCACGACGACGTTCGAGTTCTTTAAAGGCATGATGAGTGGGATGATCCCTCAAGTCAGAGGAAGTGCTGCAAGATGACGAATCAGCAGAAACGCCTTGACGACTAGGCAGCTCATGCCGATTTGGTGACTCGTGCCGACTTGGTAACTCGTACTGACTTGGTAACTCGTTCCGACTTGGAGAGCTATCTCCTGACGATACGGAAACAACTTCCTTGTCTTTACTCCCGGAGCAACGGATCAAAGACATAGTTTGATGAAGAACAGAGCAATATCGTAGCAAAATAACGGGATTTGATCTATAAATCCTAGGAGACTACAGCTAAGCAACGGCGAAGGGTTAATCGGAAAATAAAAACCGGTAGAGAGCAAAAGAAGAATACCTTTTCTTCGCTTGAACAGAAATGAGGAAGTGAGAGTGAAGGGTCAAAATATTTATAGGAGAAATGAGTGTCGTCTTCGAGAAGCCATCATTACCCAGGCGACGCTTCGTTTCTCGCACCTACGAACCGGTTCGACCGGAATTCGATTCGACCAAAACCGGAATCATCACATTGACAAAACCGGTCCACCTAAATCACTTCTCAAACCAATTGATCTCCTCGTACTCGTACCGCCGATCCAATTAAATTCGAATCGCCGCACTGGGGGGTCTTATTGTTTGAGTCAAGATTAGCACATTTCCCAACAGGAATTTAGGTCGGCCCAATAAGGAAAGAGTAAGAAACTTCGTCCCGGGATCGGAATACTCTCTCAACTTGGCCCAACAGGGGAACAAATTAGGTTAACACAGGTCAAGACAGCGAAAGAAAGGCAGCGCGTGTGGGCATCACGCCGAATAAGAAGATACGTTTTGAGGATACTCACGCCGAGATATTAGGAAAGATTCCGTAATCGTTTTAGGGTTTTCTTTGTGTTTTGCCGACTTTTTTAAGCCTATTTAAGAGGGCTGAATGAATCTAATAAAACACATCCAATTTTCGATACAAGTTTTCTGAGAACTCTTAAGCTTAAGCATATATAAGCAGAGCGTTCTCCGACGACCTAAAACACCTTTCAACCGCTTTGTTTCTTCTCGGAAACCTAGCAAAAAACCCTAATTCCTTTCATTCATCAAACCGAGTTTAAATCCTTTTTAAGAATCTTTCAAAAAACCCTAAAACTCTTTTTATCTTCGGATAGACCGAGTTGAGATCTTACCGACCGTGCGGTGATCGTTTGTTTGTAACTTTTCTGTTGGCTTCAGCTTTATTTTATTTAATCTTTGAACTTGTTCACAATCACACGCAAACATACCAACGAAATACTATATACATGCAAGACCCGAAATCATCATCATATCATACTCTTTTGATAGGCTAAACTTGTAGATTTCATCGTACTCCGGATGAATTGTTTAGTAAGTTTTTTACAGTTTTATATATTGGTGAGTTTATATACCAATACTACTATCAAACTAATTATCATATACGCATCTCCACTATTTAACACCATCCCTTATACTTATTTTGAGTTAGACAATACCAAACAGTACTTTAATAAGATATATTTTAGGTTAGATAACCAAGAAAACATGTGAAATTAAAAAATTAACCAGAAAGTTGGTCATTATATTCTATATATTTATATAATATTTGTCACTATACCTTTTCTCTTTTCGTATAGCAATTCCATTTTTTCATATCATGTCTATTATACAAAAAAAATATAAGTTTCATTTATAATTAGTGTTTATCTATAAATTTTATTTTGTAAGTGTTTATATATAAGTTTCATTTGTTTTTTGTTTTCTTAAACCTAGTTTTACTTGTTTATAGTCTGAAAACCTGTAAATCACCTTAGATTATAAGTAGTTGTTTTTGCCAAATAAGAAACATATATTAGAAATCTACTATCTATTATTTGCGAAGTCGAATTATTGAAATTGCTTAGGTGGATGATTTTTGACCAATCAAAACTATTATGTCATTGATGACATGACTTTAATGAAATGTTTTGATTGGTGGAGAGTTTTTTTCACATTAAAAATAATCAAAATTCATATTGAAAAGTTTTTGTTTAAAATAAATCAAAATTAAACAATTTATCAAATTTGATAATTAAATATGGTTTCATAAACTTTCGTATTGTAATCTTCATTTATAATTTATATTTATTTCATACTATATTTTCTTATTTTAAAAATTTTAAATAACACTCAATCTAAAATTTAGCAACTATCAACTATCGATAATAATGAGCTTATTTAAAATTAAAATATCTTATAGAATATTCTAATCTTCCAATAGAAGATTTCGAAAATTAGTCCAACCCTAAATAATTAGATCTTTATAAATAGAGCCTCAACCAGACTCATAACATCCACATATCGAGACATTTATTTTTTGAAATTAAAATGGTTCTAATTTTGTTTTGTGTTTTTGATAAATTTGCAGTTATGTTTCATACCAAGCCAAACGATAGGTATTTTGTTTTTTTATTAACATGGTTCTAAATTTGTTTTGTGGTTTTAGTTGATTTTTCAGCTATGTTTCATACCAAGCCAAACGATAGGTATCTATTTCTTACAATTAACATGGTTATGATTTTGTTATGTGGTTTTGATGAATTTGTTGTTATGTTTCATACCAAGTAAGACGATATGTATGTATTTCTTACAATTAACATGGTTCTAATTTTGTTTTGTGGTTTTAATGAATTTGCAGCTATGATTCATACCAAGCCAAACGATAGGTATATATTTCTAACAATTAAAATGGGTCTAATTTTGTTATGTGGTTTTGATGAATTTGCAGCTATGTTTCATATCAAGCCAAACGATAGGTATCTATTTTCTTACAATTAACATGGTTCCAATTTTGCTTTGATGTTTTGATGAATTTGCAGCTATGTTTCATACCAAGCCAATCGATATGTATCTATTCTTTTTTTTACTAAGTCATTTATTATTTGTGCAAGATTTTTAATAAAAGACATTAAGAAGATAGCTACTCATCGAGTAGTTTTGGTGAAAATTCACACACAAAGAAGATTAAACATGAAGTCAAGGAATGATTAAAGACAAGGTTATTATTTACAATATTGTTCTGTGTTTTTTTTGAGTTCACCATTTGTATACCGTTATTGTTGCATTACAAAATCACTTTGGAATAATTATACATAGGTTTTCCTATTTAATCGCTTACTTTTGTTTTATTTATTATTCTCAATAGAAAAAATGTTTGTATATTCTAAACTCCTTATTTATTACTATTTGGAAGGTTAAATTATCCAGTATTAGTCATTCTCTGTTTCTGATCAGCGAGATGTATTGTTCAAACAATGGCATTTTTAACAAAACCCATCGTTCTAATGATCAAAAAACGTCTTCACAAGTCCACTACACATGCTGTGTATACGTCCCGTTTTAAGATATTGGAGATTGTAGACAGTTATATATTCCCATAATTTTTGATATTAGGGTTTCCTGTTTCTGTTTATCTAGACATCATTGAGTGGAGTATTCATGTTTAAATATTGAGGATATCTACTATATATTGGGAAGTTAAACAATATGTCGGCTTAATATTTGTGAATGACCGCTTTTCCCCATTAAAAATAAATCAATATTCATATTAGAAAGATTATTTATAAGAAAACAAAGAAAAAAATTCATTGAATTCAATTAAATTATTTTTCCTAAAAATTATATGGTAATCTTAACTTCTTCCCTAAATTATAGATTACAAATAATATTTTCTCCCTCATTGATTTCCTTATTTTTCAAATATTAAATAACACCCTACCTAAAATGACTCAACTAATAACAATTGATACTAATAAACAAATTTTAATTTTTGCAAATACGACGCAAGCGTATATAGCAAATTTCTATTATGTAACCGAAAATCTTATAAGCTAGAATATTCCAATTTAGTTGAAACACAATATTCTTTATATTAATTTGATCGATGATCCGTCAGGTCTCCAAACTACTATATATATTCTTCAGGATTTAACCTATTTATCATTCACTTTTAAACTATATCGACATTTTATAAAATGGCAGAATTAATTGAGACCAATAAGAACCTCCCTCGCAGACGGCGTTCGATTTATGTTTTTCCTGAAAACATAGACACAAGCCTCGAAACCGATAAGATCCAGGTTAGGGTATTAGCACAATGGACGTTGTGTAACTCTAAGTCTCGAAACGTGATAGAAATGATTTGGTCTGACATAAAGGTACATTTTTTTCTTATGTTTTGGTTTCTGTTCGGTTCTATATTGTTCATTCGTATGCTTATAATTTTGTTTTCACTTTCTTCAGGGAACAAGACTTCAAGCATCATGTGAGAAGTCCGTATTCAGCAAAGATAAAGCATTTCTTCAGATAGGTAAAAATGTTATGGTTAATGCTTTTTCTTCCAAGGAGTATGTTGGCGACTTCCGTCCAAGTGATCTTACTTACAAGTTATCAATCACCCGTACTACAAGAACTAAACCATTGGAAGATTTTGAGATTGAGAATCACGATAAGTATTGTTATACTATTTCTCAAATTCTCGAGGGATCTCTTGACAAAAGAGTTTTAATTGGTAAGATGCTATTTTGTAATATACCTACTATTTATTATATTATATTTTTCAATAAATAGTTGTTAATTGTTGTTTTACCAATATAAGATGTTATTGGAGTCATTGTCCACATAGATGCTATTGAAGATGTCAAGACTAAGAGCAAGTCTGGAAACAGCACCAAGCTTGGATTATACATGAAATATAATGGGTTAGAATATTATTCGTAATTAATGTTATAATAAATAAATAACTTTATATGATTTTTTATCGTCTATTTGAATACAGAGATGATGCATTGTCTTACACTTTGTGGGGAGATTATGTCAAACAAGTCATTGACCATACTTCCACCAATAGCTCATCTCCTGTCGTGGTTATTATCCGGTTTGCATGAATCAAAGAATTTGGAGGTAACTACTTGGTTAATTGTAATGTATAATCTGTTGTATATAGCATTAATTGTTTAATTTAAATTTTAATAAATATAGGGAAGTTTTACATCTCGAATGCTTACAACTCGACCCAACTCACATTCGGAAGTGAAAAGAACCCTGAGATTTCAAAGTGGTTGGATAGGTAATGTGATACATTATGTTTTAAATGTTTTTTGAACATTTTCAATTCAAGAGAACATCTATTCATTAAAAATCTATTTTACAGTATACCAAAAGAATCTCAAGCTCTAATTATCAAGTCTGAGAAAAACATAGTTTCTTTTGGATCGGGTCCACTTTTGGATTTGCGTACTAAATTTTTCATCAAGAATAATAGAATGACTCTACTTAGCATTCTGCAATCGGAAAGGGTTAGTTATCTGTATTTAATTTTCTAAATATATATGTATTTAATTGAAATTATTAATATAATTACTTGATGATTTTATTGTTGTTTAGCATGGTAAGGTGGTTACGTGTTCCACAATTGTCTCAATTGACAATTCAAAAAATGGTATTTTCAAGCTTGCAAAGTTTGCAAACTGAAAGTGCTTCAGTATGGATCATATTCAGAAGACGAGGAAGAGTCCAAACCTTTATATAATTGCAAAGCATGTGGCGATGTGTCAAATGTCTTTGCAAGGTAATTTGTTTATAAGTATGCTCAGGGTAATTTGTTTATAAGTATGCTGTGTTATTTAACTTATATATCAAAATCATTTGGTTTATATATTGTTTATGTATTCTCTAGATATTATTTGATCTTCCGCGTGTCTGATTATTCTGAGGGTGAAGCAAAAAATTTCACATTTGATGAACTTGTAGATAAGCTTGTGAAGAGATCGGCAGACAATATCTACAACGAATTCAGAAGGAAAATGGACGTATTTGAATTTTTTATATTTCTTTTGAAATTATAAAACTTTTTATATTGAGAATTAGTTGTTTTTTCTTCTTTGTCTTCATAGAAGGATCCATATTATCTTCCTACTGAATTATACAATTTGATTGGTCGCAAGTGTCTCTTCATAGTGACCATTCCAAAGGACAATGTTCAGAAGGTGTCAAGAAGTCCATATGTCGTGGACTTATTTGGGATGATGACTCTGCCATCGATGAATTTGAGAATTTAACTAACTCGACTCAGGTACGTAATATATCTGGATCATTTTTAAACATTATGTTAAACCATGAATAAAAATTTGCTAATATTTTATTTTATTAGGGACCTCTTATGCTTACCTCGGGTATGGAGACTGATTCTGATGCATCAATGGCCCTAGCACTTACACCATTAACATCAAAAGATCAGAAGATTGTATCTCTTTAAACAGTGTTGGTGAAAATTCATCGGTTACAAAAAAATTAAGCAGGAAGACAAGGAAACCTTAAAAAGAATGATACTTTATACTTTTGTTTCATCCATTTAATCGTTTAGTTTTACTTCCAAGTTATCAATATAACAAATCTTTTAAATTATTGTCAATAATAACAACTTTTGTTGTACGCAATGATATAATTTATATCTACTATTTATTACTAATTACGAATATATATATATATAAAAGTATATGGTGTATTGAAATTGGATAATAAAAAGATTCTCCAGATATCTTTTTCCCTCAATTATTATATTGAAGATTATTTAAAGATATCTTTAAGTAAAGTTAACAAAATTTATGGAATCATATTCATAAATAACAGAAAATAGTAATTTGTTAAATTTATAGTCAATACAAAATATATGTAATCTTCCATAATAAAGATTTGAATATTATGTTTGAGAGGATCAATATATTCTCCACAACTTAGAGTTAGGTATTTTGCGCCGCCAAATCCGTAACATGTAACCTTGATTAAGATAGAACTACTCCTCTTTCAATTATTCATCTCTTTACAATCTCATTCTTATTATGAGTCTATATTTAATCTTTACTAGTGATTTTATCCCCCGCGCACGCGCGGGGGAGGTGCTGGTGTTTTTTATTTAAATTTGTTGTTATGTTACCTGCTTTGTTTATCTTCTTTTATATAGATTTTGTTTTTAAAATATGTTGTTGCATATGTTATGCTTTGTTTTTTTGTGGCCCCTTTTTGATGGTCACCATAATGTATGTTTGGAAATATATTTGGTCAATTTTTAGTGAGCGATGCACATTGTAAGAATCTCGTTTTATCGTTTAGACTTTGGCTGCAGATTTATGTTAGTAATTTTCAAATGTTTTAAGTTTATTTTGATTTGCGTAGCGGCCAAATATCTTGTTTGTTGAGATTAAATCAATGGTAGCTGTCTGAATGAATATTTAGAATAATGTATTATTCCTCTTCCACTCATGATTCTCGTACATTGTTAGTGAAGTAACTCCGTTTAGTTTTTTCAACTGAGGAAGAACAAAATATTTGAAAAAATATCCGCATTATAATGACTGAAAACATTTATGAAGTACACCATCCTCAGTTATCAAGTAATCAAAAATTGTTGGACCTTTAGTGATATTTACCAAGATATGAAAGTAATATGAATCTTCTGTTGTTGGGTGAATGTTTACGATTCTCCTGATGGTTCTTTTTTTCTCTGTATATATATATTTTACTCGTATTATCGCAGACGAAGTATTTGAGAAGCTCATTTTTGACATCCTCATAAATCTTGTTCAATTCAAAACCATTCGGTAAGCATCGTCCTCCCATGCCCAAACCGTGATTCGACATTCGCTAGACCTTCATGTTCTCCAAACACTGGGTTTTGTTGATCTGGGAGGGTGAGCTGGTAGTTTCTGGACTGATGATTTATGGTGATGTATGTTGAAAGAAAATATCCTCCACATTTCTTAGACTGATACATAGCATCCGAATAAATATTATTTTATCTCATTCCTTTCTCTTCCTTTTGTTGTTCGGCCATTCCGTTATCTTTGTTTTGATTCCCCTGTTGGTTATAAATGTCGTTATGTCCACTCCTTTGGTAATGTATTTGAATAAATACAAATACTTGATTCCGCTGGACCTAATGCAACATTCGACATTAATGTATGTTTTATACTACTTCAGAATAATGATATTATGTGGCACCACAAACCTATTATCCATCCTTCTATGCCTTTTTCTGAACAGTCTTTGCCAACTTGACGCCGTTGATAGTGGATATATCTTGATCCATCGATTATTGTGGCATGTACAAATGGTTTGGGGTACTTCTTCCGGCATTTTCTCTTTCTCATGCATGCGGGTGTTGGATTTTTTCGCATGGTATATACATCATGTGTTGTTCTACAAGTTCGTAACTCTCAGAGTATGTGTCTTTATCGGGTATTTCTGTGAAAATTAGGTCTTTTCTTTAATATGGCGTTGGTCTCGCTGACTCTCTTGGTAGTGATAATAGAATGGGTGCATATGATAACCCTGTTTTTAAAAGAAATTCAATGATGTATACACCTTAAAAGGAAAATGTTATGTATAGTGTGAAAATGTGTCCGTTTAGCTTCGAAATTACACCAATATAAATACCAATATTGATATTTTAAATATCATACCTACCAATGGTTTTGGGGGGGAAATATGCCTTAAACAATCGATTAGCAACGTAACTTTAATTTGAATAAACGTCATTCTAACTTTGGCATGTCATTTGGTATGTATTTGCTCATATTGTTCTGAAAATTATTGATTGATAAATCAATGATTGTGTGACAACGATTAAACTATTTGAATAATTTCCCAATTTATAATTCACATGTTGAGTGTTTTTGATAATAAACCTACACACTTCTAATACAAAATAATAAAGAAAATAATCATTTATAGTCTATGAAATTTTCAATTATAACCAGACCAACAGGTGAGTCAGCCCATTAAACCAGAGACATAATCGAAACTATAGAAATACTAAACCATTACTCCCATTATAGTCGCAACCAATGAGAACTCAGAAAACGCTACTTCATTGGCAATTACGTCAACGCCGCCGCCGTAAACGAATGGAGGAGAAGACATTATGGAGTCATCCCCAATCAACCATATCTTGACCTCTTAGTGCTTCACCGATATCATTTCCACTCATCCTCCTCTGAATCTACTCGCTCTCCGTCCTCCGCAACACCACATGCACCGCACGGAGGCCACGTAGCGGCGAGCACGCGGCCGTACATCCATGTATACGATCCAAAGGACAATCAATGGTTCAGATTCAATATCGATTTTCTCCCTTTACGGTTGCCGCAGCCTGTAGCGCCTTCAAGCGGACTGACTACCTCTGGGGAGACTCGATTGGCTCGTCTGACTCTAAAAAACCGCTCATCGTGTGCAACCCTTTGACTCGACAGTTTAAGGTGTTGCCTCAGCTAGGCTCGGCTTAGTCACGGCACGACACTGTTCTGGTAGATTCGGGTAATCGAGTCATGGTGCTCACCGAGCTAGCCATTATGTATTATTCAGGTTCGGTGATTGCTAACCAATGGCTCAAATTTTCATCAAACTTAGCATTAAAACCTAGAAACCATGTGTTAATGTCTAGCTCTGTTTGCGCCTTGTGCAATGTTGGATCTCCGTGGAGAAGCTAGTGTAAAGCTTTTATCGTGTAAATTAACAAACCTCACAATCACTCGCACGAACTGGATTGCTTGGAGAAACACGAATGGGGAGATATCTACGATATCATAGAAGTGACCTTGTTTGTTGCGAGGAATGAAGATTCTGTAATGGAATATCTTTTCAGATGGTAGAGATAGCACAGTAAAAAGAGTGGTTTCTGATGCAGGTGGGTGTTGAGACGATGACTTGTTCGTGTTTGGCGAGTATTTATAGATGATGTCTTGAATTTACTCGCTAAGACCGTTTCAGAATTGAAGGATGAATTAACGGTGGAATTAAATTCCGTGGGTGTAGAACGTGTACATATGATTAAAGGTAGTGGTAACGTACGGTTTTCCGCATCCCAAATCCCAGATTAAGGAATTTATTGTTGAAATGCAACAGACTCAGACAAAGGAGGTGACAGAGATGAGGCTAAATCGTTAGGGATAGGTTTTTTGTTCTTGGTCTGATAATTGGGCCTTACGTTGGGGAAAAAGATGGACACGTAGATTTTAATTGGTTGAGAATGTGTACATGCTTAAGAGAGCAAAAACTCTTTAATTATAAAAGGTTATAAGAAGAACTAAAAGATAAAATTAAAGAATAATGCCACATAGACTGCTGACATGGCGCGTTGTAGGGAGAGAAAATAAGTCTCCCATTATATATATGATTAGATTGTTCGGAGACTTCAACAATATACTTGGAGAGTATCAATATATATCAAAAATATATATATATATATATTGTTCACTTTTATAAGTTCACAATTTTATGAAATTATTTGACTTTCTTTATGAAATGAAAAGTAGTCGTTCCGATTCTGATAAAGAAAATCAAATAAGTTCATAAACTTCTGATCTTATAAAAGGTCAAAAGTAGATATGAGAATTATTGTGTTGGTTTTATATAATTGTGATGGTTATCATTTTCTAATATTGTCAAGGCTTATTGTAATTCTTAACTCTGTTGGGTTTATCGACAATATAATCATTTTTTGAAACTTTAACAAGGCTTAATATGAAAAGGTTTACCTATTATGATAAAAGATCATATAAGTTCATAAACTTACGAACTTATCTAATTTCAAATCTAAATATAAAATAATTTAGTTGGGTTTATCGAGAATAATAAAATTTAAATTCTTCCTTATTGACATAGCTTAGTGTGAATAAAACTAAATTTATCTGGGCTAAGACAAAAAAAAAATCATTAGCGGTTGTGGCCCAAATAGTTTTTTTCTCTCTAAATTAATGGTTGTGACTTCTAATTATTACATCTTTTGCTATTATTAATTGAATGGTTATCTTTTAGTGCTTCACACCTTTTACTCACCAATTTAGAAATTTTTAAAACCCTAGATGCTTCATTTTCTTACCGCTTACTGAGAGAAAAATAAAACTTCTTTTCAAGCTTTTCTGCACAAATTTCTCCGATTCTTTACTATGGCTCCACAAATTTTCAGAAAAATTTCTCAAATCAACAACTTTTGCGTATTTGGATGTGTGTTAAGTCCATCGAAACAAAAATCCAAATGCTTTTGGTTGATGAGGAGGTAATCTTTCTTTTACTCTATAAATTTTTTTGTTTATTGGGTTATTGCATGTTTTATTAAGGTTTTCGTTTATTGATTTAGGGTATGAAAATATAGGCTACTGTTCCTGCCTCTTTTATTGAAAAATTTCGTTACTCTACTGGTGTGAGGGTCGTTGGTTTAAACTTGTGGATGCTCGAGTTGTACAAGCACCGGTCTATTTGTCGTTGACCCCCACGATTTCTAGCTCATATTTGGGTTAAATACATCTTTATGCCTCATTTATGATAATATTCCAAAAGGTCATTTTATGCAATTTGAATCAGTTCCGGATATATTAGATGAGAGAGTCTATGATGAATACCTTATAGGTAACTTTTAGTATAAACATTTGTTTTGTTTATCGGATTATATTAATTATGTTTTTTGCATGTGTGGTATACACTATATTTTTAACTAAATAGATTAAGGTATACAACTCTTAATGGTTTTATTTTCTCCATTATAGATGTCTTTGGTGTTGTTACACGTGTTGGAAACCTTGAACCTTATTGGACATGACCAAAATTGCAGTTTACAATTCGGGACCTAAGGTTAGTTAAAAAAATTCCTATAATCTTTATCACATATGTTTTGTTGTTTGTCTCTAATAAAAATCTTGAAATCATTAATTTTTCTAGCCTTCGGAGTGTTCAGTGTTTAATATTCGGGGAATACGCTATGAAACTAATAAAAAGGTTTTGGAAGGATGCTGATAGACATCTCTTTGTAATTCTCTGTTGCTTCTACAGAAAGAACAAACTATGTATGATTAGAAATTCAATTTAGTTTTTTTTTTTAGAATGATCCCATTGTCTATTACATGTTTGGGTTAAGGATTGATGACACTTTTGATTTCTATATTATTTACAATGTTAATTGTGTTACTGTATAAAATTTATTTAAATAGGTATAACTTGGCTCAAATGAGAAAAAGGGATGTCAACCATTATGGATGATCAAACAGATAATTATGACTTTAATGGATTTCTCAACATGTTTTGGTCATAATCCTAATGCAACTCATTATGTAATATGGTTTATATGTTTTCCGGAATTCATAAATTGTTTTCTATTTTGTAGATTTCCAAATCCCGTACCTAACCAATATCCTGAAGAAAAGATCATTTCCTGGTTCAAGCTCTTCTAAATTATGTACTTGTTTTAGAAGACCTTACTAAACTTTATTATTTTTTGGGTTAGATGATCAACAGATCATCTTTATGTTTCTTTTAAAAACCTATTTATCGTTAATGTTTACAACTCTTCTGTCCACTATCATAAGCTTTTTTATTACATCATTTAAATATCATATATAATCTCATCAAAATCAATTTGGTTAATGTGAAATTCAAATATCAAAATAACTAGATCTTCATGCCAATAATAGAGGTTTTAGGTCGAAGTTTAATATGCAAATTGTAAAAATAATAATTTGGTATTTAGATGTTAACTAAAAAACATAAGTAATGATATAAAAAACATGTATAATGAGTATATATTTCATTTGTGATACGACAATTAAAAATATTTTGTACATTTAAAAATTCCTTCACATTTGTTAATTCACAGCAATATGTAGCTATAATTGCTGACATTCACAAAAAAATGGTGTTTTAATTTCGTTATTTTTTTTATTTTTTTCCCCACAATAAACAAAAATATGATGTGAAGAAAAAAAACAAATATGATTTACTTTATTTGACCCGATCTTAGAATCTAAACTTATTTAAATAACTAATAACTAATATATAAAAATCCATTAAGCAATTAATTTAAGCCCAAATTACTCTGGCCCACTGTAAGATAGTTGCTGATACATCTCTCCAATCCGAAATCAGCCATTCACTACAATCAGAGAACAAATAGAAAGTAAACGGCGACCTAGAAGATATACCGTTGGACTAAGTTGCAGTATACAGAGAAGATTAAGAGAAAATTGTTTGCTTTCAACAACTCTGGAAACAAGGTAATCTACTATTTCATGTATATTTCTATACACCTAGGGTTATAAATCATTATTTTGAGAAAAAGGATTGTGAATGAACAATGGTGTTTCGTAAATCTTCTTGATGTAAATTTCTATTTTTAATTATTTATTTTTATTATCAGTACCAAGTTTGAATTTCTAATTAGACTTTAGGGTTTAGTCTAAACACTCCGATATTCTCTATTTTTAGATGCTTTCTATTCAACTTTAAAAAGTCTAATTACGATGATAGTTTTGGGTTTATGCATGTAACGATTTTGGATTTATATGAAGATATATTATCTTCCAAGCCAAAAATCAGAAGATGGCAAACCCTCGATTTTTTAAGCCTCTTATTTCGGACGATTATTATGATAGTGTGGTAAGTAATCTTAGTTCTTTCACTCGGTTTCTATTTATAGTTTGTTTCATCTTAGGAATATTTTAATTCTTTGTGTTACAGTATATTCCATAAAAGTTTTTCCAAAAATATATACTTGGAAAAACAGATGTTAAAGTCGGTAAACTCACATCTTATATTTCTAAACGAAAGTTTCCTATCAAACAGGTTGGTGATAGGCTTACTAAAGGCTGGAGACGTTTCTTTGAGGCACATAAATTAAAAAATATGACCTTTTGATTTTTGAGTACCGTGGAGGTTCCAATTTCCATATGGTACATGGCTTCGGATCAAACTGTTGTGAGATCAAATATGAAAATGTCACAACCGAAACTGGAGAAGCAAGCACGAGTAAGTATTTTTTTTTTTGTTATTTGCGAGCCAATTTTTTCTGTCTTTTGTAATTATTTGACTAATATTGGACTTTTTTCTAAAGAAAACGAAGAGAAGTTCGTTACGTTAAACGTCACAACTGACAACATCAAACAAAGCAGAAATGTAAGTGGTTTATTTTATTTTGATTTGAAAATATTGTTACATGACCTTTTTTTTGTCGAACATATTGTTAAATGATCAAAATTATGATTTTACAATATCTTCCTAAGTCCTTTGTGGATGCAAACGAATTAGAGACGGTTGCAAACAAGACCATATTTATGGTCAATGATACTGGAGGGAAGTTGTCTGTTGAACTGGCTGTCCATTGTGATAGTAACATGCGACGTTTACGTTTGAGCGGCGGCTTAAGAGAGTTTTTGTTGGCAAACAATGTCAAGTCCAACCAAACGATCATCCTTCAACTGTTCTGGGAAAACGCCACTACTCATGTCCTCAAACTCTCCTCGGAGAATCATGTTTAACTAGCTAAAACTTATGTTTGATATCTATTTTATTCTGTGACCAAAACTTATCTTTAATATTTTTCTTTGTTTTGTATATGTGTTCACTTTATAAGAACTTGAATTTGTATCAAATGCATTTTTTGGGTGACACTAAATCTAGAAAATGATTTGACCCTTTATTAATTTTATTTTAAATTTACAAATGCATGATTTCCAATTTTATAGGAAAAAATATATTGCATGTGAAGAATTATTGAAAATTACTCTTTATATTTTTATTTACAATTGGTAACTACTTCCATACCAAATGTAATTTTGTTTGTTTATAGCATTTAATACCGATTTAGTATGAAATATCTTTGTTTAGTTCAGAATATAATTTTACTAAACAAAATATAAAATATTTAAGAATTCAAATATGGAAGTACTTACCAATTGTAAAAAGAAATTAACAAATTATATTATATCCTAATAACAAATGAGATATTTTTGCCTTTAAAATATAATATATTATACTAACTTAGATCTTCTAATTCTAAACTGTAGTATTTTGGGTATAATGTATGTGGCTGATATTAGTAAAAAAAATCCTAAAAACAAACTATCTCTAAGAAACCATAATATCATAGTACTATATATATTCATATCGTCATCTCATTAGTTTCATATGTATCTCGAGTTGTTAATGGAAGCTAATGGTATATTTGAAAAATCTTTGGCATCTTTATTTTTTTATGCTCTATACATTTTGATTTTTTTTTTTTTAAGTTATACTATTTTCATTAACATATCTAAATTTGTTTCAGGTTATTTAGGATGTTCAATTGATCTTATGAAAATTTTACCTATTGTTCTTCCTTCTCCACACATTGTTTTCGATGATGATGTCGGTTTGGAATATCAAGGAAGATAAATTTCGGCACAGATGAAATGCAATCAAGTTAATCTTCAAGCAAGACGTCTTCTCTATTCACAAATAACAACTAAATTTGTTTGGGATCAAAAAGCCTCGAATGGAAACCCTGCATACAAGGTAAATCGCGTTTATGTGGTTTACCAGTATATGCAGAAGAAATTGGAGAACTATATTACTTACACCGTTTATTGGATGTAATAAGGGGACCATGTGGCTATTTGGATCTAAGAACGATTAATAATGTTGTTTATGACACCTTCCGAGATGCATGATTTGCCTTCAAAATATTAAAATTCCCCTAATTTAACAAAATATTGAAATTCCCTAATTTATGTTCAATTAGGAAAAATCAGCTGTTTAGGTGTTTATTTCAAATAATGCTTGTGTTTCTTTTCAATAATGGAGAATTAATAATTCTTGATTTTTCATTTTTATTCTAAGTTTCATTTTTTATAAAATCATGCTTCAATTTCATTGTACAGTTTCAAATATTCGATTACATTTTTTCTCCTAAATTAAGCTTAACAATCCTCAAAAAAAAAAACTCGCACAAGGTACGGACGACTCATCTAGTAGAATAGTATGCCAAATATCAAAAATAAAATAAAATTGAAACCACACAAAAAGAAATAGAATGGACACCACACAAAACAAATAATAATGGAAATTACACACAAAGAATTATATTTTCGTCCACATAAATATGAATTGGTTATTTACTTTATATTAATATTTAGATGGCTATACAACCAATCTCTATATTAATTGGGAAGTGTTTTTGGCCTTATATTCACTCTGTTGATTACTAAATTGCCATTAATGAAATTAAGTTTTTACTATGTAGTTTAAATTAATAATTTTATTATATATCTTTATATTGATTGAAAAGTGCTTTGGCCTTATATTCAATCTCAAAATAGTTGATTACTAAATTGCCATTAATGAAATTAAGTTTTACTATGTTAACCTTAGTTTAAATTAATAATTTTATTATTTATCTTTATATTAATTGAAAAGTATTTTTGGCCTTATATTTACTCTCAAAATGGCTAATTACTAATTTGCCATTAATAAAATTAGGTTAATTATAATGTTAACCTTTATTTATACTGGTAATTTTATTATGGAGATATACATAACCCTAAATAAAAAATAAGATGATAAATATGAAGTATTTATGAAGATTTTTTAAATTTTATTTTGGAGATATACATAACCTTGAATAAACAAAATAAAAAATAAAATGAGATAATAAATATGAAAATATTTATAAAGATTTTTTTAAGTTTTATTTCAGAGATATATATAACCTTCAATAATAATAAAAAGATGATAAATATTAAAACGTTTATGAATATTTTTAAATTTTAATAAATATATATTTTAACTTTAAATATAAATAAATATTGTTTTTGATTTTATATAGTAAATTCGTATTATTTATATAAATTTTGAATTTATATATATAAATGATAAAATATTTTAAATAAAATATTTATGTATTGATTTTTATACATAAAAATATATAATTTATTTTATTTTATACTATTAATTTTATTTATAATAAATTATAAAGTTTTATTAAATATAATAATTTATGTATGTTTAATTATAAAAAGTCTCATCTAGATTTTTATAATATTATTGTTATTTTTTAATTAATTTGTTAATTTTTTATTTTTAAAATTTTATAATTAATAATATTTGTGCTCCCACATGGGTGCGAGCGAATCATACTAGTTATATTGATTTGAGAAGTGCTTTTGACCTTATATTCTTTCTCAAAATGGTTGATTACTAAATTACCATTAATGAAATTAAATTTTTGCTATGTTAACCTTAGTTTAAATTAATAATTTTATTGTTTATTATATTAATTTTAATTGTTAGTTTTTTTATTTTAGAAATATACACTATCTAGATAAAAATAAAAAACAAGACGATAAATACGAAAACAATTTTTAATTATGAATTTTTAAATATTAATAACTATAACTATTGTAGATAATACAAATTTATATATTAAATTCTTATTAATTATATGAAATTTAAATTTAGATAAATATAAAAAATAAAATACTTTAATAAAAGTTATAATAGTCATACATATATAATTATATTTTAATTTTTAATTTTATTTATGGGATATACATAAATTTCGATAAAAATATGATGATATATATAAAAATATTTATTAAAACTCTTAAATATTAATACATATGGTTGTTGTAGATAATATAATTTTATATATTAAATTTATATTATTTATATAAATTTTAAAATTATATATATAAACGATAAAATATTTTTAATAAAAACTATATATTGATGTTAATACATATAAATATATAATTATAATTTATTTTGTTGCTGTTAATTTTATTTTTAGAATAAACTATAAAATGTTCGAATAAGTTAGGTATAATAATGTTTATATCTAAATTTAATTACAAATAGTATAATGTAGATTTTTAATAATCTTATTATTGTTAAATTAAATGATAATTTTAAAAAAAAATTGTATGTTAATAATGTTTGTTCTATCGCACCATGACCGGCCATTTATGCTTATCAATTCAAAAACTTGATTGTATATATCATATCAATTTCTCAATTCAGTTTTTTTGGTAAAACTCAATTCAGTTAACCGTGATTGGGTTAAATTGTGGTTACAAACTTGCAAGATCCACTATACACCAACTCACCAAGTTGGACTTAGACGATTTACAGCGGATTACACTTGAACAGTTGAACCTTGACCTATATAAACAACTACGACTTACTATTTCTGGTAACATCGGTTTATTTGTTTTCACAGGTTTTGAAATTAACAGCTTTGTCTCCTACTCTTAAAATAGAGCATAGAGCTGGCCCATCACACTTCAAAATAAAAACAACAACTATATATAAACTATTAACCAATGTGAACACAAAAATTTAGAACTTTTTGAAAAAACCATTCTAATTTCTAAGGGAAAATAAACAAAATTAGAAAATAAAAAATCCTAGAAATCAAAGGTGTGGTGGAAAGGAAAGAGCCTAATAAGTTATTAATCTTTTCTCAAATAGAAAGACAAACTATTCAATAAAAACGTCGTCGTGTCTCCGTCGTTTATGGGGGAGCCGCGGCCAAGGGTAAGCGGTGCTTCTTCCTCCACCGACTCATATTCAACCCCTTCGTCGTCTCCATCACCTTCTCCAGCTCCACGTCCGCACGTCACGTTACTCGAACCATCTCATCAACACAAGAAAAAAGGCATAAAAGTCTTGCGAGTCTTCCGCTCTGTTTTTCGTTCTTTTCCGATCATCACACCGGCAGCTTGTAAAATCCCTGTCCTTCCGGGCGGTAGATTACCTGACCCGCATCGAAGCGGGTCAAGCGGGTCAAGAGTCACCGGAACCTTATTCGGATACCGTAAAGGCCGCGTAAGCCTGTCAATTCAAGAAAGCCCTAGATGTTTACCATCTCTCGTCGTCGAGCTAGCAATGCAAACAATGGTGCTACAAAAAGAGCTAAGCGGAGGAATGGTTAGGATCGCTTTAGAGACGGAGAAACGAGCTGATAAAGAGAAGATTAAGATAATGGACGAGCCGTTATGGACAATGTATTGTAACGGTAAGAAAACGGGGTACGGTGTGAAACGTGAAGCGGCGGAGGAAGATCTTTACGTGATGGAGTTGTTAAGACCGGTTTCCATGGGCGCGGGAGTTTTGCCGGGGAATTCGGAGGCAGAAGGACCTGACTCGGAGATGGCATACATGAGGGCTTACTTTGAACGGGTCGTTGGGTCTAAAGATTCAGAGACATTTTATATGTTGAGTCCGGAAGGGAATAATGGACCAGAGCTTAGTATCTTCTTCGTAAGAGTATGATTTGATGTAATGCTCGGAGACATATATACTGTATATGGGAACGTTCTTGATTGTATATGGACGGACGGTGGCCGGAACGGAGATTGATCTCGGTTTGTAGATTGATATGTGATAATATGCTCATTGATGATATTGATATATGTGTGTGCATATGGGACGTTTTGGTGGTGAGGAATGTGAGAATAGATTTGGAGATGATGTATTCTTTAGGATGGTTTATATGAATATATTTCAGGTTAATTACATGCACATCAATTCAGGTTTAGTATTTTTTTTTCCTTTTATAAAGCGACGAGTATTTTAGATTTACGTGACGATTGATATCATTGAGGAACCACAAAACCGTAAAAAGAACAAAAGGTGAGTAATAAAAAAATATTTTATTGCATAAATTCCTTAATTGAAATATCGAGAATGTTACTCTATAATGATAATGATTATAGTATAATCAATAGTATTAAAGATATCTCTAGATTTGAATTTATTTACTCTATTATTTTAAAATGGAAGGATAAGCTTGCGAAATATAAACTAACTTTTATCTCTATATATATGGGATTTTATGGGATTTTGGTATTGGATTGATCAAAAATGTTAATTAGAGATTGTTCATTGTATTTGAAGAATCCAGAGCTGCACCAGTCTAGGAAGGTGTTGTAGAACCTGGAGAACAAGATATTTAAATAGCAATTACAAATCTTCTTTTTATTAGAAATTTGTTAAACGTTTTTATAAGTTGTTTAGTTAGTTTTACACATAATTCATAGTGGGTTTTATCATTGACCGATTCCTAATTTACCCAACTTACGCACTGTTTATGCACTCTCTTTATTTACTCACTTGAACTTTGGAACGATTTGCTTCAAGAACACACAATTGTAGAGCAAATTGTTATGTTTTCTAAAAACATGACCAATATATACTCATAGCTAATCCGTTGAACATATCTTTTAAAGGATAACACCAAATCCTTATTCCTCGTAATCTTCTAAATTTTAATGAGATTATCCGAGCTGCTTCTTAGCTCCACTCCAGTTAGGCCACGATCAGCTACAAATACCTGGGTGATTCCCAAATTCTTCGCAGCTTACATAATTGTTGAACCTGTATAACACATCACTTCTTTGTGTGCTAATAACCTCCCCCCTTTTTGCATAAATGTGACATCTCAAGCAACCTAGATTTATGACTCTTTTTTATTGAGTGCCAGGATTAGGATCGATCCTAATCCTAGCACTCAATAAAAAAGAAACAAGAATTTACTTATTTCCTCCCCCTATCTACTGAATCCTACATTTATGACTCTTAGCCACTTTCTTTTTAACTCTGATCCTCCAGCTCCTCATCTTCACTTTCATTGTGATCAACAGCCGACAAGGAGGTGCCTCCTAGACCTCCAAAATCTCCCCCTTCTTGAGTACATACTCAGAACAAAACAATCACACAATGTACATTAAGAATGTTCAAGAATACTTACCTCGTATACGTTTAAGAATCTTACGACTCAGCATGTACAAGGATAGAGCATATGCCTCAAGTGTTATTGCCAACTCCTTGTGTCTTTATCATGCTTCATTGGCAGAGGGAGGACATGAGAAGAATCGTCTTTACATTTAGACACCTTGCGCTAGAACTAAAGAATCTAACAAATCAGGTTTGGACACGTGAGGTTGTTGTTCTTATGAGGGTTGATAGCAATGTCCATGATCTAAGAGTAAATCATAAAACCAAAGTCGAACTTCTTTTTCTGAAGAATCAATTGAAGAAATTTCACAAGGCTCTGAATAATCGATGATTTGTTCGACGAAGCCATCCAGTTAGAGAAGCAGAACTTGTAGAGGATTTGCATTGTGGTAGTCATGTGCTTTGAGAAAAAACCATTACATTTCTTCCATTTCTCATATGTGAGTGCAATCACAACTGAAACAATCTCATCCCATTCTCACTGTGTGCGAGATGTCTTCTCAAGATTCGTAAGGAGAAACATGTTGCTAATGAGTTGTGGAGTAAACTCAAACATCTGTCCTCTGACAAACACCATATTGGTTCCAATTTGATACTCCATATCACCAAGATTCACATAAAACTCATGAACTATATCTGGCACATACCCTTCAACATGCATAACATTGTAGAGAAGACCAGCCCGTGAAATAATCTCCTTCGCCTCATCGAGATCAAGATCATCAATTGGTAGAATGATTATCGGATGAATCTTGCGATTCTCAAATGCCTTGACTCGACGGCTTGTTCCTTCTGTTACAAACAATGGATTGAAGTTCCTATTTCATGGTTTGAGCCGAATTACATCCTTTTTGTCCAGCTGCTTAACCTTCTTCCGATTCTCCTTTCGTAGATCCTCATGAGTGAGAACCGAAAAGTCAAAATTGGCTTCTTTCTCCATCACTTCGTTGACGAGCCTCTGCGCAATTTCATCGGAGTTGGGTTGTTGAGTAGACGGGCTCGACTCTTTGGCTTCCGTCATCGGATTTGTTGATCTGTCAACAAAGACTTCTGTTGCTTGAGGAGGAGCTTCGGTCGCGGTTGGATTTAAGTTTTGGCTGCTTAGGGCAGGTAGAATTAGTTTGGATGTCCCCACAGATTTCTTAGCTGATAGGCGTTAGCGAGTGAATCACCTGCAAAATGTTAGGGACATGTTGCCGTTGTCCGGAATAGAGTTGCTTGGTCGTTTGGGAGCCATAGAAATCGCTTAGAACACAAGAGAAACTTTAGAGTTTCATGTGTTTGTTGTTGGTGAGCTGCGGCCCTTGAGTTTGTAGTGATTCTTAAAATAACCTGAGCGGGAAACAAAACACAAAACCTACCACGACACACTCAAAAACAACAATTTCATTAAAACTATTTGGATTACACAACTATATATTATGTGCAATGCAACATGACTACTGAGTTGTTAATCTAACCCCAATGAGCATTCTACACATGCAATTTGTGCAGAGTAAAGATAAGGACCCATGATTGTTATAGTGCACATAGTCAATTAATTAACCAATTTCAACATTTCACCGACTGGTGAGATAATTTGACATGTGCCATCACGATTGGAGGATCCCACACACCCCATATCACACCATAGCTGGTGAGAAGTTATTTTCGAAAATGGTCAACATGCAGGCTGAGTGATATGTGACAGTCTATGGATTCTCATACATTTAGACTCACTTCTCCTAACAAGTGTGACTGAGTTTAGACAAAGCTTCTCAATCTAGTGAGTTTCTTCCTTCTCCAACTGGAATTCAGAAGGCACTTTTTTCACTTATTCTCTGATTCCTTGTCTCATCTTCCACAATAATATTGTTTTCTAGACATTCACTCTTCAAGAGACTTTCATAAGACGCTTTTCTGCTCTCATTCTATGGTCTCTTGCCTATCCAAATAGTGATCGAAAATACTCTCTCTCCTTTTTTCATTTTGGCTCATCCCTTTTTCTTTTGATGAATAGAGAGAATATCCTGAGTGTTCTTCTCATCATGACTTTATCTTTTCATTCCTTTTTTTTTTGTTTCTGCTTTTCTTATCCATGAACAATCACATTCCTTGTCTAACCTTCCAGAGAAGTCTATAGTCATTGAAAGCATGAGAAGCAGCTATTTCCACACACAACAGTCTGCACAAGGTTTTGAGAGGTGATCTATACAAGGGATTAAAGCACTAACTATGAAGTACAATTCAGACATCTGAGATGACCCTCTCCCCTTGACAAAACCTGTCAAAATTCACACATACCAAGAACTTTGCGCAAGTGCACCAAAGTGTTAAAGTCAAGTGATTTTGTGAATATTTCTGCAAGTTTTTTTCAGAAGCTACATACACTATTTTGACAAGTTTTTCTTCGACCAATTCTCTGACAAAGTGATGCTTTATATCTATGTGTTTAGTATGATAATGATGCACATGATACTTGGATATGTTAATGGCACTCATGTTATCACAGTGCATAAGAATAGTTCCAGATTTCATACCATAATCATCGAGCATGTGTTTCGTCTAGATAAACTGAGTGCAACAGCTTCCAAGAGCAATATGTTCAACTTCTAATGTTGAGAGATTGATGCAGTTTGGCTTTTACTATGACAAAACACCATGTTGTTTCCTAGAAAGAAGCATCCTCCATATGTGCTTTTCCCTGTCATTTATGCTCCTAGTCCTGTCATCATCGCAGTACCCTGCCAGATTTGTATTGGTGCAATTAGTGTAGAACAGCCTGAGAATTGTTGTTCCCTTTACGTACTTAATAATACATTTTACTACAGAAAGGTGTGACTCCTTTGGACATGCTTGATATCTTGCACATACATCTACAGTGTGACACAGATCATGTCGACTTGTAAGATGCAAAAGACTTCCTATCATTGCTCAATACAACTTTCCATCCACTTCAGTTCCTTCAGCATCCAGAGATAATTTGGTTGTAGTACTCATTGGAGTTCGAGGCTCTTTGCTAGTCTGTATTCCAAATCGAGTTACCAGATTTCTAGCATAAGTCCTCTAACATACGAATATTCCTTCATTTGTTTGCTTAACTTGCAGACCTAAGAAATAGTTGAGTTCTCCACACATACTCATCTCAAATTCATTTGTCATATCCTTCACAAACTGATTAACCAAACTCTATCGCATCCTTCCAAATATGATATCGTCCATGTATATCTGCACAATCAGAATGTAAGTGTTATCATATAGAATGAACAGAGTCTTGTCGACATTGCCTCTACTGAATCCAACTTTCAAGAGAAATGAGGTCATTCTCTTATACTAAGCTCTTGGAGCTTGCTTCAATCCATGTAGATATCGTTTCAGTTTGTAAACATGATCTTGAAACTTTGGGTCTTCAAATCCTTTAGGTTGTACAACATACTTGCAAGATTCCATTGAGAAATTCACTTTTGACATCCATTTGAAATAATTTGATGTTCAGCTTGCAGACTATTTCAAATAGTAATCAAATGAATTCAAGTCTTGCTACAGGTGCAAATGTCTCATCAAAATCAATTCCCTCAATGTGATAGTAGCTATGTGCAGCTAATTTGGCCTTGTTTCTCACAATGTTCTCATCTTCATCAATTTTATTTTTGAAAATCCACTTAGTTCCAAAAACATTAACATGTTCAGGTTTTGAACTAAATCCCAGACGTTGTGTATCACAAAATGATCCATTTCTTCATGAATAACACTTGTCCAAAACTCGTCATCAAGTACTTTTTCACATCTTTTGGTTCTTCCAGAGAAACAAAGCAAGACAATTTAACCATCTTTTTAAAATCAAGCTTGATCTTCCTGGTTGTTCTCTCGTCATCAAGCTCTCTAATGACATCATTGGCTGAATGATTTCTAGGAACCATGGGTTTTCTAGTGACCAGGTCACTTGCAGAGGATGATTCTCATGTATTGAATTCAGTTTCACATGACTATTATTTCTGAATTTTGCCTGTGTAAGTCGTCACTTTCTTGTGTAAGATATCCAATCACAATGACTTCCTTGTCATCGAACACAACATTAACAAACTCACTGACAGTTCTTGATGTCGTGTTATACACCCGATAGGCCATACTATTGGTAGAATACCCCAAAAAGATCCCCTCATTACTCCTTGAGTCAAATTTTTCAAAAATTATTTTTGTCATCCAAAATGTAACACACACATCCAAACACATGGAAATAACTAAAATTGGGTTTCTTTCCTTTCCATATCTCATATGTGGTGGTCTTTGTACCATGCTTAACATAAACACGATTGATAATGTAACATGCAATGTTAATAGCCTCTGCCCAGAAGTGTGTTGAGACATTTTTTTGCATGCATCATGGCTCTAGTCATTTCTATTTTTTGAAGAGTCTGATTTTTCCTATACACAACTACATACTGCTATGGAGTTCTAGGAGATGCAAACTGATGTTGAATACCATGTTTAAGACAGAAAATCCTTGAATACTTTGTTCTGAAATTCTCTACATGATCACTCTTGATTTTAAGTATGCTCTTGAGGTTTACAACTGGAGAGATAGAATTTTAAAGCTTCAATTGCATCTGAATTCTCTCTTAAGAATCGTACCCAAGTAAATCAAGAAAAATCATCAACTAGGACGAAGATGCACTTCTTTCCATTTATGCTTTCAGTTTGAATTGGCTCCATCAAGTCCATATGAAAACTCAAAAATATTCTTAGTACTTATTTCAGCTACTTTCTTGTGTTTCACTTTGATATGTTTATCTTGGAAACAACCTTTGCAGGAAGTATCAATACTCGATTCAAGCTTAGGAACACCTCTTACTACCTCTGCATTTACGATCCTTAGTAGTCCATGTATGTTCATGTGCCCAAGCTTTCTATGCCATAAATCTAGTTGAGACTCTACCAGAGATAAACATTTTTCAGAGGATTTTCACATATAGCAATTATTTCCAGACCTTACTCCACTCAAAACCACGCTTCCTTGTTCATTTACTTCCTGAAATTATGTCTTTGTGAATATTACCTTTAAGCCTTCATCACAGAGTTGGCTGATGGTGGTTAGGTTAGTCTTGAAACCCTCGACATAGTACACATTAACTAAGGAAGGTTGCTTTTCATCATCGATTTTCCAACACCTATGATTCTTCCCTTATCACCATCTCCAAATGTTACTTTTCCAGCCTTGATCTCTGCATAAGATGTCAAACTCTCTCTTTTTCTGGCATATGACGAGAGCATCCACTGTCAAACTATCACGAGATATTCCCTTCATGAGTAGATGATACCACTACTGGTGATGACCATGTTACACATGAATTCTTGTTGTGTTTCAGTTATCACTACTGGTGATGACCTTTCAACATCTTTTTTTAGAGGTCTGAGACATAGACCTGACTTGGCAATCCACACTTTTCAAAAGTTGTTAGGTTTCAAATAACATATGTTTTGTGACCAAGCCTCACGCATCTTTTTCTTCAACTAGAAACAATTTCTTCTGATATGACCATATCTTGTGCAGTAGTAGCACCCTCTTCTTCATCTGAAGGATTGAGTAACTGATCTTTGAGTTTGGTATTTTGTGTTTGGTTTTCGCATGTTAAAAACCCCATCATCAGCTTGTTTGAGAGTGACATTATTTTTGTTTTGAGTTTTTATAGCTCTCTCTTAGTGTCCTTATTGACCTTTCCTGAACAAAATTATTCAGATTTGAATAAATGGCTCGCGATCAATAGCCTTTCGACCAATGTAACCAAGAACCCAATTAACTTTAGCAGGTTTTCCCATAGGCATAATCTTGTTTAGATTCTCAGTTACTTTGTTCAACATCCTAAGTGTCTTGCAATTTTCAGTGCGATCATGCTCTAAGATCTGATTCTTCTCCTTTTCAGTAGTGTGCAATTAATGTATTCTTTTTAACTCAGCCTCCATACATCTGACTTTTTCTGAGTCTGTATGATTAACAGAGCTAGAAACGATTGTGGACTCTATCTCCTTATGCTTCCCTTTTATAACAGACTCTGTTTCTAGCTCAAGACTGTTGACTTTTGCTTCCTATAGAGCTTTATCCTTCAGTAACTGCAGATAAGTGTTGAAAAGTGTTATCCAGTTGTCATAGAGTTTCATGTACTCTACCTTTGCATCCACTTCTTCTTCTTCCTCTGATTTTGAACCTTGAGCGACTCCTTGTAAAAAAAATCTCCTATCAAGGAAACAAAGTTCAATAGATTCCCTTCATCATCACTGTCAACTGACTCTGTGTCACTGAAGCTGTCAAACGATTTCTCATTACGTTTGTTGAGACTTGGACAATCATTTTTCGTGTGACCATAACCTTTGCATTCGAAGCATTTTAACTCTTTGAGTTTCTTCAGAGAACATTCTGATTTGAAGTTACCATACCCTTCACATCCATGACACTGTAGATCTCGCTTTTTGTTCTGCTTGCTGGCATCGTATCTAGATGAGGGTCTGTTGGAATTTCTTTCACCTTCTGATCGACTGCCAAACTTATTTCTTTGTCCCTTCTATCCTTCTCAGAGCCTTCTTGAAATTTTTGGCCATCAGTCCCATACTTTCTTCCATTTTTTGAGTCACATTCTCTTTGAATTTTTAAAGTTTGTCAAATCCATGTTCAGCTGCAAAGGCAATTCCTTTGTCATATTTAGCAGGTTGATCTGCATCTGCTTCCATCTCTTCTGCCTTCAACATTCCAAGAAGTTGTGAGAATTGCATGTCTTCTGTGTTCATAGCCATTTTAAGTACTGCTTTTTGTGCACTGTAGTTCTCTGGTAAGCATATCATCATCTTTTTAACCAACTTCTTGTCTTTGTAAATCTTACCCAGCAATGCAGCCTCATTTTCTATGGAACTCAATTTAGACCCAAATATACTAATAGATTCGTCACCTCCCATCTTGAGATTTTCAAACTGAGAGGCAAGATGATCTAGTCTTGTTCTCTTGACATTTGAAGTTCCTTCATAGAAGTTTACCAGAACTTCGCAAACATATTTTGCAGCAGAACACCTTTGGACTAATTTAAAATTCTCAACATCAATAGCAGTGAAAATTTCACTCATGGCCTTAATTTAGATGCGCTTTTTCAGATTCTGTCCATTTTTCCTTAGGTTTAGGCTGTTTCTTTCCTTCATCATTAAGAGTGTATGGTTCTTCTCAACAAATTTCAACAGCCATCCAAACATCCTCATCGATAGCCTTAATTCTCTATTTCATCAGAACTTTCCAGTGTCTGAAATTGTTTTTATCAAACATCAAAGGCTTGTGAATTGCAACTAGCTCTTTTGATGTGTCAATCCCTTCCACATAATCTCAATCTATTACGAGGAAAAACCATCTTCCTCTTTTAGATGACATGACCTAATACCAAATGTAAAACCTGGAGAACACGATATTCAAATAGAAATTGCAATTTCCTCAAGAAAACTTCCTTTTAATTAGAAATCTATTAAACACTTCTACAAGCTGTTTAATCAGTTTTACACACAACCTATAATGGGTTTGTCACTGACCGATTCCTAATCTACCCAATTTACGCACAACAACAGCTATGTACTCTCTTTGTTCACTCATCCGAACCCTGGAGCGACTTGCCTCAATAATACACAATTATAGAGCAAATCGTTATGTTTTCTAAAAGTCTGACCACTCTAAGTTTTCTCAAAGTCCTATATATATTCCTAGCTAATCCGTTGATCATATGTTTTAAAGGATAACACCAAATCCTCATTCTTTATAATCTTTTCAATTTTTATGAGATTATCTGAGCAGCTTCCCAGCTCCACTCCAATTACGCCACGTCAGCTACAAATACCCGCGTGATTCCCAGATTCTCGCAGCTTACAGAGTTGTTGAACATGTGTAATACAACACTTCTTTGTGGCTAACAACTGTTTCAATGGTCTTGATACATTCAAGAACAAATGCATTGTTGGACATTGCAGCCACTAGAGCTTCATGGATGGTCTTGTTGTTTTTCAGAAGAGAAGCATAGTAAAGAACATACATAACTAAACTGAAGATTCACGAGTACTCTAAAAAGAAACATGTATGATCGATAAAGCCTGCTAATGTAAAAAGGAACTTACAACCCATCTCATTAGATTTTGCTGCTGTTCATTGCTGATTTTAAGTTGGCTCTTGTTGATGAACCTCTGCAAAAAAAAAAAAGATGTTATATAACTCGGTGTTTGTGATCTTGTAAGTGAAGAAATGAGTGGTGAGGGTAAGAAGAACTAAGATGATTTGAAGAGAGAACATATCCGCAGATTAGCCGATCACTTTGTCATACTTAAGACCCTCGGCGGCAAGTACTGTTGGGATAGTGTCCTGAAATCACACTTGTACTCACTCCTGATGATAGTTGTGTGTCGAGATCAGACATTCGTATAATACTGGGCGGTTGCAATGTTTTGCTAGAAGCCTCTTGCAGTCTGTAAGTTGTAGACTTACTACCAGTATTATATGATCCTATAGGGTCACACACCTAAGCAAACTGGAAGCTACGACATGGGAATGATCATTATGGTAATGATCATATTAATGTGCATTGGATGCGCATTATAATCGATATAATGGTGTTGAGTCGATCGACACAGCTTGTGTGTCGGTCGACACAGTTCGGAATTTCCGAAAGAGCTTTTCGGGTTGGGACTTAATTAAGTCTGGCCCGTTAAGCATGTTTAGGTCGAATAAAACTCGAGAGTTTCGACCTAAACAGTAAGCCGTCCACTTTTCTTGACAGAAACAGTAGACACACCAGAGAGATTCGAATCCCGTTGATCCGGCACTAGCATCCCGTTTCCAGCGAGCGTGCGTGTGTATCTGGTAGAGGCAAGGCATCTGCGTTGCTCCACTGATCTCGTTCACCATTCTCATTCCGCTGCCAGTTCAAAGGTAAGAACGAGGTTGGTTTTCATTCAATATATCAAACCCTAGATCCTAGGAGATCCAACAGTGGTATCAGAGCGTTGTTAGGGTTTAGCTATTGAATTTGGTGCAATTAATTCGAAACTTGTGGTTGTTGAATTGTTAAAATTGCCTGCTAAATCGTTTTTCTTGTGTAAATCTCGGATTGTATGCATGTTGAAAAATCGATGAAACTGTTGAAATCGCACTGTGTCGATCGACACAAAGCGTGTGTCGGTCGACACGCCGCGAAATAACACGTAAAATTTTAGGGTTTGTCGGTCGACACAGCGAAAACTCGCAATAAAATTTTAGGGTTTGTCGCAAAGTATCGATCGACACAAAGCGAAAATCCGCAAATAATTTTAGGGTTTCGATCTGAGATCGAGTACCCATATTCCTGCTGTGTCGATCGATACACTGGGTGTGTCGGTCGACACAGGCAAAGCAATTGGATAGATCGGTTCAATTAGATTAAACCGGTTATCTCGCTCGGTTAATTTTAATTAACCAATTGGTTCTGGTTTGGTAATGTCGATCGACACACAGTGTGTGACGATCGACATGGACCATTAAACCGAACCGGTTCAATTGGATTGAATCGGTTAAGTAAATTTGATCCGGTTTGACCGGTTATCGAAGATCGATTTAAGTATGGCTGCGTCGACCGATGCCAATGGTTGGCGTCGATCGACACGACGTTCGCAGATGTGCTGGTTGGACCACAAATTTGCATATACCAGAACAATTTAATCCTAAAAGTTCTAGATGAACCTAAAACTAATAAAACTGATTGTTTTAAATAAACTTATTACTTCTTGGATGTATATTGGATATACATCAAGATAAAATAATTCTTTTCCTCAACCAAATATCAAGTGATCTTGATGTCTTGCCCGATCTTGTCTACTGTCAGGACTCGTGTTGTTGTTAGATATCCTTGGAGTCCTTGGTATCCACAGCAACCTGAGTAATGCAGGTGATCGTTGATAGATTTGCACTGCAACTATTAGTGATCACAAGACAGAAGAGATTGGTTTTACTTGACTGGGCTGTCAGAAGTTCTGGGCTCAGAGACATCAGAGTAGATTAGACATAGTTTGTCTCATCCACGACCAAGAGTTGTACTGGGTACAATTAGCAATGATTTGCTTACCTAGATAACTAAAGTTTGAGTAACGGCGAGTCGCCCACTCGAATTTTAGTGATCTAAGGATCTTGGTTCATTGTATTCATCTGAGGAAACATAGTTTTGAATACAATGCGAGTTTTTCTTATTAGATAAGAATTCTCATTCCTTGAGCATTATAACTAAAACTCTATCTCTTTTAATTACAGCTATGTCTGTCTCAAATCAAATCAACACTTTCTCACTAAGATCCGTCCTTGAGAAGGACAAGTTAAATGGATCTAATTTCTTGGAATGGTATTGGAACCTGAGAATAGTTCTCAGGCAGGAGAACAAGGAATATGTCCTTGAAAGAGTTCTCACCGAGAGGCCACGTTCCAATGCTCCGCAGACCGAAAAGAATGCTTGGGATAAGCATTCGGCTGATGTCAAATATGTTAATTGTCTAATGCTGGTGACTATGAACTCTGAGCTGCAGAAGCAATATGAGAACGTGATGTCACCCATTGAGATGATTAACAGCCTGAAAGCTTTGTTTCAGGAGCAAGCTCGCACAGAGAGATACCAGACGGTTAAATCTCTCATGGATTGCAAGCTGGCTAAGGACAGTCCAATAAGTCCTCATGTCCTTAAAATGATGGGTTACATTGATAACCTGGGGAAACTGGATTGTGCCATTAGCCAGGAGCTAGCCACTGACATGATTCTGCAGTCTTTGCCGTCGTGTTTTGATCAGTTCATCATGAACTACAACATGCAAAACATGACTAAGACATTGACTGAGTTGCACGGCATGCTGAAGACAGCAGAGCCAAATCTCAAGAAGGCAACTCCCAGTGTACTGATGGTACAAGGGGGTAAAAGGTTTAAGAAACCGAAGAAGTGTAAGGCCCAGGTTTTCCAGGCTGAAAGTCAGGACAAGCCCAAGTTGAAGCCCAAATCCGGGCCTTCTCCTGAGGATAAGTGCAACTACTGCAAGCAGTTGGGGCATTGGAAGAAAGACTGCAAGAAGTTCATGGAAGATTACAAGAAGCTGAAGAAGACGTATGATGCGTCTGATTCAGGTATTTATGTTATCGAACTTAATGTTATATCTTCTAGTTCTACTTCGTGGGTATTGGATACCGGCTGCGGTGCTCATATTTGTACTAATATGCAGGCACTAAGAAACAGTAGAACGCTGAAGAAAGGACAAGTGGAGCTATGGGTCGGGAATGGAGCTAAGGTTGCTGCACTGGCCGTAGGCACCTGCGAATTGTCTTTACCGTCGGGCATGGTTTTAATTTTGAATAATTGCTACTTTGTACCTGCGATTAGCAGAAACATAATTTCAGTTTCCGTATTGGATTTGGAAGGTTTTGATTTTGCTGTTAAGAATAAAGTTTGTTCTTTTAATCGTGATGGTACATTTTATGGTAGCGCCCCATTAGATAATGGGTTATATGTTTTAAACCAAGAAATGCCTAACTTTAACATAAATACAAAGCGGTTTAAGTCAAATGACGAAAACCCGACTTTCTTATGGCATTGTCGTTTGGGCCACATCAATGAGAAACGCATCCAAAAGCTCCATCGAAATGGGCTTTTGGGCTCATTTGATTTTGAATCATGTGAGAAATGCGAATCTTGTTTGATGGGCAAGATGGCTAGAGCCCCTTTCAATAAACCAAATGAAAGGGCCAGTGACTTATTGGGCCTTGTTCATACTGATGTATGTGGGCCGATGAGTATTGTTGCCAGAGGAAATTATAAGTACTTCATTACCTTCACTGATGATTTCAGTAGGTATGGCTATGTCTATCTGATGAGACACAAGTCGGAATCCTTTGATAGATTTAAGGAATTCAAGAATGAAGTACATAATCAACTTGGCAAAAGTATCAAAGTTCTGCGATCGGATCGCGGAGGAGAATACTTGAGTCAAGAATTCAGCGACTATCTGAGCGAGTGTGGAATTATTTCACAACTCACTCCTCCTGGTACACCCCAATGGAATGGAGTGTCAGAGAGGAGGAATCGAACCTTATTGGATATGGTTCGGTCTATGATGAGTCATTCAAATCTTCCATTATCCTTTTGGGGATATGCTCTAGAAACGTCTGCGTTTGCACTGAATAGGGTACCATCTAAATCAGTGGAAAAGACACCACGTGAACTGTGGACTGGGAATGTTCCTAGTCTGTCTTTCCTGAGGATTTGGGGTTGTGAGGCTTATGTCAAACGTTTAATCTCTGACAAGCTTGCACCCAAATCAGATAAATGCTACTTCGTTGGTTATCATAGGGAAACCAAGGCATACTACTTTTACAACCAATCTGAGAACAAAGTATTTGTTGCTCGGGACTGTTCTTTTCTTGAGAGGGAGTTTCTCTCTAAGAAAAACAGTGGGAGTAAAGTACATCTTGAAGAAATTCGAGATGCACAGGAGATTGCTCAACCTGCTGAGGAAGAGCAGCAGTTGGATCCACAAAGTTCTGTGGAACCGGCACCTGTGGAGCCTGAAGTTCGCAGATCCGGAAGGATCCGTCACGAACCCGAGAGATACTATGGATTTCTCGTGACCGATTCAAATGATCTGATGATCATTGATAGTGACGAACCAGCGACCTTCGCGGAAGCAATGATGGGCCCGGACTCCGAAAAGTAGCTTGGAGCCTCTAAGTTCGAAATGGGATCCATGTCAGAAAACCAAGTATGGTCCTTGGTCGATTTACCTAATGGTGCAAAAGCCATTGAGTGTAAATGGATCTTCAAGAAGAAGATTGACGTGGATGGCAATGTACAGATTTACAAAGCGAGGTTGGTGGCTAAAGGTTTCAAGAAAATTCATGGTATTGACTATGATGAAACCTATTCCCCAGTCGCTATGCTTAAATCCATTCGGATTCTTCTAGCGATTGCCGCTCATTATGATTATGAGATTTGGCAAATGGATGTCAAAACCGCATTCCTGAATGGTATTCTGGAAGAGGATGTGTATATGACACAGCCTGAAGGTTTTGTCGATCCTAAGAACGCTGCGAAGGTATGCAAGCTTCATAAATCCATTTATGGATTGAAGCAAGCATCACGGAGTTGGAATCTTCGTTTTGATGAAGCAGTAAAACAATTTGGTTTCATCAAGAACGAAGAGGAACCATGTGTTTACAAGAAGACTAGTGGGAGAAAAATTGCGTTTCTTGTACTGTATGTCGATGACATACTCCTCCTCGGTAATGACGTTCCGTTGCTTCAGTCTGTTAAGACTTGGCTCGGAAGTTGTTTTTCCATGAAAGACATGGGAGAAGCCGCGTATATTCTTGGAATCAGAATCTACAGATATAGAGTGAACAGGCTGATTGGATTGTGCCAGGACACTTATATTGATAAGGTACTGCACAGATTCAGGATGCATGATTCCAAGAAGGGCTTCATACCGATGTCTCATGGCACTAGTCTCAGCAAGAAGCAGTGTCCGGCGACACCTGCTGAGCGAGAACGCATGAATAGGATTCCTTATGCTTCTGCAATAGGATCTATTATGTATGCCATGCTCTGTACTCGTCCAGATGTAGCTTACGCGTTAAGCATGACGAGTAGATACCAATCTGATCCAGGTGAAGTTCACTGGACAACTGTCAAGAATATTCTCAAGTATTTGAGACATACTAAGGATAAATTCCTGGTGTATGGAGGAAGTGAAGAACTTGTGGTGAATGGATTCACCGATGCGAGTTTTCAGATGGACATAGACGATTTCCGATCACAATCTGGATATGTCTTCTGTCTAAATGGCGGTGCAGTGAGCTGGAAGAGCTCTAAGCAGAATACCGTAGCTGATTCCACAACGGAAGCTGAATATGTTGCTGCTTCAGAAGCGGCAAAGGAAGCTGTTTGGATTAAGAAGTTCATGACTGAGCTTGGTGTGGTTCCTAGTATCTTGGAGCCAGTGGCTTTATTTTGTGACAACAATGGAGCCATTGCTCAGGCGAAAGAACCCAGGTCACACCAGAAGTCCAAACACGTTGAAAGGAGATATCACCTGATTCGTGATATCGTCAATAGAGGTGATGTGAAGATCAGCCGAGTTCCGACAGACGAGAATGTCGCTGATCCTCTGACCAAGTCACTCCCAAGGCCTAAGCATGAGAGTCATACGACTGCTGTAGGCATTAGAGATCTAAAGATGTAATCTTGATTCTAGTGGGAGTTTTAGTTTTATTTTAGTTATAATAAGATGCTCTTGTAAACATTCTTTTGGAAATGTTTAATGAAATTTGATTTCAGCATTATTTATTGTGATATAAATAATGGTCCCAAAATAAGTTTATGACATATTATAGGTCATCAAGTTGAGGACTTGATCATGAAACCATGTAAGTTAAATATGACATAAATTATGTTTTGTCCCTAGTCGAGGTTGTCAAAGTGGGACACTGACAACCGCGTGAGACTAGTTTGTGAGGTGACTGTTGGCTAAGTTTCATGGAGCCAATGATATGATTATCGCAGTCTGTCACATAGATATATGTTAGTGAACATATGATCGGACATGACCCACTAATGAGAAGTCTACAAGATAGTTATATCTGTGTCATAAGAGGTCCTCATTACGACTATAGAGTATAGTCCTTAGACCTGAGTTCATCATGCTTTCTTGCATATGAATTGGTACACTTTGACTTTGTCAAACGTCGACCCGTAACTGGCAACTATAACGGCATTGTTCAAGTATATCATGAAGTGTCCGTTGAAACAGGGATGGAACAAGATGGGATTTGTCCCTCCTGTATAACAGGAGATAAATATCTCAGGGCCTATCAAAGATTGAATACTGAGAGAATGTGTGGCCGCACTCAAACGAACTGTAGTTCAGTTGTTTGTAATGTTTCAGTATGAGATCAGGAGTTCGATAAACACGATGTTGGCTTAATAAGGATGACACCAATCTTGCCTTATGCCAAATCGAGATATAGAGACAAAAGGATTATAGGAATTGATGATTCCAGTACAAGTGGGAGATTGTTGGGATAGTGTCCTGAAATCACACTTGTACTCACTCCTGATGATAGTTGTGTGTCGAGATCAGACATTCGTATAATACTGGGCGGTTGCAATGTTTTGCTAGAAGCCTCTTGCAGTCTGTAAGTTGTAGTTACTACCAGTATTATATGATCCTATAGGGTCACACACCTAAGCAAACTGGAAGCTACGACATGGGAATGATCATTATGGTAATGATCATATTAATGTGCATTGGATGCGCATTATAATCGATATAATGGTGTTGTGTCGATCGACACAGCTTGTGTGTCGGTCGACACAGTTCGGAATTTCCGAAAGAGCTTTTCGGGTTGGGACTTAATTAAGTCTGGCCCGTTAAGCATGTTTAGGTCGAATAAAACTCGAGAGTTTCGACCTAAACAGTAAGCCGTCCACTTTTCTTGACATAAACAGTAGACACACCAGAGAGATTCGAATCCCGTTGATCCGGCACTAGCATCCCGTTTCCAGCGAGCGTGCGTGTGTATCTGGTAGAGGCAAGGCATCTGCGTTGCTCCACTGATCTCGTTCACCATTCTCATTCCGCTGCCAGTTCAAAGGTAAGAACGAGGTTGGTTTTCATTCAATATATCAAACCCTAGATCCTAGGAGATCCAACAAGTACATCCATGGCAACAACAACCAACCTGAGAAACCAAAGAAGATTCATTGGTTCAAGATTTTATTCTTCTTTCTCTTTTCTGACATTAAGAACTCTACCTATCAAGTTCCTTTGAGTCAAGCAGGCCGCTGTATATTAGTTTAGCTAGTCTCTCGTCGATGAGATTGACGTGTTCTTTGTCGATGTCTAGCGAGGATTGGAAATCCAATTAAGTAAGCCACTGGAAGTTGCAAGTTTAAAACAATCAGAACATTGCACACCAAAATATATACACTTTTTTTTAAAAGTACCTAAGATGTAGGTTGCTTCATGTGCAGAAATACGTTCTTGATAATCAGGGAAGAATGTCGAAAACCCTGAAATCGCAGCTTGAAGAAGCTTACGAGCAAAAAATCAGAAGATATAATTTGTAACCAGAGAACTTAGTGTTAACAAACATGGTGTTTTAGTTCTTTTTGTACCCCGATGAAACGCTTCCCAAGGCTAAACTACCAATAAAATGTCGTCTGCATTACACGGACTCAATCAGAAGAACCTTCGCTGCAACCTCAAAAGAAGTCTTTTTGAGTCCAAACCTTACAAGAGAAAGATTAATCACACATAACTTACATCATTCCTGATACTAGGGATCGCAAGAGTCTATGCATTCTTGGTTTCGAGAGTTGTTAGCTCCCGAAGCGATGTCTGATACAAAATAAAGACACATGAATTCTTCACTCCAACTCTCTCACTCATCCATCGAATATGAGAACAAATACAAGGCATATTTTAAGCGAACATAAGGGTAAGCTTAGATAGAGAGATGAATATACACCGTACGGCGGGAAAGGTGAGGCTGGGATCTCCATTTCTTAGCCCAACCTGAAAGCTGAAAGAACTTGAAGAGAATGTGTGTGACTCAGATAGTGACGTGGACTACACAAAGCTGTGACGTGGAGGACAAGTCAACAGTTGGAGTTTTTACAAGTTGATGGGAAACATAAGATATGGGAAGAAACAGAAGATTCTGCAAGAAGATATACTCGAAGATTTCGGAGAGTATATATGTGAAGAGAGGCTCATGAAATTAGATTAGCCGTTCTAAGTTAGGCAACTTTGAGTATCATAGTTTGAGTTGTGTGTTGTCTTTGTTTGATTATTGGTGAGTGAATCAAAAAGAGAAGTGCAACTGCTGTTGTACGGTAAAGTTGAGTAGATTAGGATTTGGTTAGTGTCGATTCACTATTGTGAAGTCAAATAAATATGATTGGACAAGATAAAGTGTATTTTGTTCCAGTGAATTCTAATAAAGAGATTCTTTTGGAAATCTGTATAAAGTTCATATATTCATATCCTCAGTCATTTCATTTGGTTTCAGAGCAGGCAATCTATATTACAGGTTGAGATCTTGGAATGGATATGGATACGAAGGAACTTATGGCAGTTCTTAAGCCCATCATGCTTAATGAGGGTAACTATGGTCACTAGAAAATACGAATGAGACACATTATTCGAGCTCTCGATGAAATTGCTTGGTATACTAGTCTGAATGGCTGAGAAGAACCAATGGAAATACTGGAAGATAAATATAAGGTTCCAAAACCTTTGTAAAAATGGATAGAGAATGAAAGAAAAGCTTCAAAATTCAATTGCAGAGCAATTTCAACAATCATATCGGCAGTTCACATGGAGCAATTGAAAATAATCCAAGGGTGTGGATCAGCTAAAGAAGCGTGGAATACACTTGTCAATCACTTCGAAGGAGATACAAGTGTGAAACGAACTCGTCTGGACCACTTGGCATCCCAATTCGAAAACTTCAAAATGCGTCCGGATGTTGGAAGCTTCACAGCAAAGCTCAATACAGTTGCAAATGAAGCATCAATCATTGGAAAGAAATATCATGACAATAAATTGGCCAAGAAACTTATTAGGTGTCTCTCTTCAAAGTTTGCAGCTCAGAAGGCGATCCTACAATGCTCGATGAATACAATCGATATGAAGTTTGATAAGTTAGTTGGGATGCTGAAGTCCCATGAGATAGAGGTGATAGAAGAACAACCTAAACAGAGCCATGGAATTGTGTTTAGTGCTAAACATGAAGAAGAAAGAGTTAAGAAGTTGGAGGAAAACATGGGTCTGATTGCTAGAAACTTCAACAAGATGCTCAAGAGGATTGAAAAAGGTCAAAACAAAACATTTAACCAATTTCAGAAGAACGATTCTGACAGAAATGGAAATCAAAATTTTAGATCAGAAGGTGAAAGATCGTCAAAAAAAAATTAAATACAGTGTCATGAATGTGAGGGATATAATTATTTTAGAAATGAATGTCCACTTGTGAAGAAAAAGGAGCTTAAGTGTAGTGAATGCAAAGATAATGGTCATATTAAGGCTGAGTGTCCGAGTGTAGTAAAAGGAAAAGAGAAATCTCTACTGTGCTTCAGTGATACTGATTCAGAGAAAGATGAGGACGGTGGAGAACTCATGCTGAATATTGTTGCATTGGTATCACAAGAAAATCAAGAGAATGAGATAATTGATTCTGAATCTGATGAATAAGTTGATGTTTAGAAAGAATACAGAACATTGTATGAATACTGGACCACACTCGGTCATGAAAATCTTTAGCTTCTCAAGGATAAAGCTATTCTGAAGGCTCAAGTGAATATCCTGCAAATGGAACAAGCACCTCCCTGAACTAAACTACTTGACATCATGGAAGGGAAAAACAAATGAAGAGCAGCTCTTGCAAGAACTTAGTGAGGAAAATGAGAAAATCGTGTGTTGAAAGAGTATGTTGTTAAGATGTGGACAGCCTTTACTCAGGAACATGACAAGAGTCTATGTCTCGAACAAAGTCTCAAAAGATCAGGATGCTGAACAAAGGAACATAAAGTTTAGATCAAATTCTTGCTATGGGACAACCACCCAAGGTAAAATGGGGTTTTGGATATTCAGGATGAGCTGAATCAAGTTTAACAGGAGGGATGGTCAACTTTGTTCCAGTTATACACATAACACAAAGCATAAAGGAATTGGAAATAAAGGAAGAAGTGTGGAAAGGACTCAAACAGACATGAGACGAAGAGGATGCTTTATGTGTGGAAAATTTGGTCACAAGAAATCAACTTGCTGGACTTTTTGGAACAAGATTTGCAGAGCATGGAGATCAAATAACTGTTATGTGGAGCCAATACATTTTGGAATGGTTTGGATAGCTAAGAAGGATTTGAATACTGAGTAAAAAGGTAGCGTAAGTGAAATAGAGGACACTGCTGAGATGGCTTGAAATCTTTCCATGATAAGTAATGTTGCATATATTTCAGTCGAAAATGAGAACATGGAATCATGGTATTTCGACAGCGGTTACTCACATCACATGACTGGAAGTGATGAGGTTCTTGATGAAATATCACCAGTTAAGGGAGGCAGTGTAACACTCAAAGATGGTGGATAAAGAAATATAGCAGGTGTGGACAAAATGTTTTCACTAAGACTGATTGCCATGCAATGAACTAACATGGAAGTGTGATACTTATGAGGATGAGATTTGGAAATAACTGCTTATATGTGGGAGTCAACCAACAAGTGTTTGAGTTCAATGGAGTCACAATAGGATTTGTGGCACAAAAAGCTTGGACATATGAGTATCAACGGTCTTACTCGATTAATATATGTTGAAGTTATCATAGGAGTTCCAAATCTGGAAACATCTGGAAACATCAACAAACACCATGTGTAAGGCATGTTGTCAGGAAAAACAAGTGAAGGTTCAACATAAAAAAATCAGTGAGATAAGATCAAAGAAGATTTTGGAATTGATTCACACTGATCTAATGGGTCCGGTCAATCCAGAGAGTATTACAGGAAAGAAATACATTTTGTTTTGGTAGATGACTTTGTAAGCTTCACATGGGTCAGTTTCTTAAGGGAAAAAATGAAAAAGGTGGAATAATTCAAATTAAAAGCGATCATGGAGATGAGTTTCAGAACGATTCATTCGAGAAATTTTGCCAGGCTCAAGGAATTCGTCACCAGTACTCTGCTCCTAGAACACCTCAACATAACGGAGTTGTTGAAAGAAAGAATAAAACTCTTCAAATGGCTAGAGCCATGCTTGATGGAAATCAGATAGCTCCTAGGTTATGGGCAGAAGCAATCAGTATTGCATGGTATATAATTACAGAGTTTACGTTAAACCAGAGACTAAGATGACTCCATATGAAATCTGGAAAAGGAAAACTCCTGATCTGAGTTACTTCCATGTGTTTAGGTGTGTTTGTTACATCCTGAATGATAATGACCAACTAGGAAAGTTTGATTCTAAGAATGATGATGGAATATTTTTGGGTTATGCGAATAACAACACTGCATTTAGAGTGTACAATTGAATAACTCATATGATAAGTGAGTCAGTGAATGTTGTGTTTGATAACAGAAATGGTTACTGTCTGGAAGATGCAGTTCATGTCTCAAGTCAGGAAATACAATCTACAGAGGATAAAGTTCCAGGAAAACCTGCAAAGGATGAAGGGGTATGTAAGTAACAATCCACGGAGAACGGGATTCAGACAATTTAACCGGGATCACTCAATGGTTGATGTTATTGGAGATGTTCAAGATGGGAGACAAACTCAAAATTGACAAATTTATTTTAAAGAGATGGACAAGCTATCTTGTTTCATATCATTCATTGAGCCAAAAAATGTTCTAGAAGCTCTAAATGATGAATAATGGACGCTTTCTATGCATGAAGAGCTTGAACAGTTCATAAGATTGGGAGTATGAGATCTAGTCACATGTCCAAAAGATGTTAATGTCGTTGGAACTAAATGGGTATAAAAGAACAAGATCGATGAATATGGGAATGTGTTTAGAAACAAAGCTAGACTTGTTGCTCAAGGATATTTTCAAATTGAAGGAGTGATTTTTGATGATAGCTTTGCTCCACTGGCTAGACTTGAATCAATTCGATTGTTATTTGGGATACCATTTAACCGAAAAATCAAATTGTATATGATGGATGTTAAAAGTGCGCTTCTGAACGGTGTATTACAAGAGGAAGTATACGTAGCGCAGCCAAAAGGATTTGAGGATCCAAAATATCTTGATCTTGTCTACAAACATAAGAGAGCCCTTTATGGTCTGAAACAAGCCCCACCTGCAATGAGAGATTAACTCTCTTTCTGCTCAAGAGAGGTTTTAATAGAGGAAATGTGGATAAGTCCTTGTTCATTTTGGAAAACAAACAAGGCATGCTCATCGTCCAAATATATGTTGACGACATTATTTTTGGTGAAACCCAAGAAGCACTGATGCATGAGTTTGTTGAAACCATGACGCGTGAATTCGAGATGAGTATGGTCGGTGAATTGAACTAATTTCTGGGTCTTCAAGTTAAGCAAACATAGGAAAAGATTTTTGTATGTCAGAGCACATATGCACGCAACCTGCAAAGACTTGATATGGAGACGTCCAAGACTGAAAAGACTCCCATGAGTACAATGAACAAACTATCCAAGGATGAGGAAGGAAAAAGGGTTGATGAGCGACAATACCAGGATATGATTGGAAGCCTTCTCTATTTGACTGCGTCACGACCATAAATATGCTTCAGTGTGGGATTGTCTGCAAGAAATCAGGCAAATCCTCGGATTTCTCACCTAATGGTTGTTAAACAAATCATCAAATACATTCAAGCTACTTTGAACTATGGTTTAAAATATACATCATATACTAACACAAATCTTGCAGGTTTCTATGATGGATTGGGAAGGGTGTTTAGATGATCAAAAGAGTACTTCTGGTGGTTGTTTCTATCTTGGAAATAATATGGTTTCATGGTATAGCAAGAAGCACAATTGTGTTTCACTATCCACTGCTGAAGCATAATACATTGCTCTTGGAAGCTGCTATACTCAGCTCTTGTGGATGAAACAAATGCTAATTGATTACAGTACTCTTTCTTAGTTCATTGCCATAACAAAAGTGCAATTGATATTTCTAAAAATCATGTACAACACTCAAGGACAAAGCATGTAGACATTAAACATCAGTTTATTAGAGAATTTGTTAAGGAGAAACTGGCTTTCATTAAACATGTAGCATCTGAGAGACAACTTGCTGATATTTTTACTAAGCCCTATAGATTTCAACAGTTTTTTTGTACTTATGAAAGGCTCTTGCATCCTGTGAATTTTAAAATGTATCGACAGGATAACTGGGAGTATGTTACTCCTTCGTCTGATTGGGTAACATAGTAAACGTCTATCACTCTGTAATAGAAGGAACAAATCAACGAGGATGCCCCATGATAAGATACTATTTAGTGATTATTCAATTGATAAACACTCACATTGGGATAGGTTGGTACAACAATTTACACCTTTTGTGATCACTACTTTGTAAGAGAAATGATACTTATTCCTTTTCTTGATAAGAAGAAAGATTCTAATCTAACTAGGGGAAAGAGTGTACATGACATAAGATTTATTGTTAAAAATACAGTCATATTGAAGGAATTTCTAGCAGATCCTAATCCAATTAGGCAATCCTGGTCTGAATTCCAAGCCTAGGATCTAGGGTTCATGTAATTGAATCATTGGGATTTCAGAATTACCTGGTGATTAGCAGCGGAAGATTTGCAGATAATCGAGATCTAGAGCGCCTCAAATGCTGCGCCTCTACTAGTATCCACACGCACACAAACTGAACAGAAGGGATGCTAGTGCCTTTAGAGATCAGATCTCTCAAGAGGTTTCTGTTTCTTTTCTGGTGGTTGTGTATTGGGTTAGAATCGAGTTTAGGTCGACCATATATCTTATATATGTCAACTTAAACCGCAATGGAATTAACCAACGATTAAACCGAATTAATCTTGGTAATCCGCGAGTTGTGTCGACCGACACACTCTTTGTGTCGATCGACACTGCCGATCTGTGTCGACCGACACACTTGTTGTGTCGATCGACACTGCCCAGAAACTTTGTATTGAATGCATATCAAATATGCATTCACCCGATCATTACATTAATGATCAACCTCATATACTACGTCCAGTTTGCTTAGGTGTGTGACCCTGTAGGATCATATAACACTAGCAATGAGTTCTCAACTCACTGATCATAAGTGGCTTCTAGCAAAGCATTACGACTTCCTAGTGCCATATGATTGTCTCATCTCGACAGTACGACTTTCACTTGGAGTAAGTACAATAGATTTCAGGACATTCCCAACAATCTCCCACTTGTACTGGAATCATCTATTCCTTTAATCCCTTCGTCACTATATCTCGATCTGGCATAAGGCAAGATCTGTGTCACCCTTATTTAGCCAAGATCATGTTCATCGAACTCCGATTTATACTGACAAGACAAACGACTGACAATCACCTCGTTTGAGTGTGGCCACACATTTCTCAGTATCAAATCTTCGATGGGCCCTGAGATATTTATCTCTTGTTATATAGGAGGGACAAATCCCGTCTTGTTCCATCTCTGTTTCTTCACACACTTCATGATACGCCCAATCAATGCCTTTATAGTCACCAGTTACGGCTGACGTTTGACAAGGTTAAAGCGGACCAATTCACATGTAAGAAAACATGATGAACTCAGGTCTAAGGACTATACTCTATAGTCGTAATGAAAACTCTCATGACACTTATATAACTATCTCGTAGAGTTCTCATCAGTGGATCATGTCCGATCCTGTGTTCTCCAACACATATTAATGTGATTGACTTTAATACTCTTATTAATGACTCCATGAAACTTAGTCATCAGTCACCTCACATACTAGTCTCACGTGGTTGTTAATGTCCCACTTTAACAACCTTGACCAGGGACCAACATAATTTATGTCATTTATTATCTATAGGGTTTCATGATCAAGTCACATACTTGATGACCTATAAAATGTCATAAATTACTTTGGGACTATTATTTAATAACCATTATTAGATAATACAGATGTCAGATTTTAATGACATAATCAAATTATGTTTATACGAACATCATATCATAACTAAAGTTAACAACAACGACTCCCACTAAAATTAAGATCACATCTTAAGACATCTAATGCCTTTAGCAGTAGCCTGACCCTCATTCGCCCTTGCTCAGCGTGTGTCGAAAGACACTGCGTCTTGCTAAGAGTAATACCAAGAGTCATTTGCACGAAGCCCTTCTTGGAATCCTACATACTGGACCTGTGCAATGCCTTATCACCATAAGTATCTTGACACAATCCAATTAGATTATCCAATCTATCTCTATAGATTCTTATTCCAAGAATGTACACGGTTTCTCCCATAATTTTATCGAAAACAACTTTCGAGTCAAGTCTTAACAGACTGAAACAATGTAACTTCATTTCCGAGAAGTAGTATCATACAATACTAGAAATGCAACTGCGCTCCCACTAGTCCTCTTGTAAACACACGGTTCCTCTTCATTCATGACGAAGTCAAACCTTTTGACTGCTTTATCAAAACGAAGATTCCAACTCCGAGATGCTTGCTTCAATCCATAAATGGATCGGCGAAGCTTGCATATCTTCCCAGCTTCATTAGGATCAATGAAAACTTCAGGTTGTGTCATGTACACATCCCTTTCCAGAATTCCATTAAGGAAGACTATTTTCACATCCATCTGCCAGATCTCATAACTATTATGAGTGGCGGTTGCTAGGAAAATCCGAATGGACATAAGCACCGTGTCTGGGATTAGGTTTCTTCACAGTCAATACCATGAATTTACTTGAAACCTTTTGCCACCAACCTAGCTTTGTACATCTGAATATAACCATCCATGTCAACTTTTCTTCTTGAAAATCCATTTACTCACAATGGCTTCTACACCATCGGGTAAATCAACCCAAGTCATACTTGGTTCTGTGACATGGATCCCATTTCGGATTCAGCGGCTTTCAGCCATTTTTCGGAGTCAAGGCCCATCATTGCTTCTTCAAAATTTGCAGGCCCGTCACTTTCAATGATCAGTAGATCACGGCAATTGGTTACGAGAAATCCACATTTCTCGGGTTCGTGACGGATCCTTTCGGATCTGCGAGCTTCAGTTTCCTGTAAAAGTCGCGCACACATATCTCATATGTATACTTTTACCACGACCTAATTAACCAAGATTTAAACCTTAGTTAATTGAGTCATAAACCAAAATATTTTGGTTCGTGATCTGTGTCGATCGATACAACGTTTGTGTCGATCGACACTTCTTCAGAAACTCGCATTTGAATGTATATCAAATATACATTCAACAGATCCTTGCAAAACTCAGGCACCACAGTTGCAGGTTCTACAACTCTTTGTAGATCCAACTGCTGCTCTTCCTCATTAGGTTGAGCAGTCTCCTGTGATTTTCGAATTTCTTCGAGTTGTACTTTTACTCCCACTGTTCTTCTTGGAAAGAAAGTCTTTCTTAAGAGAACATAGTTCCGAGCAACAAACAATTTGTTCTCGAACTGGTTGTAAAAGTAACATGCCTTGGTTTTGTTAGGACAACCAATGAAGTAGCACTTATCATATTTGGGTGTGAGCTTATCAGAGATTAAACGTTTTATATAAGTCTCGCAACTCCAAATCTCCATGATAGATAAATCAGAAAAATTTCCATTCCACATCTCATGTGGTATCTCTGTAACTGATTTTGATGGAACTCTATTTAATGTAAACTCAGACTTTTCTAGAGCGTATTCTTAGAAGGATAATGGAAGATCTAAGTGACTCATCATTGATCGAACCATATCTAATAAAGTCCGATTCAGGAGGAGTGAATTGTGAAACACTTTCACAATCTCTCAGATGATCACTAAATTCTTTACTTAAGTATTCACCTCCATGATCTCATCGTAGAGGTTTAATACCTTTGCCAAATTGATTCTGTACTTCATTTTTGGAACTCCTTGAACTTTTCAAAGATTCTGACTTATGCCTTATAAATAAGGCATAACCATACCTTCTGAAAATATCAGTAAAGGTAATGAAGTACTGAAATTTTCCTCTAGCACTAGTGTTAATCGGCCCATATACATCCGTATGTATAAAGCCCAATAAGCCTCTGGCCCTTTCATTTTGTTCGTTCGTAACCTGTATCGACCGACGCACCGTTTGTGTCGATCGACACTTCTTTTGTTGAAAGGAGCCTTTGTCGTTTAACCCTATAAACAAGATTCACTATACTCATTATGATTCATAATCAAATGAGCCCAAAAGCCCATCACTATGGAGCTTCTGAATCTGTTTCTCATTTATGTGGCCCCAAAACGACCATGCCAGAGAAAAGGTTTGATTCGTATCATTTGACTAGAATCTCTTGGTATTAATGTTATAGTTAGGCACATTCTGGTTTAGAACATAAAGTCCATTCTCTAATGGATTGCTACTATAAAATATATCATTGTAATCAAATGAATAACACTTATTCTTAATTTGAAAACTGATATTCTTCCATATCCAAACAAGGAATATAAATAATCTTTCTGCTCATAGCAGGTACATAGTAGCAGTTTTAAGTTCATAACATGCCATAAAAGAAAACAAATGAAATACTCCTACGGCTAATGCAGCAACTCTTGCTCCATTTCCCACGCGTAGATGCACTTGTCCTTTCTCCATAGTCCTACTTTTGCTCAGGCCCTGCACATTTTTACAAAATATGAGTACCACAGCTGGTATCTAATACCCAATAAGTAGAACTATAAGAAGTAACATTTACTTCTATAACATAAATACCTGAAGAAGAAGTCTCGTACGTCTTCTTCAGCTTCTCATAATCTTCCATGAATTTATTGCAGTTTCTTTTCAAATGCCCATAACCATTACAATAACGGCACTTAACATCTTCAGAAGGACTGGTTTTAACCTTAGGAGCATGGCCAGACTCGCTTGGATTCACAATCGAGCTCGTCTTGCCATCACCTTTGTTTTTACCAAGTTTCTTAAACTTTTTACCCTTTTGTACCATAAGGACATTTGGGGTGTCCTTGTTAATGTTAGGTTCAGCAGTCTTAAGCATCCCATGCAATTCAGTCAACGTCTTCGTCAAGTTGTTCATGTTATAATTCATAACAAATTGATCATAGCTTGACGACAGTGACTGTAGAATGATGTCAGTAGCCAACTCTTGGCTAATGGGACAATCCAGTTTCCCCAGGTTATCAATATAACCCATCATCTTAATGACATGAGGACTAACTGGTTCGCCCTTTGGTAGCTTGCACTCAATTAGAGACCTAACCGTCCGGTATCTCTGAGTTCGTGCCTGCTCCTGAAACATACTTTTCAGGCCAGTGATCATCTCTTTTGGCGACTCCACATACTCATATTGCTTCTGCAATTCCGAGTTCATGGTAGCCAACATGAGACAACTCACATCCACCGCATCATTAGAATGCTTATCCCAAGCATCCTTATCTGACTGCCAGGCATTGGCTCGGTACTTCTTGGGGAGAACTTTCTCAAGGACATAGTCCTTTTTCTCCTGTTTGAGAAAAATTCCCAAGTTCCGATACCATTCAAGAAAGTTGGATCCATTTAACTTGTCCTTCTCAAGGACGGATCGCAGGGAGAAATTGTTACGATGGTTTGTGCTAGACATAGCTGAAAAACAAGGGAGGGTTTTAGTTATGATGTTCAAGAAATGAGAAGTCTTAACTATTAAGAAAACTCGCATTATATTCAAACAATGTTTCCTCAGATGAATATAATGATCCAAGACCCATACTTCACTAAACTTGAGTGAGCCACTGGCTATCGCCCAAATTTTAGTTATCTAGGTAAGCAACAACTTTGCTAGTTATATCCAATATAACTCTTGGTTGTGGATTGACATCTCATGTCAAATCCACCTGATGTCTCTGGGCCCAAAACGATTTTGATAGCCCAGTCAAGTAAATCAATCTCTTAAGTCATGTAATTGTTGATACCTTGCACTGCAAATCCATCAACATGATTACCTCCTGCCTTACTCATGTAATTGTGGACACCTTGCACTGCAAATCTATCGCACAATGAAACGAGTCTTGACAGTTGACAAGATTGGAAAGACATCAAGTATCACTTGATATTTGATTGAGGAACGGAACCATTTAAAACGTTCAGTTTTATTATGTTTTAATTCTTCTAATTAATTGATTTATCTTGCTTTGGTTCTGTGATTTCAGGTTCCATAACCTAAACCATCGAATCTGATGTCGACCGACACTACTATAGTGTCGATCGATGTAGAATAACCAAAAGCAATCCGCGATGACCGATCAATCCAATTGATCCGGTTTTGAATACCGGTCAGTGTCGATCGATGCTGCACAAGCATCGGTCGAAACCAACCTAATCAAACCAATCTCAATTAAACCATTCACAGTGTTCAACCATTATAAACCAAGCTCGATAACCGGTCCAATCCAATTGAACCGATTCATCAAATTCTCGCGAGGTTTGTGTCGACCGACACAACTCTTGTGTCGATCGACACTAGGCGAAACAAATTTTATTCGGGTTATCCTTCTGTGTCGACCGACACCGGATTAGTGTCGATCGACACAGGGCGATAAACCCTAATCGATTTTCAATCAAAAAACCTAAAAACTAGATTTTCATGAAAACGAATTTTAGCATGCTTGTATCAACTATACACAGATTCAGATTCAACTAATCTAATCAACATGCTACAGATTCAATGGAACCCTAAAGCTCTGATACCACTGAAGGAATTTCTAGCAGATCCTAATCCAATTAGGCAATCCTGGTCTGAATTCCAAGCCTAGGATCTAGGGTTCATGTAATTGAATCATTGGGATCTCAGAATTACCTGGTGATTAGCAGCGGAAGATTTGCAGATAATCGAGATCTAGAGCGCCTCAAATGCTGCGCCTATACTGGTATCCACACGCACACAAACTGAACAGAAGGGATGCTAGTGCCTTTAGAGATCAGATCTCTCAAGAGGTTTCTGTTTCTTTTCTGGTGGCTGTGTATTGGGTTAGAATCGAGTTAAGGTCGACCATATATCTTATATATGTCGACTTAAACCGCAACGGAATTAACCAACGATTAAACCGAATTAATCTTGGTAATCCGCGAGTTGTGTCGACCGACACACTCTTTGTGTCGATCGACACTGCCGATCTGTGTCGACCGACACACTTGTTGTGTCGATCGACACTGCCCAGAAACTTTGTATTGAATGCATATCAAATATGCATTCACCCGATCATTACATTAATGATCAACCTCATATACTATGTCCAGTTTGCTTAGGTGTGTGACCCTGTAGGATCATATAACACTAACAATGAGTTCTCAACTCACTGATCATAAGTGGCTTCTAGCAAAGCATTACGACTTTCCAGTGTCATATGATTGTCTCATCTCGACAGTACGACTTTCACTTGGAGTAAGTACAATAGATTTCACGACATTCCCAACACATATGTCGTAGTTCTTCAAATGATATAGTGTGGATGAAAACACCTTAGCTTGAGAAAGTTGTCTTATTTCTGACTATGGATGTGTTACACATGAAGGTAATGCTCTTTTCTGGATGAAAGCACCTTAGATGGGGAAAGTTGTCCCTCAATATAATAAAAAACTAAGTTCATAGTATACTCTACTTAGGAATGATTAAATCTGGTTTTTCGATGTCCTCATAAAGATGAACGAATAGTATCATAAAATATCTCCTAAGGGTATCAGTACCAGTGGTAGGATTATTTTTCTGGTTAGATATGATGAAAACACCTTGGCTAAAGAAAGCTGTCTATCTAGGGTTTTTTTTTTTTTTGAAGTGCTCAGACTTTATGTGGGAAAATGCAGACTAAGAAGGTATGTTTCAAACAGTTATTTATGTGTGTAAATATGGCTCCTAATAGTTTTATTTTTCTCTTTTTTGTTGTTCTCTCAGCTGTGAATGTCTTAGTGATAGGTATGGGTCAGTCAGAAGCTCTAGAAACTGTCTAGATATGTTTTTCTCTTTGTTCTGAAGTAATGAAAAACTGATTTAATTGAAACATGGAAGATTTAGGAAATGAATTTCGTTTCAGTTGTCGGTATGGTCTGTTTGGGCTGATTCATTTTCGAGATATTTGTAATCCTGGTTAAGCCCAAAAGGCCATTAGGGTTCACTTTTTGCAGGGATTTAAAAAGATGGGGGCTTCTATCTCCGTATAACTCAGTCGCTCAATTGTGTTTGACCTAACCCCAAAGCTTTTCTTTGTCTCTTGCCTTCATCTCTCAGAAATGTCGTCTCTGCCGCGTTGTGTCACTCGGTCTCAGGCCACCAAGCTCGTGACATATGATTTTGAAGCAGATAGGCGCCGTCACAATGTCAACCGAACTGTTTCGTCTCCGGTTACTGTCCATCTCACTATAGGGGAGCATTCTCGATAATCAAGGGAAGCTCGGAAAGTGCTGACTGACTCACCACCACATGCACCATCTCTGAGCAACTCTCATAGCTCACACCGTTCGGGGAAGGAACCTGCACATGAACCTCCAAAAGCAGCGGCTGATGATTGGGAATTTGAAGAAGAAGAAGAAGTGTCTACTCAAGTTGATCATTCTTACATCAAATTTGAGGAACACTACACTGAGAGTCGTCAACTCTACTTTGATCTTTATTTCAAATACCCGGAGCTTGTCCAGCTGAAGGAACAACCCCTCAACTATCGTCATTCGTCTCACATCGCAAAGGAGTGATATATATAAATAATGCTTCGGTAATCTCACAACCAGAAGCTGCTTTCAATGAATGATCCCAAGCTCATTGAGGTAAAACAGTTTATCGAGCATGCTGGATTGATTCTCTGTCTTGCATGTGTCGTCCTACTATATGCGTCTGGTGAGATTTTCACTGAATGACAGGGGACAACTTCTAAGAATTCCTAGCTAATCTGTGTAATTCAGAAATTCATGAGGGTTCCCGGCTTTTGTATGTCTGTGGGATATGTATGAGTTTACTCCTCAGATCATAAATCACATGTTCTTTACACCAGAAATCGTTCGCCCAACTAATTGGGATGAAGAGAATATTGATCAAGCTGTCACTGTTCTTACTGGAGGCAAACGCAAACGATGGGAAAGTGTTCATTCTAAACATTTGTTGCCCAAGTTTAAAGTCTTGTACAAGCTTTGTTGTTCAAATTGGATTCTGACCTTGAATAAGACCACCTTGGTAAAGGAAAGACTCAGGTTTCTCTACATGCTTCATCAAAAGAAACACTTCAATTTTGTTCGCTTGGTATTTGATCAGATCATGGAGATGTCTCACTCTCCCAACTCAGACAGGAGGATCATCTTTCCAAACCTAGTTTTCCAGATTATATATTTCCAAAGAGATGTCAATGTTACACCATCTGATGGCGCACCATTGGGGTATCCGATAAGAATCATGCTTAATCCTAAGCTGGTCGTGGATCTGATGATGATGGTGAGGAGTCTGACTTGAAAGGTGACATTTACAGGGCTATTCGCGGTCTTCGCCACATTTAATGCCATTTAGCAAGTATGTGCATCTCTCTCATTATTTGGTTTTACTAACGTAATTACTGAGGTGTTTTTGTCAAATGTGTTGACCAACTCAGGGGGAGAATTTCCATAGTATCTTAGGGAGGCAGAAAATGAAGCTAGTAGTAGAGAGTATCGTGTGGAGTTTGATCGTGATGGCTGATGCACTATTTAGGGTTTCTGTTTAGTCCATCTTGTTTTAGGAATCTTGAACTCTTATATAAATTTTTCTCTATTGTTGTTTTTGCTTTGTTTGATGCCGTTGTGCGATTTTTGGCTTTTGGGTATGTTTTTAAAGGCTATGCAGCATCTATCTTGTAGAAATTTTGGGCTACTTAAATTGTGGTTTATTTAATATTGCAGTTTGGATTTCTTGTTAAGATTAAACAAGTTGACATAGTCCACACATTCAAATAAAAAGTGGGAGATTGAAAGCTCAAATAACTTAAAGAGAACGTATGATTCAGACAATAACGTGGACTACATAAAGTTGTGACGTGGAAGACAAGTCAGCAGTTAGAATTTTTACAAGTTGATGGGAAACAAAAAAAAATATGGGAAGATCTAAAGTTAAGGAAACAAAAGATTATGCAAGAAGATATACTTGAAAATTTCAGAGAATATATATGTGAAGAGAGGCTCATGAAATTAGGTTAGCCGTTCTAAGTTCGACAACTGTGAGTAGCATATCTTAAATTGTGTGTTGTCTTTGTTCGGTCATTGGTGAATGAATCAAAGAGAGAAGTGTAATTGTTGTTATACAGTAAAATTGAATAAATTAGAATTTGGTCAGTATCGATTCACTATAGTAAAGTCGAATAAATCTGATTAAACAAGACAAAGTGTATTTTGTTCTAGTAAATTAATAAAGAGATTATTTTGGAAATCTGCATAAAATTCATATATTTATATCCTCAGTCATTTCACAACCTTATTCACTAATCGACCCAGAGCTTCCTTAACACCACCACTATCTTTCTGCGTCAATTCATAAACCCAATTTCAGAATTACGCTTCCAAGTTATGAGGAGGAATCTTGTTAATGGCGGATCGAGATTACTCAAATCAAACCCAGCAGGAGAAGCTGAAGAAGAAAATGAAACCGTTGCTTGAGTCGGAGGGTTTCGTGGATGTAACCGGAAGTTCCACGGAGATTATCGGAATCTACAATGGCGGTGAAACGAAGCCATCAGAGTAATATGTTACAGGAAAATGGCGTAGAGATTTGAATAAACGGACACGTCAGCAATAAGGATTTCAGATTAGGATCTTTCGGTTTTAGTTGTTGTGATTGTTAGCAACTGTTTTATTCTTTTATTTAAGATAGATTTATGCCTTAGAAATCATCAATCTGAAATCCTTATTGCTGACGTGTCCGTTTATTTAAATCTCTACGCCATTTTCCTGTAACATAATACCCGACGAAGAAACAGCTAATGCAATCATGGTTTTATTGATAATTAAATTGTTAATCTCTTCTAGGGATTTGAAGTTTATGAACCAAGATTCAGATAATGAATGCTTCATCGTCGTCCCTAGGGATTTGAAGTCTAAACATCATCGAAGAAGGAAGGTGAGAGAGCGCGTGGCGTCTTTCACATTACGCTTCATGCTTTCCGCCACGTCAGCACTTTTAGATAACGGCAACACATCAGTTTTAACTCCGGTTCCTTTTTTTTTAAAGTCAAACTGAACCGGGAATATGTAAAAGTAATGTTCTCTCTTCAAAATTGAGAAAGAGTCAGTGATCAAATAAGATCCATGGCGGCTACGACGAGTTCCGGCGACGAGCCACCGGAACCGAAAACGCCGGCGCAGTTGATTCCATCATTATCAGACGACGTTGCTCTGAATTGTCTTGCACGCGTTTCTAGATGCCACCATCCGATCCTCTCTCTCGTCTCCAAGACTTTCCGATCTCTGCCCAAATCGCCTTTGCTCTACGCCACGAGATCTCTCGTCGGCGCCACCGAAAACATCCTCTATGTCGCAATCCGTGTACCTCCTGAAACCGGTGCGTGTTGGTTCACCCTCCTCCATCGAACCTTATCGAGCTCCACGAAGTCGAATCTACTTGTTCCTATCCCGTCTTGTCCTTCACCGTCCCTTGTTGGATCCGCTTACGTCGTGGTGGGTTCGAAGATTTACGTCATCGGTGGATCCATTAGAGACGTGCCTTCTTCGAGCGTGTGGGCTCTCGATTGTAGGTTTCATACTTGGCGACGAGTCTCTAACATGAGAGTAGGTCGCGAATTCGCAGCAGCTGGTGTAATCGACGGGAAGATTTATGTGATTGGAGGATGTATTGTTGATAATTGGGCTCGTTCAATTAACTGGGCAGAGATGTTTGACATAAATAATCAAACTTGGGAGCCAGTGGCTAGTCCAGGTATGGAGGTGCGTGAGAAATGGATGCACGCAAGTGCGGTTATGGAAGGGAAGGTCTACGCAATGGCTGATCGAAACGGTGTCGTTTACGATCCCAAGGAAGGGAAATGGGATGTGCCAGAGAAGAGACTTGATTTGGGATGGAGAGGAAGAGCTTGTGTAATTGAGAACATACTGTATTGCTATGATTACTTGGGGAAGATAAGAGGGTATGATCCAAAAGAGAGGATTTGGAGAGAGCTGAGAGGTGTGGAATCACTTCCAAAGTTTCTCTGTGGTGCTACAATGGCGAATCGTGGTGGAAAGCTTGTGGTTTTGTGGGAAGGAAAAGCAGGTAGTGGTGGTTCTAGAAGAATGGAGATTTGGTGTGCAGAGATTGATATTGAGAGGCGTGGAGAAGAGGAGATTTGGGGGAAGATCCAATGGGCTGATACCGTATTTACGGTTCCTAATGAATCCGCCATTGTGAATTGCTTAGCAGCTACAGTTTGATTGATGATACATAGATTTTTACTCTCTCTCTCTCTCTGAAGCATCACCATCATCATCATCATCCATGCCATACCATACCATACAGGTCTGTTAATGATTGGTTCTGTTATGTGTCTGTGAGTAACTATCGTTTTGATGAACATAGTGATTTACTTTGTCGGAAATGTGGATTGACAAAGAGTACAAGCTTGGCCTGAGGCCCTGAGCCTATGGTGAAAGTGAAGCAGCTGGCCAGTGTAGTTTTGGTTTAAATCAACTTCTTTTGCATGTTCTTGTCCATTTCGTTTGTTTGTAATTCATGTGAAAGCTACTTTCAGATTTTTAATAATACCAGCAACATTGGCCCGTACACTTGTCTTGCTCCTTGCTCATCTTTTGTTCAAAGAAAAAAGAGAAGAAGAATGCTATAATGAAAATAAAAGAGAGTATTGTATAGTTTTATATACACGTATTGGATCATCTTCTTTAAATAAAGTATTATTAATGGTTTTCCACATTCAATGGCGATTTCAGTTGGTGTGAGATCTGAGACATCTTTATAGCCACGCTTGACTGCAATATCTGCCAATTGAAGTTCAAGGAAAAACCACTCAAATTACTAGCACAAGTTTCCAGAGAAAAAGACTACATATGTTCAAGAAATATCACACAGATTTAACAAAGGCTAAACAGGAGTAGGACATACTTTCTAAGGAGACTCTGGCATTTGCGTTTGTGTATGCTTCGCTGCGTGTAATTAATTCATGATCATATGTTTAGGTATCCAAGGCTTATGAATGTACAACACAGTGTATGCATCTCCTGATTCATCGTGTGACAGTGGTCGTGAATCAGTTCCAACCGCAGCAGCGATTCTATGTACCAAGGCTTTTAGAGGCACATCTAGCCAAATGCTGACTCCTTTATGCATATATTTCCTGATAACATCATCCGATTACCAAAAGAGACCTGAGTTTCGTATGCTCGACTTCAGCCGGGATGAAGATAACTCACCAATTAATGGGTCTTATAACTGCACCTCCACCAGTGGATACAACAACTTGATGAAACATTGAAGAGAGCTTTTTTAGTGCTCAGAATACGACACAATGAAACTCACTAAACAAAGCTTGAAACATGGAGCACAGACTAAAAGAATTAGTAACAAGGATCACAAAACTAACCTCTTTTCCTCTAAAGAAACTCTCCCCGTGATGCTCGAATACCACAAAACTTAAAGAATGTTACAATATCAACACAACATTCATAATCTCATTTAATGGCTTTTTGGTGTGTGTTTTAATTACTTTAGTTGTTATATACTAACCCTTTATCACTTATCAACACAACTTGAAAGCAGTATATTCATACCAGTCAAAGAACGAACAGCCGAGTACTTTAGACATTAACTTTCCCACGGTTGTTTTCCCAGAACCCATCATTCCTGTGTTCATCACGGAATCATCGAATTACAAGAACTAACCATATGTAAACAAAGGAACAGAAAAAGAAACTGACTAACAAGATACATAGATCTTCAATTCAAATACGGTTTAACCTCTTCCGCTTTTCTCTGCCACCCTCATTTATCCAACTACCAGTAAGATTTAACAGAGATGATGGCAGAACAAGATGATCTGTAGCCGATGCTTGATGCTATAAAAGAGTATTATTACTTTTTTTTTTTTTTTGATTAACCTGTGGTATCCCAAGCCTATGGATCAAATTCTCTATGGCTCTTTGACTCAAAGTCAAAGTCCCATATACTCCTCTCCCATTAATTCATTTTTTTTTTAATTCGTGAGAAGGGGTAAAAGACAGAAAAACCTGGGTTTTGTAACTTATTTACACTCCAACCTGGGTTGACCCAAAGAGTTTGGTCGATCCATTTGAGTCGGGTCGGATATACTCTTTAAATCCTAAAAATGACAAGGTAAAAATCAAAAATCATTTTTTCTCTTCAGTATATTCAACCGTTCGTCTTCCCTTCTTCTCTTACAGTTTTCCGACTTCATCCGACACAAAAAGAATTTCAATCCTCCATTTGTAGAAGGAAACAAGAAACATGCGGAGTTAAGGGAGAAAGAAATTACGAACCCAGTCGAAGAGAGTAGAGGATAAATCGATTCCTCCAAACGAATCCCCAACCAAGAGAGACCCGAGAGAAGAGGCGAATCGCCAAGCCGAAGTTGTGTCAAAACAAATTGATGAAGAAGAAGAAACGGCAGACTTGGAAAAAGAATCCGAGAATGCGGAGGAAGAGGAAGACGACAAAGAGATTGAGAACGAGGAAGAGGAGGAGGAAGCCGGAGGGATAAACGAGGAGGAGAAAGCCGTAGAGGATGAGGAGAAAGCCGTAGTCGAGGAGGATGAAGTTGAAGATTCCCGCGTTCCGGGACTAGGGTTTCACGAAGAAGAAGAAGGGGTTGTTCGAACCAGTGAAATCCGCTCTTTAACCCACCACAGTGATCAACTAGAGGAAGGAACGGTACGTATTTCCATTTATGGGGCCTTGCATGTCTAATTTTTGTCGCTTTCGGATATGTAAAACTTTGTAGGAATTAGTGAAACTTTGATTTGGAAAAGACAGAAAACTTGGTATAACTTAGTGAAACTTGTCTGTAAAACATGGTAGGAATTAGCAAAACTGTGTGCGTAATTTGGTAAAACTTTGTAAAACTTGGTAAAACGTAGTAAAACTTGGTAAAACTTGGTAAAACTTAGTATAGTTTGAGTAAAACTTGGTAAAACTTAGTATAACTTTCGTATAAAACTTTGTAACACTTGGTAAAACTTAGTATAACTGGGTAATACTTGGTCAAACTTTTTGTGTGTGCAGAATTCAGAGGACCAAACCGAACCAATGCAGCCCCTCAAGATGTGTTTCCCTCCCACAGAATATGTGAAGACGATAAAGCTCTCTTCTAAGTGCTACATCACCAAATCCGTGAAGACTGTAGACGACATTCTCGAGGATGATGAGCTTGATTGGTTTCATGAGCATCCACAATTCAAGCACTTCTTCCACATGGGTCAGAAGACAAGCTCAAAATGGATGGGACTGTGGATGATTCTTGTTAGGGTCACGGCTGTGGATAAGAAGATGGAGTTATGGTTTATTGTCAACGGCGTTCCAATCCGCTATTCCATTAGGGAGCATGCACTCGTTTCGGGGTTGTTCTGTCACTCCTATCCAAACCACTACGAATCCCTTGGTGGTGGCTCAAGTTTTATTTCTAAGTACTTTGGTGAAGAGAAGGTTACACATGAAGAAGTTGTGAAGCAGTTCCTAGCTATGAAAACGAAAAAAATGTTGGCAAGAGAAAGTATGGCGAGGATCGTTTGAAGATGGATGTCCTGTACTTCTTGTCATCTGTGATCATTGGGAAGAAGAAGACAGGCAAAGGAGCTACTTCCGTTGAGAGTTTCTTCCTCAGAGCCATTGATGATCTCGAGATGTGCAAGACTTTTCCGTGGGGGCGTTTGTCATTCGAGGAGAACGTCAAAGACATATTGCACTTCATTGACCATACCGGAGGAGTGACACCCACTTCATGGGTATTTCCTGGTGTTGGGAATGTCCTGAAATCTATTGTACTTGCTCTTAAGTGAAGTCGTATTGTCGAGATGAGACAATCATATAACACTAGGCAGTCATAATGCTTTTCTAGAAGCCACTTATGATCAATGAGTTTAGAACTCATTGCTAGTGTTGTATGATCCTACAGGGTCACACACCTAAGCAAACTGGATCAATGATATAATGGGTTTCATAATGTTTTATATATATGTTATATATATTATATAAGATATAATATATACATATATATATATATATATATACTCACGATTAAAGAGATGTCATAGATATATATATATTATATGAGATATAATATGTATATATATATGCTTCACGAAAGAGATGATGATCTTTTAATTAATGTTAGGGCTCAGCCCATTAACATTATTAGTGTGATGAGTATATGCATATATAAGCGTAAGGTTGGTTAACCTAAATGTAGGGAAGCGAGCCGCATAATGGGAAAAACGTGAGAACGGCTAAACCTAATTTAGAGAGACAAATCGTTTGTCTGTTTTTTTGTTATTTTTAGCACTAGCATCCCGATCCGATCCAGTTTGTGTGCGTGTGGATACCAGTAGAGGCGCAGCACTTGAGGCGCTTTAGATCTCGATTACTTGTTTATCTTCCGCTGCAAATTCACCAGGTAATCCTGAGATCCCATGATTCAATTACATGAACCCTAGATCCTAGGCTTGGAATTTATACCTAGGGTTGCCTAATTGGATTAGGAACTGCTAGAAATTCCTTCAGTGGTATCAGAGCTTTAGGGTTCCATTGAATCTGTAGCAAGTTGATTAGATTAGTTGAATCTGAATCTGTGTATGGTTGATACAAACTTGCTAAAATTCGTTTTCATGAAAATCTAGTTTTTAGGTTTTTTGCTTGAAAAACGATTAGGGTTTATCGCCCTGTGTCGATCGACACCAATCCAGTATCGGTCGACACAGAAGGATAACCCGAATAAAATTGTTTTCGCCTAGTGTCGATCGACACAAGAGTTGTGTCGGTCGACACCAACCTTGCGAAATTGATAAATCGGTTCAATTGGATTGGACCGGTTATCGAGCTTGGTTAATGATGGTTGAAAACTGTGAATGATTTAATTGCGATTGGTTTGATTAGGTTGGCATCGACCGATGCTAGTGTAGCATCGATCGACACTGACCGGTTCAAAACCGGATCAATTGGATTGATCGGTTATCGCGGATTGCTTTTGGTTATTCTACATCGATCGACACTATAGTAGTGTCGGTCGACATCAGATTCGATAGTTTAGGTTATGGAACCTGAAATCACAGAACCAAAGCAAGATAAATCAATTAATTAGAAGAATTAAAACATAATAAAACTGAACGTTTTAAATGGTTCCGTTCCTCAACCAAATATCAAGTGATACTTGATGTCTTTCCAATCTTGTCAACTGTCAAGACCCATTTAATTGTGCGATAGACTTGCAGTGCAAGATGTCCACAATTTCATGAGTAAGACAGAGGTAATCGTGTTGATGGATTTGCAGTGCAAGACATCAACAATTACATGACTGAAGAGATTGGTTTACTTGACTGGGCCATCAAAATCGTTTTGGGCTCAGAGACATCAGGTGGATTGGGCATGAGATGTCGATCCACAACCAAGAGTTATATTGGATATAGCTAGCAAAGTTGTTGCTTACCTAGATAACTAAAATTTGGGTGATAGCCAGTGGCTCACTCAAGTTTAGTGAAGTATGGGTCTTGGATCATTATATTCATTTGAGGAAACATTGTTTGAATATAATGCGAGTTTTCTTAATAGTTAAGACTTCTCATTTCTTGAACATCATAACTAAACCTCCCTTGTTTTTCCAGCTATGTCTAGCACAAACCATCGTAACAATTTCTCCCTGCGATTCGTCCTTGAGAAGGACAAGTTAAATGGATCAAACTTTCTTGAATGGTATCGGAACTTGAGAATTGTTCTCAAACAGGAGAAAAAGGACTATGTCCTTGAAAAAGTTCTCCCCAAGAAGTACCGAGCCAATGCCTGGCAGTCAGATAAGGATGTTTGGGATAAGCATTCTAATGATGCGGTGGATGTGAGTTGTCTCATGTTGGCTACCATGAACTCGGAATTGCAGAAGCAATATGAGTACGTGGAGTCGCCAATAGAGATGATCACTGGCCTGAAAAGTATGTTTCAGGAGAAGGCACGAACTCAGAGATACCAGACGGTAAGATCTCTGATTGAGTGCAAGCTACCAAATGGCGAACCAGTTAGTCCTCATGTAATTAAGATGATGGGTTATATTGATAACCTGGGGAAACTGGATTGTCCCATTAGCCAAGAGTTGGCTACTGACATCATTCTGCAGTCACTGCCGTCAAGCTATGATCAATTTATTATGAACTATAACATGAACAACTTGACGAAGACGTTGACTGAATTGCATGGGATGCTTAAGACTGCTGAACCTAACATCAAGAAGGACACCCCAGATGTCCTTATGGTACAAAAGGGTAAAAAGTTTAAGAAACTTGGTAAGAACAAAGGTGATGGCAAGACGAGCTCGATTGTGAATCCAAGCGAGTCTGGCCATGTTCCTAAGGTTAAAACCAGTCCTTCTGAAGATGTTAAGTGCCGTTATTGTAATGGTTATGGGCATTTGAAAAGAAACTGCAATAAATTCTTGGAAGATTATGAGAAGCTGAAGAAGACGTACGAGACTTCTTCTTCAGGTATTATGTTATAGAAGTAAATGTTACTTCTTATAGTCCTACTTATTAGGTATTTGATACCAGCTGTGGTACTCATATTTTGTGAAAATGTGCAGGGCCTGAGCAAAAGTAGGACTATGGAGAAAGGACAAGTGGATCTACGCGTAGGAATGGAGCAAGAGTTGCTGCATTAGCCGTAGGAGTATTTCATTTGTTTTCTTTTAGGGCATGTTTTGAACTTAAAACTGCTACTATGTACCTGCTATGAGCAGAAAGATTAATTCTAATCCTTGTTTGGATATAGAAGGATATCAGTTTTCAAATTAAGAATAAGTGTTATTCATTTGATTACAATGATATATTTTATAGTAGCAATCCATTAGAGAATGAACTTTATGTTCTAAACCAGAATGTGCCTAAACTATAACATTAATACCAAGAGATTTAAGTCAAATGATGCGAATCAAACTTCTCTCAGGCATTGTCGTTTTGGGCCACATAAATGAGAAATAGATTCAGAAGCTCCATAGTGACGGGCTTTTTGGGCTCATCTGATTATGAATCATAATGAGTAAAGTGAATCTAGTTTATTGGGTAAAATGACAAAGGCCCCTTTCGACAAAAGGTAGTGTCGATCGACACAAACGGTGCGTCGGTCGATACAGGTTGCGAACGAACAAAATGAAAGGGCCAGAGGCTTATTGGGCTTTATACATACGGATGTATATGGGCCAAAGAGCACTAGTGCTAGAGGAAACTTTCAGTACTTCATTACTTTTACTGATATTTTCAGTAGGTACGGTTATGTCTTATTTATAAGACATAAGTCAGAATCTTTAAAAGGTTCAAAGAGTTCCAAAATGAAGTACAGAATCAATTTGGCAAACGTATTAAAACTCTACGATGAGATCATGGAGGTGAATACTTAAGTCAAGAATTTAGTGATCATCTGAGAGATTGTGAAAGTGTTTCACAATTTACTCCTCCTGAATCGGACTTTATTAGATATGGTTCGATCAATGATGAGTCACTTAGATCTTCCTATATCCTTCTAAGAATACGCTCTAGGAAAGGTCTGCGTTTACATTAAATAAGGTTCCATCAAAATCAGTTACAGAGACACCACATGAGATGTGGACTGTTAATATTCATGATTTGTCTTTCATTAAGATTTGAGGTTGTAAGGCTTATATAAAACGTTTAATCTCTGATAAGCTCACACCCAAATCCGATATGTGCTACTTCATTGGTTGTCCTAACGAAACCGAGGCATGTTACTTTTACAACCGGTCCGAGAACAAATTGTTCGTTTCTCGGAACCATGTTTTCTTGAGAAAGATTTTCTTTCCAAGAAGAACAGTGGGAGTAAAGTACAACTCGAAGAAATTCGAAAATCACAGGAGACTGCTCAACCTGATGAGGAAGAGCAGCAGTTCGATATACAAGGAGTTGTAGAACCTGCACCTGTGATGCCTACGGTTTGCAAAGGATCTGGTGAATGTATATTCGATATACATTCAAAAGGCGAGTTTCTGAAGAAGTGTCGATCGACACAAAAGTTGTATCGATCGACATATTTTGGTTTATGACTTAATTAACTACGGTTTAAATCTTGGTTAATTAGGTCGTGGTAAAAGTCTACATATGAGATATGTGCGCGTTTTTTACACAAAACTGAAGCTCGCAGATCCGAAAGGATCCGTCACGAACCCGAGAAATGTGGATTTCTCGTAACCAATTGCCGTGATCTACTGATCATTGAAAGTGACGGGCCTGCAAATGAGTAAAGAAGCAATGATGGGCCTTGACTCCGAAAATGGCTGAAAGCCGCTGAATCCGAAATGGGATCCATGTCACAGAACCAAGTGTGGACTTTGGTCGATTTACCCGATCGTGCAAAAGCCATTGAGTGTAAATAGATTTTCAAAAGGAAATTGATGTGAATGGTGATATCCAAAGCTGGATTGGTGGAAAAGGTTTCAAGCAAATTCATGGTGTTGACTATGAAGAAACCTATTCCCCAGTCAACATGCTTAAAGTCCATTCGGATTCTCCTAGCAACCGCCACTCATAATGGTTGTGAGATCTGGCAGATGGATGTGAAAACAGTTTTCCTTAATGGAATTCTGGAAAAGGACGTGTACATGACACAACCTGAAGTTTTCATTGATCCTAATGTAGCTAGGAAGATATGCAAGCTTCATCAATCCATTTATGGATTGAAGCAAGCATCTCGGAGTTGAAATCTTCGTTTTGATAAAGCAGTCAAAAGGTTTGACTTCGACAGGAACGAAGAGGAACCATGTGTTTACAAGAAGACCAGTGGGAGCGCAGTTGCATTTCTAGTATTGTATGTTGATGACATACTACTTCTCGGAAATGAAGTTCCATCGTTTCAGTCTGTTAAGACCTGACTCGAAAGCTATTTTTTCGATAAAATTATGGGAGAAACCGTACACATTCTTGGAATAAGAATCTATATAGATAGATTGGATAAGATAATTGGATTGTGTCAAGATACATATGGTGATAAGGCCTTGCACAGGTCCAGTATGCAGGATTCCAAGAAGGGCTTCGTGCAAATGACTCTTGGTATTACTCTTAGCAAGACGCAGTGTCCTTGGACACACGCTGAGCAAGAGCGAATGAGGGTCAAACTACTGCTAAAGGCATTATATATCTTAAGATGTGATCTTAATTTTAGTGGGAGTTGTTGTTGTTAATTTTAGTTATGATATGATGATCGTATAAACATAATTTGATTATGTTATTGAAATCTGACATCTGTATTATTTAATAATGGTTATTAAATAATAGTCCCAAAGTAATTTATGACATTTTATAGGTCATCAAGTATGTGACTTGATCATGAAACCCTATAGATAATAAATGACATAAATTATGTTGGTCCCTGGTCGAGGTTGTTAAAGTGGGACATTAACAACCGCGTGAGACTAGAATGTGAGGTGACTGATGACTAAGTTTCATGGAGTCATTAATAAGAGTATTAAAGTCAATCACATAGATATGTGTTAGAGAACACATGATCGGACATGACCCACTAATGAGAACTCTACGGGATAGTTGTATAAGTGTCATGAGAGTTTTCATTACGACTATAGAGTATAGTCCTTAGACCTGAGTTCATCATGTTTTCTTACATATGAATTGGTCCGCTTTAACCTTGTCAAACGTCAGCCGTAACTGGTGTCTATAAAGGCATTGATTGGGCGTATCATGAAGTGTGTGAAGAAACATGGATGGAACAAGATGGGATTTGTCCCTCCTATATAACAGGAGATAAATATCTCAGGGCCCATCGAAGATTTGATACTGAGAAATGTGTGGCCACACTCAAACGAGGTGATTGTCAGTCGTTTGTCTTGTCAGTATAAATCGGATTTCGATGAACATGATCTTGGCTAAATAAGGGTGACACAGATCTTGCCTTATGCCAGATCGAGATATAGTGACGAAGGGATTATGGGAATAGATGATTCCAGTACAAGTGGGAGATTGTTGGGAATGTCCTGAAATCTATTGTACTTGCTCTTAAGTGAAAGTCGTATTGTCGAGATGAGACAATCATATAACACTAGGCAGTCATAATGCTTTGCTAGAAGCCACTTATGATCAATGAGTTTAGAACTCATTGCTAGTGTTGTATGATCCTACATGGTCACACACCTAAGCAAACTGGATCAATGATATAATGGGTTTCATAATGTTTTATATATATGTTATATATATTATATAAGACATAATATATATATATATATATATATATATATATATATATATGCTCACTATTAAAGAGATGTCATAGATATATATATTATATGAGATATAATATGTATATATATATGCTTCACGAAAGAGATGATGATCTTTTAATTAATGTTAGGGCTCAGCCCATTAACATTATTAGTGTGATTAGTATATGCATATATAAGCGTATGGTTGGTTAACCTAAATGTAGGGAAGCGAGCCGCATAATGGGAAAAACGTGAGAACAGCTAAACCTAATTTAGAGAGACAAATCGTTTGTCTGTTTTTTTGTTATTTACGGCACTAGCATCCCGATCCGATCCAGTTTGTGTGCGTGTGGATATCAGTAGAGGCGCAGCACTTGAGGCGCTTTAGATCTCGATTACTTGTTTATCTTCCGCTGCAAATTCACCAGGTAATCCTGAGATCCCATGATTCAATTACATGAACCCTAGATCTTAGGCTTGGAATTTATACCTAGGGTTGCCTAATTGGATTAGGAACTGCTAGAAATTCCTTCACCTGGATGCATTGTTCCTCTGGAGGTACAAACTTTATTTCGAGCAATTTAAATTGTATTTTTTAGTTGTTTTCAGTTGTCTGACTTGTAACGAATTTGTGTTGTAGGTCCTTGCATTTGAGGCCATCCCAGTTCTGAAGAACCATTTCCGAGAAAGGGTCCAGGGTGCGGACGAGGCTTGCCCGCGAATGTGCAAGATGAGGCATAAAACCGTGGGGTCAAGGTTTTTCCGTATCTCAGAGATAAATGAGAAGCTTGGAACTACCAAGGTTAGTATCTCATATCATACTACTAATCCTAGTATCTCATATCATACTTTGAGGTTGATATTAAATTTTTTCTTCTTATATTTCCAGGATATGCAAAGCATCTTGGAGCCATCTCCCATGGAAATGACGCTTCTAGAGAATACCATGGACGCTGAATCTGGCTGGGATGATGTGGATGACCCAATAGTCGATGGTTGGAACAGGCTGCTGATATATCATGGTTTTTACCCATTTTATACCATGATATAGATGTGTTTTTAGTGTCTTTTGTGTTCGTTTAGAGTCTTTTACAGGTTTAATCAGGTTTGGAGCTAATTGGAGATATTTGGAGCATTTTGGGACTTTTGGGACGTTTTGGCCGATAGCTTAACTCACTGTCCGATTTATTGATCAAGCATCGACCGACACACCTTGTGCATCGGTCGACACACTAGCGAGATGGGCCGTACGCGTCGGTTTAACAAGTTATGAAGATTTGCAAAGAGGCCCAGAATAGTTCCAGTATTTACACAGAATCCCCAGCCGAGATTAGGCTTATATATAGAGGATTTTGGTGTTTAATTTACTTACGCTTTCATACTTAGAGCTAAGAGATTTTTAGAGCTTTTGGGGCTGATCTATTTCCTGTATTCACTTATTTTGGAGAAGATTTCGAACCCCTTTATTTATTTAATTTCTTATATGCAATCTATTATTTCTATGATTATGTTTTCATCAATCATGTCTGAGTAGATCCATAGTTAGGCTTAGGGTTTCTCATTAGGGTTTGATGACTTGCTAGACTTGTTTAATTCAGTTAAGGATTCATATGATTAGAATGTTCTTCAAACTAAATTGTGCTTAATGCTAGTTCTAACCTGATCAATTAGAATCTAGATCTTAGGTTGCTAAATTCGACACGAGAGTGTGTTTTAGAATCTGGACTATTTAGGTTGAGCAATTAAATTATTCGCAAAGAGATTTGGTTTAGTTTAATTGTGAACATATCGAACTTGAACTTAATGCTAGTTTAATCTGTTAGTAATTGCAAAGAGATTTGGGTTACTGCACTTAGACTTAGAGAGTTTTCGCAAAGAGATTTGGTTAATTCTATTTCTGTGATTTGAGTTCTAGAACTGAGTTTAATTTGATCCTGACTGATTAACTTGTCTGCTTGTCTGATTTCCTGAGAATACCCTAGGCTTGACGCTTTTAGTTTATTGCTTTCACAACCAACTTGCTATTGTTTACTTTCTTGCTTCGCAATTTATTTACTTCACCATCTGCTTATTTCTAGTATTAATCTCTACTGTTCTGATCTATTGAGACCAAGTGTCCCTGTGGATTCGATAACCCTATATACTACTTTGACGATACTGTGCACTTGCAGTTTAGAATAGGGTAAAACTTAGAACCTATCAAGTTTTTGGCGCCGTTGCCGGGGACTCTTAGAGTCTTCGATAGGACCGAACTTAGGGTTTTTACTAGAAATTTTTCTTTTTGTTTTTGCTTTTTTCGTTTTATTTTCATAATTTGCTAACTTTTTCTCTGTTTCTTTCTGTCGCAGGTACGACTTTCGCCTTGCGTCGATCGTTGCATCCCTTGCGTCGATCGTCACTAGGCGATTTGAGATTGAATCGATCGTTGCACTGATAGCATCGATCGTTGCTGGACGATTACAGACAGTTTATGCCAACGCAGAAAACTCGAAGTAATCCGAACTCGAGCTTAGTTAATCTCGGACTAGAGGAACTTGGACGTCTAGAAAGAACTATCAGAAGAGAAAAGAGAGAGAGAATGGTACGAGAACGTCTGATCTTGATACCAGATGCTGAAGGTACCCTGAGGGACCAAGATAACAACCCGTACAATGCTGCTGGGCATCGGGTTGATGCTGAAGGGAACGTGATCCCTGACCCACATGAGCAACAACCGCATGCGCAAGCCCAAGGTCAAGCTCAAGGTAGACAGATGATTGTCCATGAAAGGACTTTGGCTGACTACAACAGACCATATGAGTTTCATAGAAACCGAACAGCCTTAGTACTTCCTGGTTTTGAGAGGGAGGATTTTGAGATCAAGACCATCTACTACTCGCTGATGAGACAGAATGCTTTCCATGGACATCCAACAGAGCAGCCTATGGATCACATTGATCAGTTTGAGGACATAATCAATGGCATGGAGTATGATGGAGTTTGCCAGGATTATCTATTCCTTAAGCTCTTTCCTTACAGTCTCGCTGGAGACGCTAGTGCATGGCTGAAGCAACTGGCACCTGGTCAGTTTACCACTTGGGCAGCACTGAAAAGTGAGTTTCTGAGACATTTCTACGATGATGCGCGTTCAGACCAGTCCAGACAGGACATTCTCACATTTTCCCAAGGAGCTGTGGAGCCTTTAAAAGCTGCTTGGATGAGATTTAGGAAGTATCTGCGTGACTGCCCACATCATGGATTCAGTGAAGTCACATTGCTAGGTATCTTCTTCAGAGGCATAGATCTGCCATATCAGTCCGCGCTGGATAATTCCAGTAATGCAAACTTCAACACCAGGACTCCTGCACAAGCTAAGAAGTTGATTGAGAACTTAGTGAGCAGCAACAGTTGCAAGACTATGGATGAGAGGAGGAAGAAATCTGGTGGAAGTGTTGATAACTCAGAGATGGCTGAATTGAGATCCAGAATGGACAAAATCTGCAATCTTCTAGGTGAAAAGAAAGCTGTCCACTTTGCTCAAGAAGTAGAAGTAATTCAGACTGAGGAGGACACTCAGGAAGAAGATGTGAATTACATCGGAGGATCTGGTTTCCAAGGAAACAGATTTTCCGGTGGAGGACAAAGGAATACCTTCACAGGAAATCAAAGAACCTATGGATCTTCATCTTATCAGACTCCTCCTGCAGCCACTGCTCATAAGAGTAAGATAGAGATAATGCTGGAACAGGTGCTGGAGAACCAAATTAAGAGTGCGGCAGACTCCGACAAAAAGGTAGATAAGGTCTATGAGGAGATGAATGGGAAGTTTGAATTCCTGAGCACCCACGTAAAAGAGATTGATGCTAAGGTTGCAAGAATTGCTGGACATGCTCAGAGGGAAGATGGATATCTCCCAGGACGAACTGACACTAATCCCAAGTACCAATGCAATGCAGTGACTTTGAGAAGTGGTAAGGAACTATTACCTAAACAAAACAGGCAGCTGAGCGTTGAGGAACTCGTGGAGATTGAAGAATTGGAAGATGAAATTCGTGACATTCGCGATGCATCGATCGATGCACCCAAGCAACGGTTGACGCAAAGCGATAACATAGAAACTGTCGTCGCGAAGTCGCCCAGCAACGATCGACACAATTCCAGTGACGGTCGATGCAAGGCGACTACTGAGGATTCAAAACCAGAGAAATCAAAACAGTCGACCGAAAGAGTTTACAAGCCTAAAATACCCTATCCCAAGAATCCCAGGAAGGCTAGGAACGAGAGACAATATACCAAATGCAAAGAGTTCATAAAAAAGGTGAAAGTTGAAGTACCTTTGCTTGACTCCATGGATACCTCGCCTATGATGAGGAGATGCCTTAAAGATATGATTGCTGGAAAATGGACTGATGAAGAGAGTGTGATGATGATCAGTGAGGTATGCAGTGCAGTTTTTCAGGGCAGAACTCCTGAGAAGTTAAAGGATCCTGGGAGCTTTGTACTAGATTGTACTATCTACAGAGAGAGGTTCGAAAGATCCCTATGTGATCTTGGTTCTAGTGTGAATCTCATGCCACTCTCAGTTGCCAAGAGGCTCGGTATGACTGATTTCAGACCCACTAGGATATCACTGGTTCTAGCAGACAGGACGATCAGGATTCCCGAAGGAGTATTGTAGGATGTGCCTATAATGATTGGCCAATGTGCGATTCCTACTGATTTTGTGGTTCTGCAGTATGGACAGGAACCAAAGGATCCACTAATTTTGGGCAGATCTTTCTTAGCTACAGCTGGTGCAATGATTGACTGTCAGAGAGGTAAAATAGTCCTGAATGTGGGTGATCTGAAGATGAGTTTTGATATGAACAAACTGGTAAAGAGACCAACCATCGACAGACAGACTTTCTATGTGGACACACTTGGTGAATTAGCTGCAGAGTACTTTCACCAGTCACATGCTGAAGATCCACTAGAAAGAGCTTTACTGAGCTCTATAATGGAGTTGGAGTACCTGCAGGACGAGCCAGCAATGTGCTATACGAGACTGATGGATTCTGTTGAAGTTGCAATGCAGGTGGAAGTATCTGACGCGACGATGCAACGATCGACACTCACCAAGCATCGGTCGTTGCAAAGCGACGCAGACTGGGCAGAGGAAAGGGCTCCGAAAATAGAATTAAAACAACTTCCATCCGGGCTAAGGTACGCATTTCTTGGACCAAATTCAACTTATCCAGTGATTGTTAACGCTAGTTTGAAAAACGCAGAGCTCACTTTACTGCTAAGCAAGCTGCGCAAGCATCGCAAAGCTCTTGGCTATTCTCTTGATGACATTTCAGGTATCTCACCAGAGCTGTGCATGCATCGGATACACCTTGAGGATGAGTCTAAGACATCTGTTGAGCATCAAAGAAGGCTTAATCCTAATCTGCAGGAAGTGGTTAAGAAGGAGATTATGAAACTCCTGGATGCTGGAATCATCTATCCTATTTCAGACAGTGATTGGGTAAGTCCAGTCCATGTAGTGCCTAAGAAGGGCGGAGTTACATTTGTGAAGAATGAGAGGAACAAGCTGATACCTACTAGGACTGTAACGGGACACAGGATGTGCATAGATTACAGGAAGCTGAATGCTGCAACCAGAAAGGATCACTTTCCCTTGCCTTTCATCGATCAGATGCTGGAGAGGTTAGCCAATCACCCTTACTACTGCTTCCTCGATGGATACTCAGGTTTCTTTCAGATTCCTATCCACCCAGAAGATCAGGGAAAGACTACTTTCACTTGTCCATATGGCACATTCGCTTACCGTAGGATGCCTTTTGGACTCTGTAATGCTCCTGCCACTTTTCAGAGATGCATGATGTCCATATTCACTGATATGATTGAGGACTTTATGGAGGTGTTCATGGATGATTTCTCAGTCTATGGATCATCTTACAATGAATGTCTAGATAATCTGTGAAAGGTGCTGACAAGGTGCGAAGAAAAACACTTGGTCCTTAACTGGGAAAAATGCCACTTTATGGTCAAAGATGGCATTGTTCTTGGACATAAAGTATCTGAAGCAGGAATCGAAGTGGACCGCGCTAAGATTGAGGTAATGACAAATCTTCAGGCACCTAATTCTGTTAAATCTATTAGAAGTTTTCTTGGACATGCTGGTTTCTATAGGCGTTTCATCAAAGACTTCAGTAAGATTGCTAGGCCACTAACTGCTCTGCTGTGTAAGGATACCAAATTTGAGTTCAATGCAGACTGTCAGACTGCATTTGAACAGATCAAGCAGGCATTAGTGAGTGCTCCAATAGTTTAGCCACCAGATTGGGATCTACCTTTTGAGGTTATGTGTGATGCAAGTGATTTTGCTGTAGGAGCTGTTCTAGGACAGAAGAAGGATAAGAAACTTCATGCTATCTATTACGCTAGTAGGACACTAGATGATGCGCAGAGAAACTATGCAACCACAGAGAAAGAGCTGTTAGCTGTTGTCTTTGCTTTTGAGAAATTCCGCCCCTATCTTGTTGGCTCTAAGGTGATTGTTCATACTGATCATTCAGCCTTGAAGTATCTGATGCAGAAGAAGGATGCTAAGCCGAGATTGTTGAGATGGATTCTGTTGCTTCAGGAGTTTGATATTGAAGTGAGGGACAAGAAGGGAGTTGAGAATGGAGTCGCTGATCATCTTTCAAGGATGCTGGTTGAGGAAGACGTGCCCATAAATGATTATTTGCCCGAGGAAAACGTCAACATGATTGGTGCAGTTTTTCAGATGGATTTGGGAGGAGAGTTGCAGAACTGTCGGGAAAGTCGCACTGTATCGATCGATGCCACACTGGCAACGATCGATACAAGTATCGGGGAAGCAACGATCGACACATGCACGCGCAACGATCGATGCATACCTGATACGAGCCGAGAGTCCTTCAAGATCAGAATTGGGAATTATGACTTCGAAATCTCTATTGTAGCAACCTCTGATCGACCATGGTATGCTGATATAGCTAACTACCTTGCTGCTGAGACTGAACCAGATGATCTGAAGGGTTATGAAAAGAAAAGATTCTTTAGAGAGCTTAGAAGGTACTACTGGGATGAGCCTTATCTCTACAAGCACTGCTCAGATGGCCTGTACAGGAGATGCATTGCTGAATCAGAAGTTCCAGACATCCTCTTCCACTGTCATGGATCAGATTATGCTGGACACTTTGCTACATTCAAGACTGTGTCTAAAGTTCTGCAAGCAGGTTTCTGGTGGCCTACAATGTTCAGAGACACTCATTCTTTCGTCTCTCAGTGTGATGTTTGTCAGAGAAGAGGGAAAATCAGCAAGAAGCATGAGATGCCTCAGAATTTCATTCTGGAAGTTGAGGTTTTCGATTGCTGGGGCATAGATTTCATGGGTCCTTTTCCCTCATCCTATGGGAATAAATTCATCTTGGTTGCTGTAGACTATGTGTCTAAATGGGTTGAAGCAATAGCTAGTCCAACCAATGATTCTTCGGTGGTCATTAAGCTGTTTAAGACCATCATATCCCCCAGATTTGGAGTGCCTCGTATAGTGATTAGTGATGGAGGATCTCATTTTATCAATAAGGTCTTCGAGAAGCTGCTGAAAAAGCATGGAGTTCATCACCGAGTCGCCACTCCTTATCACCCTCAAACTAGTGGACAAGTTGAGGTTTCTAACAGGCAAATCAAAGAGATCCTTGAGAAGACAGTTGGAAAGACAAGGAAGGATTGGGCAGCAAAGCTAGATGATGCATTATGGGCTTACAGGACAGCATTCAAAACACCACTTGGGACCACTCCATTTCATCTGCTATATAGAAAAGCATGTCATCTTCCAGTGGAGCTTGAACACAAAGCAGCATGGGCTGTGAAACTGATGAATTTTGATCTTAAGTCTGCTGCGGAAAGGAGATTAGTGCAGCTTAATGAGTTGGATGAGATTAGACATTTTGCTTATGAGAACTCAAAGCTGTACAAGGAGAGGACTAAGGCATATCATGACAAAAAGATTGTCTCCAGACAATTTGAGCCTAATGATCAGGTACTTTTATATAACTCTCGTCTGCATTTGTTTCCAGGAAAGCTGAAATCAAGGTGGTCTGGTCCTTTCACAATCAAAGAAGTGCGTCCGTATGGAGCGGTCGTTCTAACTGGTAAGGATGGTATTGAATTCACTGTGAATGGACAGAGGGTGAAACATTATTGGGCTAAGGCCGAAATTCCAGAAGGTCAGATTCTGCCTCTGGATGATGCACCCTCTACCTAAATCAGCTGAAGCGTCAAGCTAATGACCTTAAACAAGCACTGAGTGGGAGGCAACCCACTTTTTTCGTTTTTGCATTTTGATTTTAGTATTTTCATAGGATTTTACGCTTGTTTCTGGTTTTGGTGAAATTTGTTTGCAGGTCTCGGATTAAAACGCAGTGCGTCGATCGACACACCATTGTGTCGATCGTCACGATACGAAAGAATCGCATTGCAGCGATCATTGCGGTCCTGAGCAACGATCGATCCCCAACGAAAATCGCACAGCAACGGTCGGTGCACCTAGTGCAACGATCGATGCCTGACTGCGACAGAGGTAAAAACCCGAGAGAACTAACCATTCCATTAACAAATTTTTATTTTCTTTCTTTTAACCAATCCCTTGCTTGACACTACTGGGGACAGTGTGTCTTAAGTGTGGGGGAGGTTCTACTAATTACTTTCTTTTGTTTTCTTAGAGTCAGTTAAATTTTAAAAATTTGTTTTTTTTGAGTCAAAATTTGTTTAAGTAGGAAACAATGATTTTTTAAGAAGATTAGCAGCATTTGCAGGAACTTAAGTAACCATTGGGATGAAGCTGCAGATTATCTATGACTATTAGAAAACCCAGACACATATCAGCCTACTGAGAACACCCACATCGCTTCAGGTATCAGAGGATCTTTTACTGACTTCAATTTAATCCTGACTTTAGATTTCTCACCTAAGGGCTTGGTATACTTTATGTCGGACTCCCTTGTTGGTTCTGACACAGCCTGTAAACCTGTCCTATCTAGTTCCCTTCTCCCCTTCCATAAAATAAAAAAAATAATAATAATAAACTGCGGATGAGTTAGTAACTCCGAAGTGGTCATGGGAATGGTAGCAAACACTATTTTCTCTCATGTGATCCATGGAATGTGTCCAAAGTACACCCCAAAGCGGGAAGAACACTGATAAAAAAAATAAAATGATACCCAGTGGGGAAAAATCAGTTGTTAAGGAAGGGAAAGAGAAGAAAGTGATTAGAGAAAGATAGTATGGTGGTCTAGAGCTGGCAAGGTAAGAATCCATGTGCCTTTAGATCGATACCCCTTAGGTGAGACCGCACTTATATACTTGCAGAAGTCAGTAGGGAGAATTTGAATGCGTGAATGTGATTGTGGTGTTTACTTAGGACAGTTGCTAAGTGTGGGGGAAGTATATGTTGGTCTTGATGTCTGTGGATTGATTCTTTCATGTGGATTACTAAGGGGAATCTGAATGCTGCTGCTTCTACGACAAAATGAGTTTCTGAAGAGTTTTCAAACCTCTTCACCGCATTTTAGTTCTCTGTTTTGCTTGAGGGCAAGCAAAGGCTAAGTGTGGGGGAGTTGATATATCATGGTTTTTACCCATTTTATACCATGATATAGATGTGTTTTTAGTGTCTTTTGTGTTCGTTTAGAGTTTTTTACAGGTTTAATCAGGTTTGGAGCTAATTGGAGATATTTGGAGCATTTTGGGACTTTTGGGACGTTTTGGCCGAGAGCTTAACTCACTGTCCGATTTATTGATCAAGCATCGACCGACACACCTTGTGCATCGGTCGACACACTAGCGAGATGGGCCGTACGCGTCGGTTTAACAAGTTATGAAGATTTGCAAAGAGGCCCATAATAGTTCCAGTATTTACACAAAAGCCCCAGCCGAGATTAGGCTTATATATAGAGGATTTTGGTGTTTAATTTACTTACGCTTTCATACTTAGAGCTAAGAGATTTTTAGAGCTTTTGGGGCTGATCTATTTCCTGTATTCACTTATTTTGGAGAAGATTTCGAACCCCTTTGATATTTTATTCTCTTATATGCAATCTATTATTTCTATGATTATGTTTTCATCAATCATGTCTGAGTAGATCCATAGTTAAGTTTAGGGTTTCTCATTAGGGTTTGATGACTTGCTAGACTTGTTTAATTCAGTTAAGGATTCATATGATTAGAATGTTCTTCAAACTAAATTGTGCTTAATGCTAGTTCTAACCTGATCAATTAGAATCTAGATCTTAGGTTGCTAAATTCGACACGAGAGTGTGTTTTAGAATCTGGACTATTTAGGTTGAGCAATTAAATTATTCGCAAAGAGATTTGGTTTAGTTTAATTGTGAACATATCGAACTTGAACTTAATGCTAGTTTAATCTGTTAGTAATTGCAAAGAGATTTGGGTTACTGCACTTAGACTTAGAGAGTTTTCGCAAAGAGATTTGGTTAATTCTATTTCCGTGATTTGAGTTCTAGAACTGAGTTTAATTTGATCCTGACTGATTAACTTGTCTGCTTGTCTAATTTCCTGAGAATACCCTAGGCTTGACGCTTTTAGTTTATTGCTTTCACAACCAACTTGCTATTGTTTACTTTCTTGCTTCGCAATTTATTTACTTCACCATCTGCTTATTTCTAGTATTAATCTCTACTGTTCTGATCTATTGAGACCAAGTGTCCTTGTGGATTCGATAACCCTATATACTACTTTGACGATACTGTGCACTTGCAGTTTAGAATAGGGTACAATTTAGAACCTATCAGCTGCTCAAGAAGAAGAAGACAATCTGGTTTGAAGAACTTTTCAACCAAGATGTGTCTGGTCGTGCGTCTCAGGCGGATGCTCAAGAGCAACCTCATGCTATTCATGAGGCGTCTGAGAGTGATGTTGGGAATGAGGCTGCGAAGTATCCGGAAGGGGCTCCTACTCCTACTGTTTTAAGTCTTGCGGATGTGGAGGAATTAATCAAGAAGAGAAATGAGGAAACAGAGTCTCGATTGAAGATTTATTACGACGCTCAGTTTAAGGAGTTGACTGAGGCGTATAACGGTAGATTAACCGATATGGAATCGGTTGTGAATACACTAAGAGCGGGTGTTAAGGAGACATTACCAAGAGAGCCTGAGGCTACTGCCGATGATGGTGTTTTTGAAGGAATCGTTTGTGAGCCTAGTATTGTTAAAGTGCAAGAGGAAAGAAAGGGAAGAAAGAAGAATGCGAAGAAAAGCAGTAAGAAGGGAGAAAAAGAGCAAGAGAAGGAAGAAACCGTGGAAGATAAGGGGGAAACATAGCAAGCAAAGGAAGTAACAGAGGCTGAGAAGGTAGTATTTGAGGCCGAGAAGAACGAGGACAGAAAAGGTAAGAAGAGAGGTGTTGGACACGTTGAGAACGTTCCAACAAAAAAAGATAAAGATTAGGAGTCCCGTGATGACTAGGGGGAAGAAAATGGAGAACCAAGTTGCTGAGGGAACCGCCAAACCGTGATCTTCTCTGTTTTTAGTACTTTTGGTTTTGAATTATCTATGTTTAACATAATAGTTTAAATTATGTTTGGATTATATTACCTGTCTAACCAAGTTTGACAAAGTAGTTTTACCAAGTTATGCCTAGTGTTACCAAGTTTGACATAGTAGTTTTACCAAGTTTTCCAAAGTAGTTTTACCTAGTTATGCCAAGTTATCCAGAATACATCCATTCAAACTTAAACACTAGCAATAAGCATTCAACATAGAAAATCCCATAGAAACAAATACAGAATTCAAACATAGATATCCAGACATAGTAGATCTTAAACCACATCAGCTTTGCATCCCTTCGATTGTCTCCTTTAACTTGGCAATCTCTCTTTGGTTGCTCTGAATCTCCAGATGCATGCATGCGATTTTGACCTCTTGCATATCAATCTTGTGCAGCAACTTCTCAAACTCTTGTTCGACACCATGCACCCATGGTTGCCGAAAATGGAGTCCATCGGCCTACAAAAAAAAATCAAAAAATTCGGAGTTACACCAAATACATGAAAAATGGAGTCCATCGTCAAAACACCAAATTCAGAGTTCCATTTACCCTCCATTGTTGACAAGTAAAGAAGGTACGGCCCGTTGTAGTATCCACAGGCGTAACCATATCGACCTCGCGTACGATACCGCCACCACATGGGCATTTCTTTGGGATGCCGTATTCCGCATCGGCGACAGCGTAAAGACGATCGGAGTATTCCTTGTGTCTCCTTTCCTCTTCATAGGTATCTACCATGAAATTCTCTGTACTCATCGGAGATAGATCCGAAAAGGAGAAAGGGGAGAGAGAGAAGAGAGAGAGATTCGGGTTAGAGAGAGGGAGAAGAACGAAAAATGAGAGAAAAATAGAAAAAACAGTAGATATTAGGTTTTTTAAAAAAAGAGGGGAAATTTAATTTTTAGATTTTGGGGGCGGGAGTTTCAAAATTTTTAGGCGGGGATCAAAGTTTTACCAAGTTTCCAGTTTTACCAAAAACTGTCAAGTTTTACTTCTGCCAAAATCCAGTACTAATGGTTATACTATATCTTTAATCAAAAAAAAAGGTTATACTCACGATCTATGGCTATTTATATGCATTACAAATTAATTCATACAATAATATTTGAAAATACATATATTATCTGACTTTTGAAGATTAAGATGATTCACATAGATAAATAACTCTTAAATGTTTATGATATTTGCTTGCTAATAGACAAATCTACAATATTTACCTTAAATTATGAAAGTGTATATTTTGTTTTAGCAAGAGATATGCTATATAGTTTGTATTTTAGTTTGATTGTTATATTTAACATTATTATAAAAATTGAATTTCACAAAGAATTATAGTTCTACAAATCTTGGTTTTACCAAGTTTTCCAAAGTTACACAACAAATAACACAACAAATGAAAATTGAAGAGATACAAATACAACTAAGTTCCTTCTTGGCTCACGTCAGTTTGGCTCCCATTACTGCAATTAAACCAGCTCTCTAAATTCTTTCTTGCCTTCTTCTTGCTCCTTCTCCGTCCGTGCTCCCCAATTGACGTATATCTTATTTGTTGGACTCTTCCCTTTCTTTTCACATAGTTTGGAGGAAAAGCGTACAACTTTTCTACGTCTTCTGGAGTAATCCACTCAGACATATGCAGAACTGGAAAAATTGTCCTCGTATAAGCCAAAGCCCATAATTCTATCATGTAATAACGCGAACACAGACCATACAAATTCTTCAATTCCGTCGGCCTAATGTCTTGCTTTAAGAATTTAGTAGTAGCAGCTATTGCGTGGACACATGGGTACCTGTCAATATCAAAGAGTCTGCAGCTGCACTTGTTATGTCTCAAATCCACCACATAAGTGATTCCGTCGTCTCCAACAACACCGTATTCAAGCTCGAATGCATTAAGTTCAAATGTCGTAAGTTTGGCCGCTTTCACAATTCTAGCGCGCAACGCAAGTTCCACTACCGGCACCAATTTTTGCGCGCTCGATCCAGAAACAGAATCTGTCCTATGACTGTTAAACCACTCAGCAAATTTTTCAATAAGTGCATCGATCATAGGTAGTAGATGATACCTTCTGGCCTTCTTAAAAACTGCATTCATAGACTCCACACAATTGGAGGTGTCTATGTTGTACCTTGCACCGGGAGAATAACACCTTGCCCATTTCTTCACTTCTACACTTTTGTCAAGATATTCAGCTGCTTGAGGATATATGTTCCTATAATCGCCATATTGCCTTAGGAAATCAGACTCAGAGTATATCCGAGCAATTTCCCTGAATTTTTTTCCAACTTCATCTTTGTTCTCGTAGGAAACTGCTCCTCTCACATTCTGTGACAGGTGGTAGATGCAATAACCATGATCCGAGAGAGGGTACACTAGAGCTATTGCCTTGATAAGACTTGCATTTCTGTCACTAATAAAAACTAACTCACGACTATCCGGTATAACGGTTTTCAGCGTATTGAAAAACCACATCCAACTTTCTTCCTTTTCACCATCAACTAGAGCAAAAGCAATGGGATAGTGGTGATGATTCGGATCCTGCGCAGTGGCGAATATTAAACAACCTCCATATATATTCTTAATGAAAGTTGCGTAAACGATGAGCACTTTCCTCATGGCTACAAACCCTTCGATGGAAGCTCCCAAAGCCACAAATAGATACCTGAACCTTCTTTCTTCATCCAAAACCAAATCGGTTTTTGTTCCTTGATTCACCTTCTCCAACATATGCAAATAAGAAGGCAACATCTTGAAACCATCAACTGGACTACCACGGATATCAGAAACAGCTAGGTTTTTCCCTCTAAAAGCCGTAGAATACGACACTTCCACACCGGCTCTTCTTTGGACAAGCTGCACAATAGTTTTAGGACATGGAGTATCGAAGTTACCGAGATAGTCTTCGTTTAAGACGCTTGCAACTAACCGTGGTGTACCTTTCCTCTTGTTGCTTATACAACTAGTACTTGTCCGAGAGCATGAATGCAACTTCGTGTATGTTCTAACCGAGAACATGGTTGAATTCTTAATCTTTGCAGCTCTCAACTGCCATTTACAACCTTGCTTCGCTTCACGGCATTTCACCACATATCGACTCTTATCTGAATTGCCTATTGAGATCCCATAACAGTTCATATTTGCGGCTTTATCAACCAAATACTGCACATCTTCTTTACATTTAAATTCTTGACATATTTCAAAACCCAAGCCATCTTCCCATTCATCTAAACGCCTTGTCTCTTCCACAACCCGGGGAAGCTCAACTGATTCAACCATATCCATATCATGCATATTATCATGTTGTACAATATCACCATCTCCAATAGCAACATTCTCCAACGGCTCAATCGGCTCAGTATGCTCATGAGGTTGTTCTGCTGATTCCTCGCCAGTAACATGAGTAGGATCAACAGCATTAATTACCCCCAATATTATCCCGGGCACTAGAAATAAGCTCACCATAACTCACACCATCTCGTTTCCCCTTCTCTACTCTTGAAAGTTGCTCGGTGATCGGAAATATTTCCAAATCTATGACAACCTCTACATGCAAAACACTTCTTCGTTGCTCTTTATCCACAGAGGTTAGATACACATAAACATCCTCGTCATCAAAAATATATGATTGCCTTTGAGGTTTCACTACTAATGGAATATAACTCAAATTCAGCCTCTTTGTAGAATCATCTATTGAAATCTTTCTGCGTATCCTATCCACTAACAACGAATACGTTATCTCCTCCATAGATGATGTCTTAAACGATATACCATACAACCGAGCTTCTCTAGGAATCCATTCATAGTCATCTCCGGTCTTTGAATAATGTCCTTCAAAATCAAAATGTATGTTTATGATAGGAGAACTCATCCTCTTCTGAAAATGACATAAAATATCAATTAGCACTCAGATTTCAACAGTAATACCAAGTTATACCAGTTCTACCACAATAGTTTTACCAAGTTTTACCAAGTTTTACCAAGTTGTACCAGTTCCACTACAGTAGTTTTACTAAGTTGTATCAAGTTTTACCAGTTCCACCATAGTATTTTACCTAGTTGTACCAAGTTGTACCAGTTCCACTTTTGTAGTTTTACCAAGTTGTACCGGTTCTTACGAATATATTATTACCAAGTTTTACTAAGTTGAGCAACTTTATCTTCAGATACAAAATATCCCCAAAATCCTCAAATCGACAAATGCGATAACAACAATAGGATTCAGTACGATTAACCCACAAATTTCGATTTATTATCAATTCAGTTGTCTAATTCACATCAAAAACATGGATTCCAACACAATATTCTAAAGTTACCAACCAGAAATTAAAATCGACCTCCAATCAATCGAGCTCAAGCAATAAAAGAGAAAAAAGAAAGAAGCGACGGCAAGAAAGGGGAGGAACTAACCTGGGTTTACCGGAAACCCGAATAGAAGTGACTGGGATGGTTGAATTGTGATAGATTAGCGCATTCAAAATCTGGTTTTTGGAGCTGAAATCGAACTGGAGAGAGAGAGCGTCGTATGGAGAGGAGAGAGAAGCTATTTTCTGATTGGTTGATTATTTAATTTATTTTAGATTTTTTTAATTATTTCATTAAGGGTAGAATGAGGATAACCTTAAAAGGGGAGCAGTGGGGAGTATGGTAGATTAGGCAAGAGTATGAGAGAAATTGACTTTGAGTCAAGGAGCTCCTCAGAATTTGACCCCAAGCCTATAGAGGGGCTCAGACTAATCCCCAAGGGAAGGTGCAGTCCATGGATAGACCCTCTCTCTGGATATTCAAATGGGCCCCTAAAGCAAGGCCCATATCCATGTGGGTGTCCTTAAACAAATGTGACTTAGTTTCGCATGACACGAAGATCGAACCCAGAATATGGTCGTCCAAGGCCCGTCCCCAACCACTTAACCACAAGAGTCTGGACAAAAAGTATTATTACTTGCCTTGAGAATTAGATCTTCATCAAATGAATGAACACTTCCCGCCTCCAACAATCAGTGGCGGACCTATGCTATAGGATAGGGGGTCAGTTGACCCCGCTAAAATCTGAAAATTTTGTTATTTAGTGAAGAAATTATGGTTTATTTGGTTATAACAGCGTCATTGAACCCGGTCCATTTGTCTAAAATTACTTAGTTGAACCCGGTAAAACCAATAAATACACCACGACAACACCAATTTTTTTTTTCCTTTACCAATTTATATTATATTATTGAAACGAAGGCCACGACCCAATTTATTAACATGATATCTGTTCACTCATATTTGATTTTCTTTTGGTTTGATAAGTTACTCATTTTTTCTAACATCAGTTCAGTCCTTTAAAAAATCATCCTTATCATTTAATTATTATGATTTTTGATTAAACAAGTTTTTAAATATAAATAAATTATTTTATATTTATATTTTAATATTTAATATTTTAATTAAAAATTATTTTAAATATATTTTTGACCCCAGTAAAATATTTTTCTGGGTCCGCCACTGCCAACAATGCTACCAAAATTTGATAAAAACAAAGTTTTTGGCCACATCCTACAATACGCTTCAGAAAATAAATCATTAGTTAAAATGTGTTTTAGAAGAAAAAAAAATGAAAACTATAAAAATAAAGTACGGAAAGTGACCTAATTAATGTTGAGAATATATTATATTTAATCTTATGTTTAGACTTTAGCGCGTACATGGAAGATTAGTGTGGGTCTCACGCGGGATCCACACTTTTTTAACAACACATCTCTTAAGAACCGACTCTTCACTGTTGGGGCTACGTGTCAGCGTGTGATTGGTCCAAATTTTTTTTTTTTTTTAGGATCTGAAAAAAAAAAAATAATAATAATAAAATATTTTTTTTTAGAACTTTGGCTGAGTATCAGCGTTAAACAACCAAACATGCTCTAAAATAAATTAATTACCTTTCTCCTGCTGAGTGCTGATTCTCGTCTTTTTTTACATAAAACAAAAACAAAAACAAAAACAAAACCAAACCAATGAAGAAGAAAGAAACAGAGAATACGATCCCTTTCAAACATCACTCTTCCTTTTTTTGAAAAACATGTCAAAGTTTCCACACCTTTCCTCTTTTCAGCAATGAGAATCAAGAAATTTCTCTCATTGCATGTTGTTCCCTTTTGAAACACGTTATATCAACAATGATAATACTTTTTTAAAATCACATATCTTTGCATTATAAAAACCTCGTTAGTGTCACCATCTTCTATGCACAGATCACTCTTACACAGCTAATTGATATCGATGGCAAAGAACGCGCAGAGTAGCATCAAGAACCAAGAGAAGAAGAAAGAGAACAGAGTGTGTGAGAAGATCTTCAGAGCACTGACGAGTCCTGTCCGAACCATTCGCCGCATCTCCACCAAACCTTCACCGAACCACCAGCAAGCGGAGCCTGTCCGCGTCAAGTTCTCTGAGACGTCGACTCAGGTAGCCAAACCCATTACAAAGATCGAGCCGAAGAAGAGGCTGGTCACTCGAGTGGAGACGACGCTGAAAACGGACGAGAGGTTCACCGATTATATAGATAAAGCGAATCTGAAGATGAGGAACGATGCGTCGGAGACACGTGATCATCATAGTCAGTACCATGTCCCTATCTCTCGTGTATCGAGAGAGAGTAGCAGTGGGAGTTCATCAGATCACTTCTCTGAGTACATAAGGAAGGCGAAGATTAAGCTCGGATCTTCCACCATCGCTCGTGCGAACCCAACTTACGACTCCAACAATGAGCCAAAGCAAGACCTCTGAACCTTTTCTCTTCCTTAACTCGCTGAGAATATCGCAATGAACCAAGCGGCTTCACCTCTGAGCAATAGCTGCTTCCATATGTAAACCACTTAAGAAAACCTTCAATACACAGTATTCAAACCCCTGCAAAAGCAATTTTAACTGGATTCAGCTTTCTTTGCAACTACCAAACCTAGAGAGCATTATTATGACCATTTCTTCCATATAATCGACATAAACTTCACTAAAAGGAGGAGAATTTAGCTATAATTAAATACAATTATTGCTCCGTATACATCAATATCACAAAACCCTAGCAAAATTCTTGACTACATCGATGCAAACCCCTTATGAACAACGGAAACCAAAACTCGAGTTTTTTCAACAAAGTTCGGACAAAATTAAAAAATTGATCCACTTCCTTGACAGTATATAGCGAAAAGAAATCTATAAAACTAGGCATAGATATTTGGGTACCCGTTCAGGTTTCGGTTCGGTTCCATTCGAGTTCGGTTCGGTTCCAAGTACCCGAAAAATCATAAAACAAAAATAAAAATTAGTTACATTTGAGTAAACAATTACCAAATTTTGACAATTGTAACAAGAACTTTCATATATTTATTTATTTTGGGTAACTTAATTACTTTGGTCTAAAAATAATCAATATATTTCGATTTGTAATTTTAATTTTGGATAACTTTGCTATATTAAATCTAAATATAATTAATATTTAGGATATATTATTATAATTCGGATATTTCGGGTACCCTTTCAGTTCTCAGTTCGGTTCATGTTTGGATTCGATTTCTCTTTTTCGGTTCGATATTTCAGTTCTGGGCAGTGTTTTTAAAACCGAACCGGACCGGTGGTCGGACCCGGTTCAACCATAAACCGGAAGTATCTCCGGGTTGGGTTAATAGTAAAACCCATATAGAGTTAGACCGGTTAAAAAATCAGGTCCGACCAGCTAAAAACCAAAAATCGGTGACCCATTAAACCGTATTGAACCGAGTTTACTTATTAAAAATGCAAATTTCTTCTTTTTTTCTGTTTAAAGATTAACAAAAGACTATATACGCACAAAATATATCGTAGGTTTTTAAAAAAAATTCATTCAATATATGATTTTAAATATGATTTTGAATTCTATTTCAAATTATAAAATGTTTAATTAATATGATGAAGATTTACAACATGATGACCGAATGTCTTATTATATCTTATTTTATTATCACTTTTGGATTTGAACTATTGATTTCTTTTTTAATTATTGAGACACTTTCAATTTATCAATTCTAGTTTCATTTTCTAAAAAATTATTAAAATTGTTGAAGTGTCTTATTTATAGTCGTAGAATAAGAGTATATGAATTATTTTTAAAATATCTTCAAATCATATTGAACCCGGTTGAACCCGGTTAAACCATATTGACCCACAACCCAAACAGTTTTCCGATTCAGTCACTGGTCCGGTTTTAAAAACATTGGTTCTGGGTATTTTGTCCAGGCTTAAATAAAGCTGTGGCGAAATCAGTGGAGAAACAAAAAGAATGATTTCACAGTGAGTGTAATCTTTTTCTTCCTGCCTACAACCAGAACTTTCCATACAAAAAACAATGATTATTCAAATCAAAATTGAGCAATGAAAGAAGAGAATTTTTTTAAGACACTCCTGAAAAAAACATATAAACGATCATAATTTAATTAGCCCTAAGAAATCCAAGAACACTGATATCGGAAATTGGAGGGAATACTTTGGGTTTTGGTGTTTAAGTTTATTTGGTTTTGGTGTTAAGTTAGCCACGTCGGCTAACTGTTTTTATTTGATTTTATCTCCCGAATCTTTTAAGATATCTCGTTGATATCTTACAGTTGTAATCGGTTAGGAACTTGGTGTTTTTAAGCTCATCTTCTAGCTCTGAAGAAGCATCGAATAAAATTGACAATTTCTTTGAATCTACTATTCTGAATCGTGTTGCTTTTGGTGTTTAAGAATTGATATACCACGGATTTTAGGGCTTTTAACCATGGTATATATCTTATTTATCGAGTCCTTTACTATGTTTTAGAGTCTTTTCAGGTATTTATTAGGTACAAGCACATTTGGAGCAGATTTGGTGATTATGGCACTTTCTGGAGCTTTTTAAAGTGTTTGGCCGAGAGATAGAGTTCTCTGTGGACATTTGAGGAATGCATCGATCGACACACCTTTGGTGTCGATCGTTGCATATGCGAGATGGGCCAAACTCGGCGGTTTAATGAAGAATGATGAAATTGCAGTTGTGCCCAGAAGTTCCTGATATTTACAAAGAAGCCCCAAAACGTGATTTAGCTTTATAATTAGGTTTTACAGCCACTTGTTAGGGGACGGCTTTCAGAACTAAGTTTTATTTTCAGAGAGATTTTAGGGGCTGGTTTTGTTCTCGAAAGAGACTTGATTTCGAACCTCTGTTCTTATTCTTTTGATTATTCTATGATATCTATTTTGACTATGTTATCTGTTATGATTGCTATGTCTGAGTAGATCTCTCGTTAGGTTAGGGATTCTCATTAGGGATTTGAAGGAATGTTAGATTAACTAATTTATTAGATTCATCATCTAGTTCTTCATCTAATCTGTTCTTAATGCTTGATCTGAACTGGCCATTTAGATTACTGGTTCTAGGTTGATTAATGCAACGACAGTTGGTTTATTTAACTAGATCTGATTAGGTGAGCAATTTATCTATACGCAAAGGAATTTGGTTTAAAGAAATTGTGAACGAACGAACATGGAATTAATGCATGTTTAGAACTCTAGGATTCACAAAGGAATTTGGTCTGCTAGGTTGTTAGACATAGATAATTATCGCAGCGACAGCTGGTTAGTTTTACCATCGTGATTCTAGTTCAAGAACGCTATAGATTGAATCTTGATTGTTTGTTATCTGAATTCATGATGTCCTGAGAACTCCCGAAACCTGACACCTTCGTTAATTGCTTACAACCCCCTCGTTTGATTTCTTTACTTGTTATTTTGTTTACCGTTTTCCAATATTGCTTCGCTTAGCTTAAATCTGAATTACTATAATCTATTGTGTGACCAGAGTCCTTGTGGATTCGATACCCTAAGTACTACAACTACATCATTGTGCACTTGCAGTTAGAATAGGGATAAAACTAGACCTATCAAGTTTTTGGCGCCGTTTCCGGGGACTCTTTGAGTTCGCCGATAGATTCAATATTAGGATTTAGACTAAGCATTTTCTTTATTTTATTTTACTTTTATTTACTTACGTTTTCGTTTCTTTGGTGTTGCAGGAATCGCATTGCATCGATCGACGCATACCTTGCATCGATCGACACAAGGCGAAACCAGTGATACCGAGAGCTTGAACACTTAGCAGGTTATTCTTAATGGAGCCTGTGATTCTGATTTGCGGTGAAGACGGCGTTTTACGAGACCAAGAGGGTCATATATGCAACGCAAAAGGTCAGAAACTAGATGGGGAAGGAAACCCCATCCTACCAGAGTATCATGCATTAGTTGGGCAGGTAGCTGAGATGAGAGACAAGATTGATTCCATCCACAGCATTCTACTTGGGAAAAGACAAATCCGAGCCGATGCAATAACTGAAAAGTTTGCAGAGATGAATTATATAGCTGGAACTGATTATTACGGACAGATGTATGGGAATCAGCAGAGACAAGGTTCTAATTATGCTCAGAGATCGAGAGATTATGGTTATTCATCTCACCCAACATCTCCTGCACCTACACATAAAAGCAGATTGGAAGTCATGATGGAGCAGCTTCTTGAAGTACAACAACAGACCACTGCGTCTTACAACTCGAGGATTAATGCCTTGTACACTGATTTGAATAGTAAGCTTGAGTCCTTGAACACTCATATGAGGCTGCTGGATACACAGATGGATCAAATCTCAAATAATGCCAAAAAGAAGAATGCTCAGAAAGTTCATGTCAACGCCACCTCAGTTCAGATTGGCCCTAGGATGAATCAGGGATCATACCTTGAAGTTAAGGCTATGGAAATTGTGGAAAACAGAGAAGAATCAATAGAGATTGACATTGATCTTTTGGCTAGGATAGTTCAGACTGATAATGGACCAAGTCAAGAGGAGAAATTTGAGTTTAGGACTGTTGAATTAGACCAGGAAGCTGAGAAACCCGAGACTGAAGTTGAAACTCGAGCTAAAACACCTGTATCGATCGTTGCACCAAGTGCGTCGATCGTTGCACACCATGAAGAACCAGTCTCACTTATTCCTTGTGGAGTTGTTAAGGAAAAGATCTATAAACCTCCAATACCATTCCCAAAAGCTCCTGTAAGGTCTAAAGATGTAATTCAGTGCATGGTAGTGGTGGATAAGGAGATGGTAGTTCCTCAGGAATGTACGCTAACATCTTCAGAACCTAAAGCTACTCAGAAGCGGAAAGCTCCGAACGTCAGATCTCCACCAAAGAAAAGGTATGCACCTTCTAAACTCAAGCCTCCTGACTCCAATGCTGTGAATGCAGGAAAACGCTCTACACCACCCAAGTGTCAATCCCACCCTACATTCCTTCCTACGTTCCTTGGACGATCTCATGCTGCTACTGCTTACACACCACCATGGATGATAAGACATTCACAGAGACACTCAAAGTCTCTGTTGAAACCCCCATGAGTCTGACCTTCTTCCAAAAAGTCAAGCTAATGACTTAAAACAAGCGCTGAGTGGGAGGCAACCCACTATTAGGTTCTAGTATTTCTATTTCTTATTTTTGGTGTTTTTCTTAGGATTTCACGTTTTTATTTGTTTTTGCTGAGTTTTTAGATACAGAACACGAGTCTGGAGATGTGTGACGATCGTTGCTTCATTTTCAACGGTCGTTGCAATTGGTTTAAATTGCAAAATTAAGGTACGTTGAGCTAAACCGGAATCGACCCGGTTCACTAGCAACGCTCGTTGCGCATTAGCAACGCTCGTTGCGCATTAGCAACGGTCGTTGCACCTACGATCGAAGTAAGTACCTTAAATCTTTCTCTCTTCTCTTCTTGTTCATTTCGCCGACCGTACATCACGAAACTCCATCTCTATAAATCACTCATTTCTTCATCGTTTTTGTTGATTCAAAATCCTATTCCCCTTGTTTTTACACGATTTATCTATATCTCTAATCCATTCGAAGCAAATCCAAGGTAATGTGTCCCAATTTATTCATTCTCGGATTCGAATTTAGGGTTTTGGGATTAGGAAATTTTGGGTTGAAAATGATGATTGCATGTTATTCTAGACTTGATTAAGGGTGATTAGAGATTGATTATTGCTGATTGTGAGATTTTGGGTTGATTTTGGCACGATTTAAATCGTTGCTTTGCGACTGTGAAATCGCTTTGCAACGATCGTCGCCACTCGTGCAACGATCGTTGCTCAACGATTTCACAGAGAAATTGCCGAGACTAATTTGTTTTAATTTCTTAAATACAGATGCCTCCTCGACAATCCCGCAAACGTAGAGCCACCGCAGCAACCGCCACACGTCAGTACATTCCACCACCAGAGTGGTTCCATCGAGAATCACCGCACCCTGAGTTTTATGTGAGGGTTGGTCCGGCAATAGCACCACCTTGGCCCCGAGCAGATATGACAGAGATCCAGTCAGATAGAGAGTGGCCAGATAATATTGCTGACCTGCTCAAGTCCGACGATTTCACAGAGAGACCACTGCATGAGTATTGGGATGAGTATGATACACTGCTGTATAATGGTTGGTGTCGCATGACTCTTAAGCCAACTAAGTTTGCAGACTACTCGACTTGCAAGAGTCTTGGCATTGATGAGCAGGTTCTTGCACTGTGCAAAGGCATTGGTCTGGAGACAATGCCAATGCAACCTTATGACTTGTACCCGGAGTTGGTTAGGCAGCTGCTTGCCACTTGCAGGGTTATCTATCCAAACCCAGATAGCAGGAAAGCTTCATGAAGTACCTTTACCTTCATGTGTCTAGGAGCCAGGTATCGAGTTTCCCTTCTTGATATCTGTAGGATCTATGGTTTTCGCACTGAGCCGACACGCATAGATATGTCCCTTCCGTGGGAACCATCAGAGGCTCAGAAGTTCTGGGATTACATCGGCAACGGGCGGTACAACTCGCGGACTTCACCAGTGATTCAGGTTAGGCATCCGGTCCTTAGATACGTCTTGCGCATCTTGGGATCTACTCTGTTGTGCAAGTTTGAAGCCAACAAGATGCAGAAGAATGAGATGGAGATGCTGTTTATTGGGCTGAGGGAGCACTTCAGGGATACTGATCTGAGAAACTCCGCTAGAGGACTCAACTTGGGAGCTGCTTTTGCTCATCATCTATGCGACCTGCAGAAGAAGCCATTTGATGGCGTGGGCACGGAGACAGTGGGGAGTCTGCTTACTCCCATTTTCAGGCATTGCAGGATTCCCTTAGAGGGTACAGAGTGCGATGATGATAGGGAGTTCCTCGATTTCAGTCACTTGCAGAGCGCTATATGGCTCAAGGAGGGACGTGTATGGGTTTATTATGACCCTGCCACTGCGAGGCACAGAGTGGATCTTCCTGCTGCTGATTTGACACGGATAGATACGCTGGATGCCTTGAGATTTCAAGCTCCTGTTAGAGCTCAGCCCACAGTCCCTTCTTTGGCTCATCCGCTGGGAGAGTCTTCTACTCGAGCTTCTACTTCCTCTGCACCTGCACCTGCTGCCCCTACTGATGACATTGGCCCTTTTCCTGTCCCTTCAGTTCCTCTTGGATAGATGTCTGAGGCTGAGTGGAGAGAGCGTCATGATGGAATACTGAAGACCGTTTGGGAGTGGATGCGTGGCTGCACTTGCAGGAGACAGCCACAGGTTCATCAGCCCGTCCCTGCCAGTCGACGCAGACAGCATTCTCCTGAGGATTCCGGCGGTACTGATCCATCTGCTAGGATAGATGATGAGAGCGAGTAAGCGTAGTCTCAATTTTCAGACATTCGGTTATGTATTCTTTTGTTTTTCTTTTTCTCTTTACATTTTCTTTTTATTTTCTTAGGATGATTATGTTTGGATGATGTGTTTGTTTGAGGATTATCAGTTGCTTTGATTTTGCCTGTTTTCAGTGTTTTACAGCTTGCAGGTTCAAAAATTTGGATTTTCTCACGGACTAACTTGCTAACCTGCTGACTGATCCGAAAAATCGCAGTGCGTCGATCGACACACCACTGTGTCGATCGTCACAACACGATCGAAATCGCATTGCAGCGATCGTTGCAGTCCTGAGCAACGATCGACCATACACGAAAAATCGCCTTGCAACGGTCGATGTACCTAGTGCAACGGTCGATGCCTGTGCGACAGAGGTAAAAATCAAACAGAACTCAACACGTCCATTAACATTTAACTTTTTCTTTCTTTTTACCAATCCTTCGCTTGACACTACTGGGGACAGTGTGTCTTAAGTGTGGGGGAGGTGCTACTGACATCTATCTTTCTGTTTTCTTAGAGTCAGTCCTGTTTTCAAAAAAAAATTTGTTTTATTGAGTCAAAAGTTTTTAAGTAAGAAACAGTAAATTTTTGAGAAGTTTTAATAGCACTTGCAGGAACTTAAGTAACCATTGGGATGAAGTTTCAGGATCTATCTATGACTATTAGAAAAACCCAACACGGATCAACCTACTAAGGACACCCATATCACTTCAGGTATCAGAGGATCCTTTTACTGACTTCACCTTAATACTGACTTAATTTTCTCAACTAAGGGATTGGTATACATTAATACTGACTTAATACTGTCCTATTTGATTCCCTTCTCCCCTTCCATAAAAAAAAAAAGATAATAAACTGAGGATGAGTTAGTAACTCCGAAGTGGTCTCTGGGAGTGGTAGCTACAACTATCATATCCTGTGCATCCATGGAATGTGTCCAAAGTACACCCCTTAACGGGAAGAGCACTGATAAAAAAATAAAATGATACCCAATGGGAAAAAATCAGAATGCTAAGGAAGGGAAAAGAGAAGAAAGGGACTAGAGAAAGATAGTATGGTGGTCTAGAGCTGGCAAGGTAAGAGTCCATGTGCCTTTGATCGATACTCCTTAGGTGAGACCGCACTTAAATACTTGCAGAAGTCAGTAGGGTGAATTTGAATGCATGAATGTGATTGTGGAGTTTACTTAGGACAGTTGCTAAGTGTGGGGGAAGTACATGTTGGTCTTGATATCTTGCAAGTGATTCTTTCAGTGGATTACTAAGGGGAATCTGAGTGTTGTTGCTTCGAAGATGAAAAGAGTTTCTGAAAGTTTTCAAACCTCTTCACCATGTTTTAGTTATTTGTTTTGCTTGAGGACAAGCAAAGGCTAAGTGTGGGGGAGTTGATATACCATGGATTTTAGGGCTTTTAACCATGGTATATATCTTATTTATCGAGTCATTTACTATGTTTTAGAGTCTTTTCAGGTATTTATTAGGTACAAGCACATTTGGAGCAGATTTGGTGATTATGGCACTTTCTGGAGCTTTTTGGAGTGTTTGGCCGAGAGATAGAGTTCTCTGTGGACATTTGAGGAATGCATCGATCGACACACCTTTGGTGTCGATCGTTGCATATGCGAGATGGGCCAAACTCGGCGGTTTAATGAAGAATGATGAAATTGCAGTTGTGCCCAGAAGTTCTTGATATTTACAAAGAAGCCCCAAAACGTGATTTAGCTTTATAATTAGGTTTTACAGCCACTTGTTAGGGGACGGCTTTCAGAACTAAGTTTTATTTTCAGAGAGATTTTAGGGGCTGGTTTTGTTCTCGAAAGAGACTTGATTTCGAACCCCTGTTCTTATTCTTTTGATTATTCTATGATATTTATTTTGACTATGTTATCTGTTATGATTGCTCTGTCTGAGTAGATCTCTCGTTAGGTTAGGGATTCTCATTAGGGATTTGAAGGAATGTTAGATTAACTAAATTATTAGATTCATCATCTAGTTCTTCATCTAATCTGTTCTTAATGCTTGATCTGAACTGGCCATTTAGATTACTGGTTCTAGGTTGATTAATGCAACGACAGTTGGTTTATTTAACTAGATCTGATTAGGTGAGCAATTTATCTATCCGCAAAGGAATTTGGTTTAGAGAAATTGTGAACGAACGAAATTGGAATTAATGCATGTTTAGAACTCTAGGATTCGCAAAGGAATTTGGTTTGCTAGGTTGTTAGACATAGATAATTATCGCAGCGACAGCTGGTTAGTTTTACCGTCATGATTCTAGTTCAAGAACGCTATAGATTGAATCTTGATTGTTTGTTATCTGAATTCCTGATGTCCTGAGAACTCCCGAAACCTGACACCTTCGTTAATTGCTTACAACCCCCTCGTTTGATTTCTTTACTTGTTATTTTGTTTACCGTTTTCCAATATTGCTTCGCTTAGCTTAAATCTGAATTACTATAATCTATCGTGTGACCAGAGTCCTTGTGGATTCGATACCCTAAGTACTACAACTACATCACTGTGAACTTGCAGTTAGAATAGGGATAAAACTAGACCTATCAAGAATCTATTCTCTTGCTGGATTCTTTGCATATTAAGGTCAGGATCCGTGTTTTCTTTGAACACTGATTCTAGTTTGAGGGTTTGTTTGGTGTTATAATGTTTTCTTTATCAGAGGTATCAGAGCTCTGTCTTTTCTCGGATTTAATGGTGGAAACCAGAGCACAATTAGCCTTGAAGGAAAAGGAGGCGATGGCGAAGGAAGTCGAAGGTTTAATCGGACCTAGGTTCGAGGAGTTGAAAGAGATGTTAGCGGCTCAAGTAGCATCCCAAAATGACCAGTTAGTGACTTAGAACAAAAAATTGGAGAAGGGGATGCAGAGATATTTGATGCTATCAAGGTTATATCACACTCTCGGGGTGCAACAAATAACGAAGAGGCGTACAACGATGCTCGCAATCAACAACAGACAAGGACCAATTCTAATGGCCAAGGTCAAGGTAACGATTTGAGTCGAGGGAGAACGAATCAAGGGCAGCCTTATTCAGGTGTGACCGGGCTTGCAAAGCTAGATTTCCCAAGGTTCAGTGGTGATAAGATCAAAGAATGGCTCACGAAGGTCGAGCAGTTCTTCGCCATTGATCACACGCCCGAAGACCTTAAAGTGGGAATAGAACCGATACACTTCGATGGTTTGGCAGCCACGTGGCATCATGCATTGAGTCAATCGGATGTGGAAGGATTCAAACTGCCTACATGGGTTGATTACAAATCATTATTGATGGAGCGGTTTCAGGAGATATTAGATGACCCTATAGCTGAGCTTAAACAACTGCATGAGACAGATGGTATCGTCGAATACCACGGACGATTTTAGCTGATCAAGACAAGAGTCAATCTCTCATAGGGGTATCTGGTCAGTGCATATTTAGCAGGTCTAAGGATGGATACTCAAATGCATATCCGCATGTTCCAACCTCATACGGTGCGCCAATGTTTGGTGTTGGGTCGGCCCTATGAGAAAGCTCATCCAAACAAGCCGCAAGGCTCGAGCTGGACCGGACCACGAGCAAACACTTCTAACTTAGGAAACAGAAGGAATCCTGCCTGCGAGAAGAGAGATGTCTGGTCGACAGAATGTTGGAGGACCGACATGTTGGAATTGTGTCCAGTAATCTCGGTACTGTCTCTAGAAAGTAAGAGTATGTCAATGATCAGACATAAGTCATATAATACTGGGGGTCATGATGGCTTGCTAGAGTCTGCTCATGATCTATAAGTCTTGGACTTATTGCCTTTATTATATGATCCCATATGGGTCACACGCCTAAGCTAACAGGAAAACGTGTAGGAATGGTTTAGCAGAAGTACGGTAAAAGTGCTAGGCATTTACTGTACTTAGAGAGAATAAAAAGGGTTTGGCCACTGTGTGTCGATCGATACACAAGGAGTGTCGATCGACACAGTGCGCGAACGCCTCGGAGTTAATTGGCCTTTGGGCCAAATGGCCCAAAACGAACTGAACGAGTTTTATAAACTTAAGACGAGTTCAGGTCGAAAATAAGCCCTAGCCGCGAGCCTCCTCTCTCTCTCTGCGCCGATTTCCTCCTGGTCTAGCAGCCTCTTCCTGCTCGGTGTGCGTGTGTGAACCTCTGGAGGAGTTACCTCTCGGTGGCTCTCTGATCTCTGACCTGTTCTCCCTTTCCGCTGCACAAAACAGGTAAAAGGTGAGATCATCATTTGTTTCTATCCAGAAGAACCTAGATCCGCATGTTTAGGTTGATATGAATCTAAGAATTGAATCAGGATCAACTAAACATTCCTTCAGTGGTATCAGAGCCAGGTTCTGGTTTTTCTTGTTTAGATTCAAGTTTAGGATTGTTTTTCTTGTTTAAAAGTGTTTTGAATCAACTACTGATAAGAGAAATCACTTAAGTAACAAGAATTGAAACCTAAACATATGAAAAAATCGCATGATCAAGCTATATGATTTGATATGCGATCGAATCCGAGAGAATGAGAATCGGCCAGAATCGCATGGATCGATCGATACGATCGCATGGATCGGTCGATACAATCGGAGATCGCATGGATCGATCGATACGATCGCATGGATAGGTCGATACAGACTCTCGGCAAAACCTGTTAACGCGTGAAAGCATCGATCGATGCAGGTTCGATGTTGGTGCATCGACCGATGCGGTTGGTGCATCGATCGACACGGTTAGGGTTTTGGCTCGGTTCCGTGCATGCGTGAGAGCATCGATCGATACAGGATCGATGCACGATCGATGCAGGATCGATGCTAAGAGCATCGACCGATGCGGTTGATGGATCGATCGACACGGTTGGTTCATCGATCGACATGGTTGGTTTAAGGCTCGGTTTAATAATTTGATTAAAATTAATTCGTCCTGGTTTAATAAACAGATTTAATAATTTTATTAAGTCTGGTTAAACCGGGACAAGAAATCCAATGTCGAAAGAATTATTGGATTTAGTGCCTAAACCAGGATTTTCTAATTTGATTTGGTTGGACCAAATAAATTGAGAAAATCCGGTTTAGTAAATAACCGGTTGACAATTGTGGTCATCGTAGTAATTAAAATTTGGTTAGACCAATTTTAATGAACCAGACCGGTTATGTCATTTAATTGGACGATTGGGTCATGTCTTGGACATGGACCAATTCTTGGGCCTCGGGCCAAGAAGTTAAAACAATTGGGCCAATTATTTGAGTCTTTCTTCAGATTAATTTAAAATTTATTTTATAAAATTATAAAGTCGATTTTAAATTAAAGTTTCCGAAATTTTGAAATTAGAAAGTTTCTTATATTAGAAGTTTCTGGATTTGCGGGTTTTGGATTTTAAAGAAATTTCTAAAGTTAGAAAGTTTCCGTTTTTAGAAAGTTTCCAATTTTAGAAAGTTTCCAAAAATAGTAGGTTTCCAAAAATGGAAAGTTTCCCGAAATAGTAATCTTCTATTTTGGGAATGAATTTTTAAATAAACCTACGAACCTCAAATAATATCAAGCGTTGGATGTCTTGTCCATTCTATGTCAGCTGTCGAAGCCCATTCAATTGTATTCATGGCCTTACAGTGTGAGGGTGTCTGCTTTTGCGTGGATAAGACGGTTTGTGATTCATAAATGTCATTGGGAGTCCCAGACATTAATGATTACATGACTGTATAGTCTGGTTTTCTTGACTGGGCCATCGGGAGTCCCGGGCCTTGAGACATCAGAGTGGATTGGGCCTCGGGCCCAGATTCACAACCAAGAGTTATATCACGGATATAATTAGCCGATATAGGGCTTACCGATATAAGCTAAGGTTTGGTGACGGCCAGTGGCCCACTTTAATCTTAGTTATATGTGGATCTTGGAATCATTATATTCTATTGAGGGTAACTTATGTTATTGAATATAATGCGTGATTAATCATATTAAATTTAATACGAGATTAATCATATTGAACATATTAACTAAAATCCTTTTATCTTAATTTTCAGTTATGACTAGCACAAACAATCAAAACACTTTCTCGATCCGGTCTGTCCTTGAGATGGACAAGCTGAACGGATCAAATTTCTTGACTTGGTCGCGGAACCTGAGGCTAGTTCTCAGACAGGAGAGAAAGGACTATGTCCTTGAGAGAGCTCTCCCCGTGAGGATCGGGTCCAATGCTTCTCATGCAGTATATGATGCTTGGAATAAGCATTATAATGATGCGGTAGATGTGCGTGGTCTGATATTGGCTACCATGGACTCAGACTTGCGGAAGCAATATGAGAACATGGAGTCGCCAATAGAGATGATCAGCAGCCTGAAATTGAAATTTCAGGAGCAGATAAGGGTGGAGAGATACCAGTTGGTTAAGTCTCTCACTGGCTGCAAGCTACCAAATGATAATCCAGTGAGTCCTCATGTCAGTAAAATGATGGGTTACATTGATAACCTGAGGAAACTGGATTATCCAGTTAGCCAAGAGTTGGCAACTGAAATCATTCTGCAGTCACTGCCGTCAAGCTATGATAAGTTCAGAAAGAACTATATCAAGAAAGGCTTAACGAAGACGCTGACTGAACTGCATGATATGCTCAAGACAGTTGAGCCAAACGTGAAGAGTACCCTGTACAATCTCATGAGTGAGAAGGGTAGGTTTACTAAACCTAATGCTGACAAGGGTGAAGACAAAGTTGTCCAGATTTTGAATCATGGCAAGCGTGTGTCTTCTGAGCCCGAGTCAGATGCCTCTTACGTTGGTAAGTGCTGCTACTGTAAGGAAACAGGGCATTGGAAGAGAAATTGCATGAAATTCATGGAAGATGATGAGGAGTTGAAGTTGATGTATGAGACTACTTCCTCAGGTATTCATGTTATTACTTCAAGTTCTACCTTAAAGGTAATGGATACTGGTTGTGGCACTGATATTTGTTGTAATATGCAGAGCCTAAGCAACAGTAGAACGTTGAAGGAAGGGCAAGTGGAACTGCATGTCTGGAAGGAGCTATGGATGCTGCCTCAGCCGTAGGGTTTTCACTTGTAGATGCCTTTGAGGCTTGGTTTTATTAAGTAATTGCTACAATGTACCTGCTTTAAACAGAGTTGTCTTTCATTTTCTTGTAAGAATTTGAATGTTTTTCATTTTGATAAAAGACAAGTTTTTTTGTTCTTTTGACCTTAATGAAATATTAATTGTAGCACCCTATTCATGGAATGGGTTTTATATCTTAAACCAAAGAGTGCCTAAATGTAACATAAATACCGAATTGGTTTAAATCTGATGAATTAAACCTGATTTTTCTTGGCATAAAGTCTTGGTCACATAGAGTAAGTCGGATTCAGAAATCCCATAGTCATGGACTGTTGGGCTCATTTGATAAAATATCTTATGAGACTTGAATTCTGTTTACTATACCAAAAGGTAAAGGGCCTATCTTAGCCGAGCTAGAGAAAAGCCCAAAGGCTTATTGGACCTGGAACGTACTCATGTATGTGGCCCAATGAGCAGTAATGCCAGAGAAAATCTCCTGTACTTCATTGTCTCTACTGATTACTTCAGTGAGTGTGACTGTGTTCATTTGATGAGACACAAGTCGGAATTCTTTGACATGGTCGAAAGAGTTCCAGAATGAAGTATAGGATCTGAATGACAAAAGTATTAAGACTCTGGATTAAATCACGAGTGAGAATACTTAAGTCATTGATTGTGTGATCATCTTAATGAGTGTGAAATCGTTTCACAGCTCATTTCTCCTGAAAACCTGAAGGTTTTTCTGTGAGAAAGAATCAGATCTTATAAGAAATGATTAAAGATGAGTCACACGAATCTTCCATGATATTATTTAAGAATAACGCTCTAAAATATCTAAGTTTACGCTGAAATAGTTCCACAAATATCAGTTGAAAGACACCACGTAAATGTGGATTGGAATCGATCCAAATTCGTCTTTACTGAGTATTTGTAGTTGTACTACTTCGCTGGTTGTCCGAAGGAAACCAAGGCTTCTTACTTTTACGTCCATTCTGTTTTCTAAGAAGGGAAGTTATTTTCCAAGAAGAACAGTGGGAGTAAAAGTATAACTCGAAGAAATTCGAGAAATACAGGAGGCTGCTCAACCTGTTGAGGGAGAGCAGCGGAAGGATTTACAGATTTCTGTAGAATCTACACCTGTGGAGCCTTGTCCGAAGGAAACCAAGGCTTGTTACTTTTACGTCCATTCTGTTTTCTAAGAAGGGAAGTTATTTTCCAAGAAGAACAGTGGGAGTAAAAGCATAACTCGAAGAAATTCGAGAAATACAGGAGGCTGCTTTACCTATTAAGGGAGAGCAGCGGAAGGATTTACAGATTTCTGTAGAATCTACACCTGTGGAGCCTGAAGTTCGCAGATATGAATGAATCAGTTACTAATCCGAGAGTGATTTCTCGTCATTAGTTGAACCTGATAATCATTGAAAGTTCGCATGATCTGATGATCATTGAAAGCGACGAATCTGCGAAATTCAAAGAAGCGAAAGTGAGCCCGGACTCCGAAAAATTACATTTTATGTAAGTTAGCCTCATCGATCCATTCATGGATGGAAGCAAACATATCGGAGTTGGAATCTTCGTTCTGTTGAAGTAGTCAAGGTTTTGACTTGAACAGGAACGAAGCGGAACTGTGTGTTTACTAATAGATTAGTGGGAGCGATATTGCATTTCTCATATTGTATGTCGATGACATACTGATTCTCGAAAATGACGTCCCAACGCTGTAGTCGGTAAAGGACTAGCTTGGGAGTTGGTTTAATGATTGACATGGGTAAAGCCACGTAGTTCTTGGATTTTGGATCTAAAGATAGAGATCCAAAAGAGCTGATAGGACAAAGTCAGATTCTTAAATTGACAAAGTTCTACACGTTTTGAGCAATCCAAGAAGGGTTTTATGCCAATGTCACATGGCATTAAGTTAAGCAAGATACAGTATCCTACGATAACTGCTGAGCTTAAATGCATGGATGAGATTCCATATGCGTCGGCAATTGGATCTATCATGTATGCCATGAAACATACTTGTTTGATGCTGCTTTAATGTTAAGCAAGACAAATAAAGACCAGTCAAATCCAGCAAAGAATCAAGTTTCCTAAAGTATGTCCTAAAGTATTTGAGGAATACTAAGGATAAGTTCTTGATTTACGGAGAAAGTGAGGTGCTATAAGTCGATAGAGTCTGAAAGGCAAGTTTCCAATAGACAAAGATGATTTCCGATCACAGTCCGGTTATATCTTGTATCTATCTGGCGGTGCAAGGCACTGTTGCTGACTCAATGACTTAAGCTGAACATTTCGCAGCTTGGGAAGTGGCGAAAGAGGTTGTTTGGAAAGAAGAGTTCGTCACTGAACTTGATGTGATTCCCAGCATAGATGAGACTAGCTGCACATCAGAGGTCCAAACACCTTGAGGATAGGTATAACCTATTCCGTAAGATAAATGACAGAGATGTTAAGTAGATCAGCAAGTTTCAACGAATGAGAACGTTGCTAATCTATTAACGAAGCCACTCCTTAGGCCTAAGCACGAGTCGCGGACTGTTGCTGTAGGATAAGTGAAATTAAGATGTAGTCTTAATTTCAGTGGGAGTTATTAAAGGGCTTTATTTAGTTATTGGATATGTTCTTGAAACAACATTTAAGATGTTTAATGAAATTATTATTTCAAGATTATTTTAACTGTGATGAAATAATCGTTCCAAAGTGATATAAACCATTTTATAGGTCATCGAAGTAAATGACTTGATCTTGAGTCATCGAAGTCATTTAGCTTGATCATGAGACCCTATATTTGATAAATGTTTTATATCATCCTGTCCCTAGTCGAAGGTTGTTGAAATTGGAACACCAACAACCGTGTGAGACTGGATTGGTACGTGACTTATGACAAAGTCTCAGTGTGTCATAGATGCGCGGCATCAAAGTCAGTACATAGGTGTATGTTTGGGAACATACGACCGGACAAGACCCGCTTATAAGAACTCTTCAGGATATTTATATCTGTGTCATAAGAGATTCTTACTACGACTATAGAGTATAGTCCTTAGACCTGAGTTCGCATGCATGTGACTGCACATGGACTGATGTACTTTGATCATTGTCTAACGCTATCGTTCTGCGATAGTTATAAGGACCTTGTTTGGGTACATTGTGAAATGAGTAGTTTACAGTGATGGAACAAGACGGGATTTGTCCCTCCAATATAAATGGAGTGAATATCTCTAGGCCAATCGGAGATTTGAATACTGGAAAATGCATGGCCATGCTCAAACGGACTGTCCCGAGTCGTTTGGATTGTCAGTATCGAATCAGAGTCCGATGAACAAGATTAGGCTTTATGAGGATGACACCAATCTTGCCTTATGACTAATCGAGATATTGTGACAAAAGGATTATGAATACAGAGATTCCAGTACAAGTGGGAGATTGTTGGAATTGTTGTTGGAATTGTGTCCAGTAATCTCGGTACTGTCTCTAGAAAGTAAGAGTATGTCAATGATCAGACATAAGTCATATAATACTGGGGGTCATGATGGCTTGCTAGAGTCCGCTCATGATCTATAAGTCTTGGACTTATTGCCTTTATTATATGATCCCATATGGGTCACACGCCTAAGCTAACAGGAAAACGTGTAGGAATGGTGTAGCAGAAGTACGGTAAAAGTGCTAGGCATTTACTGTACTTAGAGAGAATAATTGGGTTTGGCCACTGTGTGTCGATCGATACACAAGGAGTATCGATCGACACAGTGCGCGAACGCCTCGGAGTTAATTGGCCTTTGGGCCAAATGGCCCAAAACGAACTGAACGAGTTATATAAACTTAAGACGAGTTCAGGTCGAAAAAAAGCCCTAGCAGCGAGTCTCCTCTCTCTCCCTGCGCCGATTCCTTACTGGTCTAGCAGCCTCTTCCTGCTCGGTGTGCGTGTGTGAACCTCTGGAGGAGTCATCTCTCGGTGGCTCTTTGATCTCTGACATACCATCCCTTTCCGCTGCAATAAACAGGTATAAGGTGAGATCATCAATTGTTTCTATTCGAGAAGAACCTAGATCAGCATGTTTAGGATGATCTGAATCTGGAATTGAATCAGGATCGACCAAAACAATCCTTCAGTGGTATCAGAGCTATTGGTTCTGGTTTTTCTTGTTTAGATTCATGTTTAGGATTGTTTTTCTTGTTTAAAAGTGTTTTGAATCAACTACTGATAAGAGAAAACATTTAAGTAACAAGAATTGAAATCTAAACACATGAAAAATCGCATGATCAAACTATATTGATTTGGTATGCGATCTGATCCGAGAGAATGAGAATCGGCTGCGATTGCATGTATCGATCGATACGATCGCATGGATCGGTCGATACAATTCGAAGATCGCATGGATCGATCGATACGATCGCATGGATCGGTCGATACAGTCTATCGGCTAACCCTGTTAACGCGTGAAAGCATCGATCGATGCAGGATCGATGCAGGTTCGATATTGGTGCATCGACCGATGCGGTTGGTGCACATCGATCGACACGGTTAGGGTTTTGGCTCGGTTCCGTGCATGTGTGAGAGCATCGATCGATACAGGATCGATGCACGGTCGATGCAGGATCGATGCTAAGAGCATCGACCGATGCGGTTGATGGATCGATCGACACGGTTGGTCCATCGATCGACATGGTTGGTTTAAGGCTCGGTTTAATTTTTGATTAAAATTAATTCGTCCTGGTTTAATAAACAGATTTAATAATTTTATTAAGTCTGGTTAAACCGGGACAAGAAATCCAATGTCGAAAGAATTATTGGATTTAGTGCCTAAACCAGGATTTTCTAATTTGATTTGGTTGGACCAAATAAATTGAGAAAATCCGGTTTAGTAAATAACCGGTTGACAATTGTGGTCATCGTAGTAATTAAAATTGGTTAGACCAATTTTAATGAACCAGACCGGTTATGTCATTTAATTGGACAATTGGGTCATGTCTTGGACATGGACCAATTCTTGGGCCTCGGGCCAAGAAGTTAAAACAATTGGGCCAATTATTTGAGTCTTTCTTCAGATTAATTTAAAATTAATTTTATAAAGGATATAAATCGATTTTAAATTAAAGTTTCCGATATTTTGAAATTAGAAAGTTTCTTAATTTATAGAAGTTTCTAGATTTGCATGATTCGGATTTTAAGAAATTTCTAAAGTTAGAAAGTTTCCGTTTTTAGAAAGTTTCCAATTTTAGAAAGTTTCCAAAATAGTAGGTTTCCAAAATGGAAAGTTTCCCGAAATAGTAATCTTCTATTTTGGGAATGAATTTTTAAATAAACCTACGAACCTCAAACAATATCAAGCGTTGGATGTCTTGTCCATTCTATGTCAGCTGTCGAAGCCCATTCAATTGTATTCATGGCCTTACAGTGTGAGGGTGTCTGCTTTTGCGTGGATAAGACGGTTTGTGATTCATAAATGTCATTGGGAGTCCCAGACATTAATGATTACATGACTGTATAGTCTGGTTTTCTTGACTGGGCCATCGGGAGTCCCGGGCCTTGAGACATCAGAGTGGATTGGGCCTCGGGCCCAGATTCACAACCAAGAGTTATATCACGGATATAATTAGCCGATATAGGGCTTACCGATATAAGCTAAGGTTGGGTGACGGCCAGTGGCCCACTTTGATCTTAGTTATATGTGGATCTTGGAATCATTATATTCTATTGAGGGTAACTTATGTTATTGAATATAATGCATGATTATTCATATTAAATTTAATACGAGATTAATCATATTGAACATATTAACTAAAATCCTTTTATCTTAATTTTCAGTTATGACTAGCACAAACAATCAAAACACTTTCTCGATCCGGTCTGTCCTTAAGATGGACAAGCTGAACGGATCAAATTTCTTGACTTGGTCGCGGAACCTGAGGCTAGTCCTCAGACAGGAGAGAAAGGACTATGTCCTTGAGAGAGCTCTCCCCGTGAGGATCGGGTCCAATGCTTCTCATGCAGTATATGATGCTTGGAATAAGCATTATAATGATGCGGTAGATGTGCGTGGTCTGATATTGGCTACCATGGACTCAGACTTGCAGAAGCAATATGAGAACATGGAGTCGCCAATAGAGATGATCAGCAGCCTGAAATTGAAATTTCAGGAGCAGATAAGAGTGGAGAGATACCGGTTGGTTAAGTCTCTCACTAGCTGCAAGCTACCAAATGATAATCCAGTGAGTCCTCATGTCAGTAAAATGATGGGTTACATTGATAACCTGAGGAAACTGGATTATCCAGTTAGCCAAGAGTTGGCAACTGAAATCATTCTGCAGTCACTGCCGTCAAGCTATGATAAGTTCAGAAAGAACTATATTAAGAAAGGCTGAACTGCATGATATGCTCAAGACAGTTGAGCCAAACGTGAAGAGAACCCTGTACAATCTCATGAATGAGAAGGGTAGGTTTACTAAACCTAATGCTGACAAGGGTGAAGACAAAGTTGTCCAGATTTTGAATCATGGCAAGCGTGTGTCTTCTGAGCCCGAGTCAGATACCTCTTACGTTGGTAAGTGCTGCTACTGTAAGGAGACAGGGCATTGGAAGAGAGATTGCATTAAATTCATGGAAGATGATGAGGAGTTAAAGTCGATGTATGAGACTACTTCCTCAGGTATTCATGTTATTACTTCAAGTTCTACCTTAAAGGTATTGGATACTGGTTGTGGCACTGATATTTGTGATAATATGCAGAGCCTAAGCAACAGTAGAACGTTTAAGGAAGGGCAAGTGAAACTACATGTCTGGAAGGAGCTTGGGATGCTGCCTCAGCCGTAGGGTTTTTCACTTATAGATCCCTTTGAGGCTTGGTTTTGTATTAAGTAATTGCTACAATGTACCTGCTTTAAGCAGAGTTGTCTTTCATTTTCTTGTAAGAATTTGAATGTTTTTCATTTTGATAAAAGACAAGTTTTGTTCTTTTGATCTTAATGAAATATTAATTGTAGCACCCTATTCATGGAATGGGTTTTATATCTTAAACCAAAGAGTGCCTAAATGTAACATAAATACCGAATTGGTTTAAATCTGATGAATTAAACCTGATTTTTCTTGGCATAAGGTCTTGGTCACATAGAGTAAGTCGGATTCAGAAATCCCATAGTCATGGACTGTTGGGCTCATTTGATAAAATATCTTATGAGACTTGAATTCTGTTTACTAGACCAAAAGGTAAAGGGCCTATCTTAGCCGAGCTAGAGAAAAGCCCAAAGGCTTATTGGACCTGGAACATACTCATGTATGTGGCCCAATGAGCAGTAATGCCAGAGAAAATCTCCTGTACTTCATTGTCTCTACTGATTACTTCAGTGAGAATGACTGTGTTCATTTGATGAGACACAAGTCGGAATTCTTTGACATGGTCGAAAGAGTTCCAGAATGAAGTATAGGATCTGAATGACAAAAGTATTAAGACTCTAATTAAATCACGAGTGAGAATACTTAAGTCATTGATTGTGTGATCATCTTAATGAGTGTGAAATCGTTTCACAGCTCATTTCTCCTGAAAACCTAAAGGTTTTTTCTGTGAGAAAGAATCAGATCTTATAAGAAATGATTAAAGATGTGTCACACGAATCTTCCATGATATTATTTAAGAATAACGCTCTAAAATATCTAAGTTTACGCTGAAATAGTTCCACAAATGTCAGTTGAAAGACACCACGTAAATGTGGATTGGAATCGATCCAAATTCGTCTTTACTGAGTATTTGTAGTTGTACTACTTCGCTGGTTGTCCGAAGGAAACCAAGGCTTCTTACTTTTACGTCCATTCTGTTTTCTAAGAAGGGAAATTACTTTCCAAGAAGAACAGTGGGAGTAAAAAGTATTTTTACGACCATTCTGTTTTCTAAGAAGGGAAGTTATTTTCCAAGAAGAACAGTGGGAGTAAAAGTATAACTCGAAGAAATTCGAGAAATACAGGAGGCTGCTCAACCTGTTGAGGGAGAGCAGCGGAAGGATTTACAGATTTCTGTAGAATCTACACCTGTGGAGCCTTGTCCGAAGGAAACCAAGGCTTGTTACTTTTACGTCCATTCTGTTTTCTAAGAAGGGAAGTTATTTTCCAAGAAGAACAGTGGGAGTAAAAGTATAACTCGAAGAAATTCGAGAAATACAGGAGGCTGCTTTACCTATTGAGGGAGAGCAGCGGAAGGATTTACAGATTTCTGTAGAATCTACACCTGTGGAGCCTGAAGTTCGCAGATATGAATGAATCAGTTACTAATCCGAGAGTGATTTCTCGTCATTAGTTGAACCTGATAATCATTGAAAGTTCGCATGATCTGATGATCATTGAAAGCGACGAATCTGCGAAATTCAAAGAAGCGAAAGTGAGCCCGGACTCCGAAAAATTACATTTTATGTAAGTTAGCTTCATCGATCCATTCATGGATGGAAGCAAACATATCGGAGTTGGAATCTTCGTTCTGTTGAAGTAGTCAAGGTTTTGACTTGAACAGGAACGAAGCGGAACTGTGTGTTTACTAATAGATTGGTGGGAGCGATATTGCATTTCTCAAAGTGTATGTCGATGACATACTGATTCTCGGATATAACGTCCCAATGCTGTAGTCGGTAAAGGACTAGCTTGGGAGTTGGTTTAATGATTGACATGGGTAAAGCCACGTAGTTCTTGGATTTTGGATCTAAAGATAGAGATCCAAAAGAGCTGGTAGGACAACGTCAGGATTCTTAAATTGACAAAGTCCTACACGTTTTGAGCAATCCAAGAAGGGTTTTATGCCAATGTCACATGGCATTAAGTTAAGCAAGATACAGTATCCTACGATAACTGCTGAGCTTAAATGCATGGATGAGATTCCATATGCGTCGGCAATTGGATCTATCATGTATGCCATGAAACATACTTGTTTGATGTTGCTTTAATGTTAAGCAAGACAAATAAAGACCAGTCAAATCCAGCAAAGAATCAAGTTTCCTAAAGTATGTCCTAAAGTATTTGAGGAATACTAAGGATAAGTTCTTGATTTACGGAGAAAGTGAGGTGCTATAAGTCGATAGAGTCTGAAAGGCAAGTTTCCAATAGACAAAGATGATTTCCGATCACAGTCCGGTTATATCTTGTGTCTATCTGGCGGTGCAAGGCACTGTTGCTGACTCAATGACTTAAGCTGAACATTTCGCAGCTTGGGAAGTGGCGAAAGAGGTTGTTTGGAAAGAAGAGTTCGTCACTGAACTTGATGTGATTCCCAGCATAGATGAGACTAGCTGCACATCAGAGGTCCAAACACCGTGAGGATAGGTATAACCTATTCCGTAAGATAAATGACAGAGATGTTAAGTAGATCAGCAAGTTTCAACGAATGAGAACGTTGCTAATCTATTAACGAAGCCACTCCTTAGGCCTAAGCACGAGTCACGGACTGTTGCTGTAGGATAAGTGAAATTAAGATATAGTCTTAATTTCAGTGGGAGTTATTAAAGGGCTTTATTTAGTTATTGGATATGTTCTTGAAACAACATTTAAGATGTTTAATGAAATTATTATTTCAAGATTATTTTAACTGTGATGAAATAATCGTTCCAAAGTGATATAAACCATTTTATAGGTCATCGAAGTAAATGACTTGATCTTGAGTCATCGAAGTCATTTAGCTTGATCATAAGACCCTATATTTGATAAATGTTTTATATCATCCTGTCCCTAATCGAAGGTTGTTGAAATTGGAACACCAACAACCGTGTGAGACTGGATTGGTACGTGACTTATGACAAAGTCTCGGTGTGTCATAGATGCGCGGCATCAAAGTCAGTACATAGGTGTATGTTTGGGAACATACGACCGGACAAGACCCGCTTATAAGAACTCTTCAGGATATTTATATCTGTGTCATAAGAGATTCTTACTACGACTATAGAGTATAGTCCTTAGACCTGAGTTCGCATGCATGTGACTGCACATGGACTGATGTACTTTGATCATTGTCTAACGCTATCGTTCTGCGATAGTTATAAGGACCTTGTTTGGGTACATTGTGAAATGAGTAGTTTACAGTGATGGAACAAGACGGGATTTGTCCCTCCAATATAAATGGAGTGAATATCTCTAGGCCAATCGGAGATTTGAATACTGGAAAATGCATGGCCATGCTCAAACGGACTGTCCCGAGTCGTTTGGATTGTCAGTATCAAATCAGAGTCCGATGAACAAGATTAGGCTTTATAAGGATGACACCAATCTTGCCTTATGACTAATCGAGATATTGTGACAAAAGGATTATGAATACAGAGATTCCAGTACAAGTGGGAGATTGTTGGAATTGTGTCCAGTAATCTCGGTACTGTCTCTAGAAAGTAAGAGTATGTCAATTATCAGACATAAGTCATATAATACTGGGGGTCATGATGGCTTGCTAGAGTCCGCTCATGATCTATAAGTCTTGGACTTATTGCCTTTATTATATGATCCCATATGGGTCACACGCCTAAGCTAACAGGAAAACGTGTAGGAATGGTGTAGCAGAAGTACGGTAAAAGTGCTAGGCATTTACTGTACTTAGAGAGAATAATTGGGTTTGGCCACTGTGTGTCGATCGATACACAAGGAGTATCGATCGACACAGTGCGCGAACGCCTCGGAGTTAATTGGCCTTTGGGCCAAATGGCCCAAAACGAACTGAACGAGTTATATAAACTTAAGACGAGTTCAGGTCGAAAAAAAGCCCTAGCCGCGAGTCTCCTCTCTCTCCCTGCGCCGATTCCTTACTGGTCTAGCAGCCTCTTCCTGCTCGGTGTGCGTGTGTGAACCTCTGGAGGAGTCATCTCTCGGTGGCTCTTTGATCTCTGACATACCATCCCTTTCCGCTGCAATAAACAGGTATAAGGTGAGATCATCAATTGTTTCTATTCGAGAAGAACCTAGATCAGCATGTTTAGGATGATCTGAATCTGGAATTGAATCAGGATCGACCAAAACAATCCTTCAATTGTGTCCAGTAATCTCGGTACTGTCTCTAGAAAGTAAGAGTATGTCAATGATCAGACATAAGTCATATAATACTGGGGGTCATGATGGCTTGCTAGAGTCCGCTCATGATCTATAAGTCTTGGACTTATTGCCTTTATTATATGATCCCATATGGGTCACACGCCTAAGCTAACAGGAAAACGTGTAGGAATGGTTTAGCAGAAGTACGGTAAAAGTGCTAGGCATTTACTGTACTTAGAGAGAATAAAAAGGGTTTGGCCACTGTGTGTCGATCGATACACAAGGAGTGTCGATCGACACAGTGCGCGAACGCCTCGGAGTTAATTGGCCTTTGGGCCAAATGGCCCAAAACGAACTGAACGAGTTTTATAAACTTAAGACGAGTTCAGGTCGAAAATAAGCCCTAGCCGCGAGCCTCCTCTCTCTCTCTGCGCCGATTTCCTCCTGGTCTAGCAGCCTCTTCCTGCTCGGTGTGCGTGTGTGAACCTCTGGAGGAGTTACCTCTCGGTGGCTCTCTGATCTCTGACCTGTTCTCCCTTTCCGCTGCACAAAACAGGTAAAAGGTGAGATCATCATTTGTTTCTATCCAGAAGAACCTAGATCCGCATGTTTAGGTTGATATGAATCTAAGAATTGAATCAGGATCAACTAAACATTCCTTCACGACAGACACAAACAAGATCGCAACAAAACAACCAGTTATGTTCCTTTCCAAAGAGGAAATGAGCAAAAGAAGAGCCCAAGGACTATGTTATTTTTGTGATGAAAAGTACACACAGGACCATTATTTAAAGCACAAAAAGTCACAACTGTTCTTACTGGAACATGATGATGATGAGGAAAAAGAAGAACGTGACGAGGACATGGAAGAAACAGAAGAGGGAGACTTGGCTCAGATATTTGTGAACGCGGTTGCAGGTATGACCGAGGATTTTCGGACTATGCGTGTGAGAGGTGTACATGGAAGGCGAGTACTCTTTATTCTGATTGATTCATGCTCTACTCATAACTTTATTGATAAGAGTATTGCAGAGAAGTTGGGATGTTCCATGGTACAAGCAGGTATGAGAAACGTTAAAGTAGCCGATGGGAGTATACTTGATGTGAATGCAATGGTTGAACAGTTTAAGTGGGACTTCCAAGGCACTGATTTTGTGTCGGATTTGCTGGTGCTTCCTCTAGGAGGTTGTTATATGGTCTTAGGGGTGCAATGGCTTTCCAAGTTGGGACCTATTACTTGGGACTTCCAAAAATTGGAAATGCAATTCAAATGGTGTGACAAAAGGGTTCATTTACATGGTATTAAGCAAGGTTCTGAGAGGACAGTAAAAGCTACTCGGTTTAATAAGAAGCAGGATGACTCAATACAACTATCAATGGTGTGTGTTTATGAGTGCAACAAGGCAGAACCGATGATGTTACACTCATTGGAGCCGGTTCAAAAGAAGGAGAAGGCATATCCGGCTGAGTTATTGACGTTGGTAACGTAATTTCACAGGGTGTTTACTGAGCCGAAAGCATTTCCGCCTTTCCGTGATCATCATAACCACCGTATTCCATTACTAGAAGGAGCTAATCCTATCAATCAACGGCCTTACCGTTACGCGTTACACCAAAAGAACGAGATTGATAGGATTGTGCAAGAACTGTTTCAAGCAGGGACCATCCAAGCTAGTTCCAGTCCGTATGCATCACCAGTAGTCTTGGTAAAAAAGAAGGATGGAACATGGAGGCTTTGTGTGGATTACCGGGGCTTAAACTCTATAACAGTGAAAGATAGGTTTCCCATTCCATTGATCGAGGACCTTATGGACGAGCTGGGCGGTTCCTCAGTCTACTCTAAAATCGATCTACGGGAAAGCTATCATCAGGTACGAATGGATCCGCAAGACATTCACAAGACTGCTTTTAAGATACATAGCAGTCACTACGAGTACCTAGTGATGTCATTTGGTCTCACTAACACGCCAGCAACGTTCCAAGGGCTTATGAACTCGGTTTTCAGGCCACTACTTCGTAAGTGTGTGCTTATATTTTTTGAAGACGTTTTGATATATAGCTCGTCATTAGCAGAGAATATGATCCACTTGCGTCAAGTTTTTGAATCGATGGCGAGAAACAGTTTGTTTGCAAAGGAAAGTAAGTGCTCTTTTGCAGTAGATAAGGTGGAATATCTCGGTTCTTATATTGAGGGCAAGGGGGTATCTACGGATCCAGCCAATATAAGGCTGTCTTAGAATGTCCAGTACCTGCGACATTGAAGCAGTTGAGAGGGTTTCTGGGTTTAGCTGGCTATTACAGGCGTTTTGTTCGGAGTTTTGGGACAATTGCAAGTCCGTTAACATCGTTGACTAAGAAGGATTCTTTTATGTGGTCAGAAGCAGCAATGTCAGCATTTGAAGAACTCAAACAAGCGCTCTGCTCGGCACCAGTGTTAGGTCTTCCCATGTTTGATCAGCCATTTGTGGTAGAGATTGATGCTTGCGGACAAGGCATTGGGGCTGTGTTGATGCAAGGAGGCCACCCTATTGCATTCATCAGTCGACAGTTAAAAGGCAAGCAGCTGCACTTATCTATATACGAGAAGGAACTCTTGGCTGTAGTTTTTGCGGTACAAAAATGGAGACATTATCTGTTATATGGACATTTTGTGATCAAGACTTATCAAAGGAGCCTTAAATACTTGTTAGAGCAGAGGTTGAATACACCAATACAACAACAGTGGCTTCCAAAGCTTCTAGAGTTTGACTACGAGATACAATATCAACAAGGGAAGGAGAATGTGGTCACGGATGCGCTGTCGAGAGTAGAAGGGGCGAGATCCTACAAATGGCCATGACTGTACACAATGTGGATGTACTACAGTCAATCAAAGACAGCTACAAGTCTGATTAGGGAATTAAAACCGTGATTTCTGAGTTAAAGCATGACGGAGGGGCAAGGAAACATTACTCTTGGCAGCTGGGATTATTACGCAGAAAAGGAAAACTGGTTATTGCTCAGAATGACGAGTTGAGAAAGACAATTCTGGAGTGGATGCACAACTCGGGTTTAGGAGGTCATTCGGGCAGAGACGCCACCCATCAGCGCGTTAAAAGCTTGTTTTATTGGAAGGGAATGTCGAAGGATATAAAAGCTTTTATTAGGAGTTGTGGAGTATGTCGGCAATGTAAGTATGAAACAACTGCTTATCCAGGTCTGATCCAACCACTACCAATTCCAGAAGCTATATGGACTAATATATCCATGGATTTCATTGATGGGTTACCCAACTCTTTTGGTAAGTCTGTAATTTTCGTCGTGGTTGATAGATTGAGCAAGGCCGCTCATTTCATGGCGCTGGCACACCCCTACATGGCAGTGACAGTGGCGCAGGTCTTCCTAGATAATGTATTCAAGCTTCACGGATATCCTCAGATTATTGTCAGCGATCGAGATGCGATATCCTTGAGTGACTTTTGGCGCGAGCTATTCACATTGCAAGGAGTGGCCTTGAACATGTCCACACCGTATCACCCGCAGAGTGATGGTCAAACAGAGGTGGTAAGCATATGTTTGGAGACATATTTAAGATGTATGTGCAGTGAGACACCACACCTCTGGAGTAAGTGTTTACCGCTGGCCGAATACTGGTACAATACGAGCTTTCACACTTCAATTCAGATGACGCCGTATGAAGCAGTCTACGGACAGCCTCCTCCTTAGCATTTGCCGTACTTACATGGAGAAGCGAAGGTGGCAGTAGTTGACAGATGCTTGCAGGATCGGGAAGGTATGCTTTTGATGTTGAAGTTTCATCTAATGCGTGCGCAGCACAGAATGCAACACTTCGCGAATCAACATCGCTCAGAGCGAGAGCTGGACATTGGAGATTACGCATACGTTAAGCTTCAACCCTACAGACAAAACTCGCTCGTGATGAGGCATAACCAAAAGCTATCTCCAAAATTCTATGGACCCTACAAGATTTTGGATAAGTGTGGCAAAGTAGCATATAAACTGGAGCTGCCTTCGTCGTCAAAGGTGCACCCTGTATTTCACGTATCGCAGCTGAAGTTAGCTGTAGGAAATGTGTTTACGACACATGAATTACCGGCCGAGGTGTCTGATGTGTTCGTTAGAGAACCGGAGCGGATTTTGGAACGTAAAATGGTCAATAGACAAGGCCAAGCTGCGACTAAAGTACTCATCAAGTGGTCGTATGAATCAATGGAAGAGGTAACGTAGGAGTTCTTGTTTGATGTGATGAAGAAGTACCCTTCTTTTAAACCTTGAGGTCAAGGTTTCTCAAACAAGGGAGATTTGATATCGAAAATTGGAGGAAATACTTTGGGTTTTGGTGTTTAAGTTTATTTAGTTTTGGTGTTAAGTTAGCCATGTCGGCTAACTGTTTTTATTTGATTTTATCTCCCGAATATTTTAAGATATCTCGTTGATATCTTACAGTTGTAATCAGTTAGGAACTTGGTGTTTTTAAGCTCATCTTCTAGCTCAGAAGAAGCATCGAATAAAATTGACAATTTCTTTGAATCTACTATTCTGAATCGTGTTGCTCTTTGGTGTTTAAGAATCAATTCTCTTGCTGGATTCTTTGCATATTGAGGTCATGATCCGTGTTTTCTTTGAACATTGATTCTAGTTTGAGGGTTTGTTTGGTGTTATAATGTTTTTCTTTATCAAACACAAAATTACAACCTGCAGAATCAAGAAGAAACAACAAATTCTACAGAGAATCAAGGATACAAAAAGGTTTCACTTGGAGTTCTCTCCCGCCGGCAAAGATGGACCTCTTTGTATCTGTAATCTCTCTGATTTAAGATTTTTTTTTAATTAAATAAGTGATCAATCCATTTGGGTGGCCGAATAAGTAATACAGAGCAAAGAAAAGGGGTTGGTGAAAGAACCGGTGATGGCGTTTAAGCATCTCATTAGTTGTCTTCACCTTAAACTTTTGTTAGTTACTTTCTACAAATTTTAAATTGTTTTCAATATAATGGGATAATAACTCTATTAACAATGTTTCTCAGCGATCACAAAAGCAATTGCTTTGTTGTCTTTGATCAAATTAGGGATGGTGGCAGTGATGATTATATGAATCCAACTCCCACATGATGATCATGATGATGAATTTGGCCATGGGTTTGGCCTTTGTTCCACGATACATATATCGTGTTGTGTTATTTCTCTTTCTTGTAATGGAGGATGTAATAGAATTTGTCTCAACAGTGGTGGTGATGACTCAACAAAATCTGGAAATCCTGAGACTGAGTTCAGTCAATGCATCGTTAGCGGTAGATCAAACACATCAAAATTCGGTGAGTAACGTCTTTGTGGCCGATTGGAAACCACTCATGAAGATAAAGAATTCTGATTTTGATGCTGGTGTGTAGAAATTCTACAACTGTTCTACAATGGCATCGTCTATTTCCGTGGTGGTAAAGGTCCACTGCGATGTCACTGCGGCAAGATATTACCAATGTTTTATTGCTTTTGTGCCTAATTCTCCTTGTAGATGGTGTCTTGGTTGTCGAATATGGGACCCCGAAAAATCAGATTTGTGAAGAAAGTTATGTAAATAGATGATGGTGTCCGATCACTTCTGGCCATTCGAGTACGATGTGGAAAGCTTAGAAGTCAGGAGCAGAAGATCAGTTTTAATAACGAATGATGAATCTTTTGAAATCTATATTTTGATACAATATATTTGGTATCGAATTATTGAAAAACCTGAACTATCGTTGGAACTGTGGAAACCACCATGGAAGAGACGACAGTTTAGAGTTGAAGATGTTATATTTTTGTTGTATGGCGATATTCATATAATCGTTGAAAATTGGTTGTCTCAATCTTTATTTCTTACGGAAGAATCAATACTTTGGATTCTTTACCGAAGAAAATCTATAGAACGAGATTGGGATGTAACCAATGTAATACAACAAAAGAAATTGGTATTTATAATGCTACGAAGATTTGAAGTTCGCAAGAAAATTATCAGAGTTGATACTCTGTTAATAAAGAAGACCTCTCAAAAGAAAACATCTTCCAAATTTTCTTCATTTGATATATTTTATTCTCTCATCATTTTAGTTACATTATTATTTGTTTTTCATTACTTTATGTGTATGTGTTTTCAGATTCTATATAAATAAAATTAGATGTTAAAAAAAAACTCTATTAACACTAAAAAAATAGAAAAATTATTGTAGTAGCCCTGGATTTTTGAATTTTAAAGGTCAAAATTCGGAACTAAAATATCCCTATTTATCTTTGTTAGGAAAAAAATATTATAGAATGTCATTAGTATGTATTTTTCACATTAGAAAAAACGCAATTTATTTACAAAATGTCATTTCATCGTTAAAATAAATTTGAACGGATATTTTAAATAAATCGGCAGTTTGTGTTGCAAATTTATTTTATTTGCGGATTTTTATATAAATATGCGCTGTTTATTTTTATTTGTTATAAATTTATTGAATTTTTTGCAGGTTTATTTATATCTGCAACACATCAAAATATTTTTTTGAAAATTACTATAGCTGCATTGCAGTAATGCATATTTTTAAATATGTCGCAGATTTGTTATCTAATGTTGCAGATTTATTAACCTTTTTGCTGATGTGACATAAATTTGTTGTATACTTATTGTAGATTTTTGAATTTTTACAGATTTATTTACATTTTTTTTATAAATTTGGATACAAGTCTTGTAGAGTTATTTCATTTGTTATATATTTATATAAATCTATAAAACTTGAAATTGCATAAATTAATTATTGTTATAGTACTTTTATGTTACATAGTTATTTCTAATGTGCATATTTGTTTCTCTATGTTATAGATTTGTTGTTTGTTACAGATTTAAATTAGTGTTACATATCTATTTGGTTAGTATCCCAACAATATTATGAATTTGCAAAAAATTACAAATTCTTAAATTCTTGATTACAGAATTTAGGAACCAATTTAGGAATTTTATTTTGTATTAAATTCTTATTTTTGAAAAAACAATAACCACTAAAAAATATTTTAATTAATTTCTGATATAAATAAATTGTTTTGCATGAATTCTTGTTTTCGAAAAAAAATAATCAACAAAAAAACTTTTTTGAACTAATTTCTTATTTAAATTATTTCTTTATTAAAAACATTATTTTGTATTTATTTATTTATTTTGATAACAACTTTTTAAAAAAAAAATTAACCAAAGCAAAAATAACAATTTGTATGAATTTCTTATTTAAATGATTTTTTTTTTCTTGGAAAAAGCAATTTAACCATCGAAAAATGATATTTTGTATTTAAGTTATTTATTTATAAAAATTATTTTTATTAGTTTATTATTTTGAAAAAGAATTTGTTTTAAAAAATTCAACAAAAATAATATATTTTATTATTTTCTTATTTTAATGATTTACTTATATAAATATTTTTATATTAATTAAATTTTGGAAAACTAAATTAAAAGAAATCAGTTACCAACTTAAAGTGTTTTTAAAAATTTCAGTTAAATTAAATAAATCAATTATATAAAATAATTAATAATTATAAAAATGTTATAAAAAATTAAATTACTCAAATTATCTTATAGGACAATTTAGTCTTTTAGCAACAAATGAATGCTAATATAGTAATTATAACTAAAATTACTGCTATTAGGAGTAATTTTCACTTCTATAAATTGTTTTATTCATGAGACAAATAGCTGAAAAATCATTTACAAATAAAACAAGTGTTTTTATATAAGACCAACCATATAACAAAATGCTGATTGGTTTGGGTTTTGATCCGATTATTGTCTAGCAGCAAAAAACATTATTAAAATAACTGACATGTTCTTGTAGTCTTGCGCCGTACTTAATCAACGGTGAGCAAGAGAGCTGCTCTTCCAAGGCATTCTGGAGTGAAGTAATTCTCATTCCTCTCCAAATTACGATTTCATTTTGTGCATTGTCTTAAGCTATTCGAGGTCAACACAGCAGATTCCATCTGTAACAAAAAAGACAAGCAAGAGGAGAATCAGACATAAGCTAATCTAATCCTAAAAGGTATGCGGACATGAGAAAAAACACAAAAAATCCCATCGATAAAGATTATAAGAATCAGGGGAAATTATAAGATTAGTTTTACAAAATTTATTTATAACATATGATTTTTCTTATTCCTTAGGATTACATGCAAAAATTAATCTATTTGCTAAAACTAGAAAACAAATACATCATATCAGCAAAAAAAAAATTCTATTACATTACATTGATCATTCAAATCACTTATGACAAGATTTTACAAACCTAAACTTTCACCTAAACAAATGTCATGCACCGTATATATCTATCATTGATGCTAGTGAGTTTGTTTTGATACGAGAAAGTTTATGTAAACAACCATTTGCGTTTTGTATTATAATTCAAAGAAAAATAGGACGAGAAAAGTCTTTCATTTCAAAGAATTTACTTGAAGTACAATACAATACTAAATGCACTGCAATCGAATACAGGAAAAATCAAATGAAGCAACCCAAGTAAATCCTAGTTCATCAAAAGATCAAAGACATGTAATGGATCTCCTCTCAAAAGAGTTAGAATTTATGTGTTTAGTAATATATATCTTTTTATGTAGATTATATGGGGTGCTCAAAACTGTCATATTCCAAAAGAAATAGTATACAAGAATTGGTGATAATATTGTGAAAACCCTATGAAATGGATTCTTTTAATGCATACTATAGATTTCTTCAAAAAGTTCATAGATTTACCCGATGTTAAGACATTTTCTCATCCAATAGATCTCCTCTCCAAAGAGTAACAATCTAATACCATCATGATAAAAACATATGTCTCCTGATAAATGTAATTGATAATTTTTATATGAATGATATTTTCAAAGTTTAGAGTTTTTCTAAACTGTTTTTGAAAAAATGAAATGATCATGTTCTCATTTATCATATAAAAATTGATATGATCGTGTTAGATAAAATATAAAATATGTAAATTATCATGTTAACACAATTATCATATCATAAAAACATGTGTGTTTTTGTATAACTAACCTATAAAGTAAAATATTATACAAAATTTTATCGATAACATGTAAACTAACTTCGTTATATGCTATGATATTTTAGTGATAATTGGCCGGGTTAGGTAATATTGGTCTTCTTTGTTATATGATTTCTGAGGAGCTAGCTCCCAATCCTTTCTCAAACATAATTATAAACTCTTACATGGATTTCCTAAATCCACAAGCTTTGTCAAAACCAAGTAAAAGATTAAATTGCTTAAACCCTAGCCTTTTTGCTTAAGTGTAAAACAAATACCAAGATTAACATTTGTTGGCATGGTCCGTTCCTATCTCCGACATGGATAGACAAGAGCGAAGCTTGCGAGGAAGAATATCTCCTATGATGATATAAGATCGGAATCCACCAATCTAGTTGATCACAAGATTTCAAGAGTTGACAAGCTAGATGAATCGCAGTTCGCCACACAAAGGAGCGGAATGTATTTGTGATAAGAACACAAGTCTAAACCCAAGTGAATCCACACTAAGACAAAGACCTAAACGTTTTCCAAGCAAAGGAATCCACCAATTTACTTAGATAAACAAAAGACAAGCACAATGCTTTAAAAGAAACTGAAAAGTTCTAGTATTTTTGATTGAAAAAAGGTGCCCTTACAATGCTGAACGAGGTAATCTTTTATAGACTCAACACATAAGAAACCAACGTTCAAAAAAAATAAATGAAGAAATCTAAATTATTTAAAATAAATGGCAGAATATGTGGAAGATGCTGCCAATAAGGAAATGAGCCGTTGGGTATCATTGACCAAGTGTAAATTTCTCCCACGTAAGGCACATCTGCTTTCTTTGTATCTTGAGAGTTTGATTATAAATCCATATATTTCTCTTTTGTACGTTGACTCTTTTGAGAGTCCCAAAATATATAAGAGTTTCTCCTGGTTTCCATATGTGGTTCTGAAATGATTTAGACCAATTGGTTAAGTGATATTCCTTGCTACGTCCGATTAGCCTTGTGCATTTAGTTTGACTATGCTCCGATTCAGCTACTGGTTTGATGACCTCATCATATGATCATATCGCAAGCATAGGAGTGTCATTCCGGATATATCTAAAAGGGCTACCAGTTAAAACCCTAGTGAGATCTCCTATAATAATATGACACGCTTATCCCAACAATGTGCATCTATCATTCGCACCAGATATTTCATGAAACCGCACTTGATCAAGTCTTCCACTTATCCACCGAGTCTCATCTTCACATCCTGGAGTAACAAGAGTCACGGGAAGCATTTCTTCTTCTTCATCAATTCAGCCCCAAATCAAGGTGAAACATCATCATCATCTGTAGCAACTTACTATTTGAAATGCCATTTTCTCTCTCTGTTCATGGTTTGATTTGCTATGGGCCTCCTTATAAACTCAAAGTATAAAACCCTAGCACTAGACGATCCATTACTTTTCCCAATATGGATTCTCAGATGAAAGATATGTACCGTTACTTAGGTTATGATCCCATAGATGGTGACTACAAATTGTTGTGTATGACTAAAGGTATGTTGGTTGGTGACGTGGTTTAGCTCAGGAGATTCGAGTTTTGATACTGGGGAATGGTAATTCGTGGGGGAGATGATTGAAGACTGTCCTCCTCACTCTCCTGGATCTCTTGGATATATGCATTGATGGTCTGTTATAACACAAAGCTATTCTGGACACAGTTTCGAATTTTCTTGACTAATATAAAGATGTCATGAGTTTTGATCTTAGGTATGGAAAGTTTCATCTTATAAAAACACCCAAAACTTGATGGCCATTGAGTACAAGGCTAACAAAGTACGAGGGAAAGCTTGTTATAATGAGCTCTGAATCTGCTGACTTTCTTATTGTACAATTGATTTGCGGGTTTTAATTGGTGCTGCAAAACATGAATGGTCGAAGAAGGTTTTTGTTTGAAACACTGGGTTACTAAATTGTTTTTTTTTCAACTCTTTTGTGTCACTGATGCTGATGCAGGTGAGTTTAATTCGTTTTGGCATCAGAAACTTTGCTGCGTGAACCACCATTTTGCGTTCTCTATGATCCCAAAAAACCGTGAGAAGAGTCTTCATAGAAGGAATCACTGAACTGGAGCATCCACTTTGGGATAAAGTTTTTGATCATAGTATAATCTATTTCTTCCCTGGTCAAAGAATCTCATGTTTATCTAAAGAGTGATAGCTCGTGATACAGTAAAAGAAGGAAATGATAGAAGACACGTGGATGGCCACGATTTAGTCAACAAATACTTTAAAATGATTGTACAAAACAGATTTGTAACAAACAATTCGACTCATTCCTGCAAATTAATGAGAAAATATCTCAGTTTCTTCCTTCCTCTCTCTATGTGTTCTTGAGTGTTCTTCGTCAATCTGAGCTCCATGGTCGGGTTGGAAGTTCTTTTGGCAAGAGAAGTTTCTGTTTCTTTGGAACATTAGCTTCTGATTCATTGTGTTGTTGAGATACAGATTTATTTGTATCAAAGGTATCAGAGACAGTCAAACCTCAGAAATCCTGGCCATTCAAGGTCATCAACAATGGTGGAATTGTTAGCTCGGATTCAATTGCAGAAATACTTTGATCGCAAGTCAGAGGCTTCGTTAGGTACACCAGACCCGGTTGTGTTGTTCACAGAGGCTTTGGAGAGGTTTCAATCTACCATGAAGTCAGGTTTGGACGAGTTGAGAGATGAGATCTGCAAGATTAACCTTCCACGAGGCTTGTGCTGAGATGATTCAGGATACACAGAAGACCGAGGACTTGATGAACGTCGAGTCTGAATCAGTTTCAGGGATCGATAAGTGTTCGAACATAGTAGCCGAATTAACGGAGGCGGAGAACTCAGCCTTGAGTATTGATGATATTCTTGGAGCGAAATCAATTCAAGAAAGAGATTCGATGGTTGTTGAGGAATTGAGTACGGAAACAGAGTTGATTGATGAAGTTACTGAACAAGCTCAATCTCAATCTCAGGTACCAAATTCCTTCCTGGAATCTAGACCTGGAAATAGGCTGTTAAGAGAGTTAGGTATGGGATTGGTAGTTTCCGATGAAAATGTGGAGATAAGACATGTTGAGAACCCAAACTTTGACATATTCATGAAATCTCACAGATCTTTCAAGGAGAATCATTAGAAGCTCAACAAGTGGAGAGAATAGATGTTTTACATGTAGAAAATGTGGCTGAGATTTTTGAGCTGTCGACAAATATAACTATTTCACTTTCTGCATACCAACTATTTGACAAAATGTTTTCAAAAGGAAGAATAGAGATTCAACAAAGGATAGTGAGACAAATGTCAAAGTCATGTAAGTACAAACTCAAGGAACAACAGGGATTCAGTGATGCTGGTCTATTAAAAACGATTTTCCAAGCTGAGATGGTAGAGGAAGACAAGTTCTTAGGGGAGAAGTTTACAGCAAGATGTCGGAGTTCGTTGTTCAATACAACAATGTCGAATTGGATCAAATGTCTCTCGAGTAGATTCAAAGATGGATTTTTATATGGGGAGGAGCTTGATGGTTTCAGCGATGAGAGTTTCATTGTTCTTCTTGTCAGATTGTTTCTTCCCAAACGAAGAAGAGAACAACATCAAAAGCCATACTCAAGTGGTAACACAGATTTTTTGAAAACAAGTGGCAATATTGAAGAGAAGCAGTTAATGACATGGAACTCAATTTGGCGACAGAATCGACTCAAGACAAAGAAATGTCAGAAGCAAATTATGTGTCGATGGCTACTGCTTCTGCTCACCAGACATACTTGATACAACACCAGGTAGCAGTCTCTGACTTGGAACTTGGCTGTAGCATGAATGTGTTTGAGGTTGTTTACCGGTCTGAAAATGCACAATTTTCTAGGCTTTGTTTGCCTCGGGTGGTGGTCAGCATCAAAAAGATATAAAAGAGTTGAGATGTGACGGAGAACAGGAATGTGCACTGGCTGATATACATGACCAAGAGAGTATGAGTGTTGATGAGCGGCTGGTGGTACCATCTGAGTTAGTGGTGACTCTTTAGCACAGTGGGCTGTTCCATGATGCTTCTCACTATCGACAGCTTATTGGGAAGATCATTTCTTTGCAAGCGGCAGGATCTTCCATTGGTCTTGCAATCTATCAGCTGAATCATTATGCGTTTGAAACACCTAACAGATGTGTAACTTTAGATGCAAACGCATAATGATTCAGCTGATAGATTGCAAGAAGAAATTTCCAGAATTTGTTGAAAAAATTTGAGGACAAGTTTTTGTGAAACCGGGAGATTTGATACAGTAAAAGAAGGAGATGATATTAGACACGTGGATGGCCACGATTTAGTCAACAAATACAGTAAAATAATTGTATAAAACAGATTTGTAACAAACAATTCGATTCATTCCTGCAAATTAATGAGAAAATATCTCAGTTTCTTCCTTCCTCTCTCTATATGTTCTTGAGTGTTCTTCGTCAATCTGAGCTCCATCGTCGGGTTGGAAGTTCTTTTGACAAGTGGAGTTTTCATTTCTTTGGAACATTAGCTTCTGATTCATTGTGTTGTTGAGATACAGATTTATTTGTATCAGCTTGGTAGTCAATAGACTTAAAGACGGTTGCTTCACGGTACTCATGATGGTTGTCATTCATATGTTTGTTCTTCAGTTGTAGTGGAGGTTCATCTTGTTACTTTCAGGTTTCATTATCTTTCTCTTTAGATGACGTACATCTTGTTTATATATACTAGATGGGTTTACTGTAGGTTTCTATATTCATGGAGTCTCTCTGTTTTGAACTTGTACATCACTCTCTTCATCTTCTATACTTTACTTTTACATCGATTGTAGCTGTCACGTTTTATGATATCCTCAATAGCTTTTTGATTATGTTTCCCGGAAAAAAGAGTAGATTGACAAGAGGTTTACAATTAATCCTGATTTACAACAAGTTAAACTATCACTAAAAAACATCAGTCAGAGTTGGAATCATTGTTCGTGACCAGAAAGCACATACATGGCAACTTGGCAAGAGACAAACAATCGTTAAGACTTGAGAGTGATCATATTACACTAACATCTATGGGGTCATATCATAACATACCAAAAATATCAGAAATTGAAGCACGATGATTACACCGGTTCGTGAACAATGACAGGTAGATATTGCGATAGCCTTCTTCTTCGTTTCTAATGAAATCAAAACTCTTTGATTGCTTTATTAAAACGAAGATTCCAACTCTGAGATGCTTATTTCAAACTATAAATGGAACGTTGCAATTTGGATATCTTCCTAGCACTTTCATGGACTGTGAAACTTTTAAATTGTGCCATGTACACATCCTCTTCGAGGTTGTTCTAGGTGTTTGCTCTCTTCCATAAGAACATTTTACGAGGCCCAACTAAACAGAACATTCACAAGATTATGATTTTTGTGTCATTTACATGTTTATCAGCGGAACCGTGTGGGGAACCGTTTTGATGTATTTTGATATACCATGGATTTTAGGGATTTTAGCCATGGTATATGTCTTATTTATCGAGTCTTTTATTATGTTTTGGAGTCTTTTTAGTATGTTTACAGGTTTAGATACGTTTGGAGCGAATTTGGAGATTATGGCGCATTCTGGAGCATTTTGGAGTATTGACCCGAGAAGAAGAGTTCACTGCCCATTTCACAGACCTGTGTCGATTGACACAACATGTGCATCGATCGACACAAGGTCGACACAGACTTTTCTCGGCGAGTTTAATGAAGAGTTTGGATATTGCAACAAAGCCCAGAAGTTTCTCATAATTACAAAGAAGCCTCAGCCGACTTTAGACCATTATATTAGGGTTTTTAAGCCTTTGTTTAGGCTACGCTTTATTCTATTTTCAGAGAGAGAGAGTTAGGGGCTGATCCTGCTCTCGAAAGAGAGAGGATTTTGAACCCCAGTTCTTTATTTGATTTTATAATATTTGGTTTTCTATTCATGATGTCTTCTGTTTCGATGAACATGTTTGAGTAGATTACCTGTTAGGTTTAGGGATTCTCATTAGGGATTTCATGGAATTATAGGTTAATAAGTCTGTAGTGATTCATATCTGTTAGTTCTTCATCTAGGATTGTTCTTACTGCTTAATCTGAATTAGCTACCCATATTTATGATGTTAGGTTGATTGATACAACGACAGTTGGTTAATTAGCTAGAAAGAACCTAGATGAGCAATTTAATTACTCGCAAAGGAATTTGGTTTAATTAGATTGTGAACATATCGAACTTGGAATTAAAGCTGGTTTAATCTGTTAGTAATTACAAAGGAATTTGGATTGCTGCACTTAGACTTAGAGAGTTCTCACAACGACAGTTGGTTAATTCTATATCTGTTTTTGAGTTCTAGAACAGTTCTTAATTAGATCCCGATTGATTGATTGATTGTGTTCCTGATTTCCTGAGAACTCCCTAGACTTAACGCCTTCGTTTCTTTGCTCACAAACTCACCTGATTTACTTTCTTGCTTTGCTTTTTAGTTTCTAATCATATTTTCTTTCTCCTAGTTTAATCTTTTCTGTTCTAATTCTATCGTTTCCTAGAGTCCTCGTGGATTCGATACCTTAAGTACTACATTGATATTACTGTGCCCTTGCAGTTAGTATAGGGATTAAAACTTACACCTATCAAGTTTTTGGCGCCGTTGCCGGGGACTCTTTTGAGTCTTCGATATATTTGAACTTAGGGTTTAGACTAGGTTTTTCGCTTTTTGTTATTAATTTTTTCTATTTATGTTCTTGCGTTCCAGGTACGCCTGTAATCGCCTTGCATCGATCGACACGGTACTGTGTGTCGATCGACACTTCTTCGAGCTTGCATCGATCGACACTACTCTGCATCGATCGACACATCGCGTAAGATGATGGGAATGATGGAACGGATGTTGGAAAATCAGCAAAATAACTCATTCTGCAGAGGCTATGGTTCCTATTCATTCACCAGAGATTATGAATCTCCATCATATCAGCCTTTTCCTCCTCAAAATAAACAATCTGATAAGCTGATAAGCATGATGGAGCAGTTATTGGAGAAGCAGGAAGAAGATTTGAACTGCATCAGTGGCTCTGGATTCTAAGGAAACAGGTTTGGTAATCAGCAAGGTAATTCTTATCAGAGAACCTATGGATCATCTTTTTATCGGACACCTCCTGCTGCTAATGCTTATAAGAGCAAGATGGAAGCCATGATGGAGCAGTTGCTAGAGGGTCAGAATAAGACTGTTACAGATTTCGACAGGAAGCTGGATACTATGCATGAAAATCTGAATAGAAAGTTTGAATCTTTGAGCACACATGTGAAGAAGCTAGATGTCCGAGTTCAACAAACAGCTGGAGCAATACAAAGGCATAATGAAGCTGGGAAAGCTGAACAGAGGCTGTACATCAATGATGTGACCATAAGAGATGGGATTGACTTGCTGGGAAAAGAAGAGAGCATAATCTCGGATTTTCTGGATGAATATTGTCTGTCTGAGACATGCGTAGATCGACACACTCTCGATGTAGATCGATGCATCCCCGATACGTCTGATGAAATTGAACATAATTGCCTTGTGTCGATCGACACTCACTGCATCGATCGACACAGATCGCAGACAAGACCAGAAGCCTGCAACAATCCTGGAACGAGTCTATAAGCCATTTGTGCCATATCCTAAGGTTCCTAAACCGTCTAAACAGGAGCTAGAAGTGGCTAACTGCATGAAAGTGATAGATAAGGAGCTGAATGAAACTCCACCAGCTGAAGCTTCGCGAGTTCATCCTTGTGTGTTGAGAGATGCAAAGAAGATGATATCCGCTGATGGTCATTTGAAAGAAGAAGTTTAGATTGGTGGAACTACAGTATCTGATAGTAGAGAGAAGAAGATGGCAGTTCTTCTTGAACCTGCCCTAACATCTTCAGAGCCTGCAACTGCTCATAAGCAGAAAGCTCCAAACATCAGATCTCCACCAAAGGTAAGGTATAAATCATCTAAGCATAAACCTCCTAACCGCATTACCTTGAATGCAGGAAAACACAGCATCCCACCCAAGCTTCGCTCCCGCCCTGATTCTACTCCTTCGTTCCTTGGGAAATCTCATGATCCGAAAGTATATACACCACCTTGGATGAAGATATATTCACAGATACATTCAAAGTCTCTGTTAAAACCGCCATGAGTCAAATCTCGGTCCCATCGTCAAGCTAATGACTAAAAACAAGCGCTGAGTGGGAGGCAACCCACTATAGAGTCAGTTTTCGTTCTTGTTTTTCATTTTTCAGTCTTTGTTATTTTAATTTTTCGTTTTAGTGTTTTCAGCCGAGAGAACAACAAAATCGCCTAGCATCGATCGACACAACATGTGTGTCGATCGACACAGTGCGATTACACAAATGAATTTAGCAAATGCGCCTTGCGTCGATCGATGCGGTCCTGAGCATCGATCGACACAGTGCGACGAGAGGTACGTAACTCTGGATTTTTCAGACTCTTTTCAATTTGATTATCTGTTTTCCCCGAGCTCATGCTTTGATTACACTGGGGACAGTGTAGTTTAAGTGTGGGGGAGGTAACTACTGACGCACGCTTCTGTTTTCTTAGAATCAGTCCTGTTTTTCAAAAAATTTGTTTTATTGAGTCAAAACAAGTTTAAGTAAGAAACAGTGAATTTTTGAGAAGTTAACAACATCTTGCAGGAACTTAAGTGACCATTGGGAAGAAGTTGCACGATCTATCTATGACTATTAGAAAACCCCAACACAGATCAACCTACTGAGGACACCCACATCACTTCAGGTATCAGAGGATCCTTTACTGACTTCACCCTTGTAAACTTGACTTAATTTTCTCACCTAAGGGCTTGGTATACCTTGAGTCGGACTCCTTTGTTAGTTCTGACACAGCCTGTAAACCTATCCTATTTGGTTCCCTTCTCCCCTTCCATAAAAAATAAAATAAATAAATTGAGGATGAGTTAGTAACTCCGAAGTGGTCTCTGGGAATGGTAGCTACCACTATTACCTCATGTGCGATCCATGGAATGTGTCCAAAGTACACCCCTTAACGGGAAGAGCACTGATAAAAAAAAAAAATGATACCCAATGGGGAAAAATCAGAATGCTAAGGAAGGGAAAAGAGAAGAAAGGGACTAGAGAAAGATAGTATGGTGGTCTAGAGCTGGCAAGGTAAGAGTCCATGTGCCCTTTGATCGATACTCCTTAGGTGAGACCGCACTTAAATACTTGCAGAAGTCAGTAGGGTGAATTTGAATGCGTGAATGTGATTGTAGAGTTTACTTAGGACAGATGCTAAGTGTGGGGGAAGTACATGTTGGTTTTGATGTCTTGCAGGTGATTCTTCAGTGGCTTACTAAGGGGAATCTGAGTGTTGTTGCTTCTAGGATAAAAAGAGTTTCTAAAAGTTTTCAAACCTCTTCACCATGTTTTGGTTCTTTACTTGTTTGAGGGCAAGCAAGATCTAAGTGTGGGGGAGTTGATATACCATGGATTTTAGGGATTTTAGCCATGGTATATGTCTTATTTATCGAGTCTTTTATTATGTTTTGGAGTCTTTTTAGTATGTTTACAGGTTTAGGTACGTTTGGAGCGGATTTGGAGATTATGGCGCATTATGGAGCATTTTGGAGTATTGACCCGAGAAGAAGAGTTCACTGCCCATTTCACAGACCTGTGTCGATCGACACAACATGTGCATCGATCGACACAAGGTCGACACAAACTTTTCTCGGCGAGTTTAATGAAGAGTTTGGATATTGCAACAAAGCCCGGAAGTTTCTCATAATTACAAAGAAGCCTCAGCCGACTTTAGACCATTATATTAGGGGTTTAAGCCATTGTTTAGGCTACGCTTTACTTACGCTTTATTCTATTTTCAGAGAGAGAGTTAGGGGCTGATCCTGCTCTCGAAAGAGAGAGAATTTTGAACCCCACTTCTTTATTTGATTTTATAATATTTGGTTTTCTATTCATGATGTCTTCTATTTCGATGAGCATGTCTGAGTAGATTACCTGTTAGGTTTAGGGATTCTCATTAGGGATTTCATGGAATTATAGGTTAATAAATCTGTAGGGATTCATATCTGTTAGTTCTTCATCTAGGATTGTTCTTACTGCTTAATCTGAATTAGCTACCCAGATTTATGATGTTAGGTTGATTGATACAACGACAGTTGGTTAATTAGCTAGAAAGAACCTAGATAAGCAATTTAATTACTCGCAATGGAATTTGGTTTAATTAGATTGTGAACATATCGAACTTGGAATTAAAGCTGGTTTAATCTGTTAGTAATTACAAAGGAATTTGGATTGCTGCACTTAGACTTAGAGAGTTCTCACAACGACAGTTGGTTAATTCTATATATGTGTTTGAGTTCTAGAACAGTTCTTAATTAGATCCCGATTGATTGATTGCTTGTGTTCCTGATTTCCTGAGAACTCCCTAGACTTAACGCCTTCGTTTCCTTGCTCACAAACTCACCTGATTTACTTTTTTTGCTTTGCTTTTTAGTTTCTAATCATATTTGCTTTCTCCTAGTTTAATCTTTTCTGTTCTAATTCTATCGTTGCCTAGAGTCCTCGTGGATTCGATACCCTAAGTACTACATTGATATTACTGTGCACTTGCAGTTAGTATAGGATTAAAACTTACACCTATCATATTTACGTGTACCGAACTGCTGATCGAAACGCAAAAGCGGCTAAATCTCTCCTTATCTTATGCGCAGGAAAGTTTCTATCAACTTTCTACTGTGATTCCAAAGTCGACACCTTAGGGTTTTCTCTAAGAAAGAGAACGTTTAACTACAACACCCATACCAGCGAATTAATCGTGGCGGCGTCACTTAGGGTTACAAAATAGAAGAAGATGATGAATTCAGATCTGCTTCCGATTGATCTCGTTATGGAGATAATGAAAAATTACCGGTCAAAACCCTAGCGAGACTAATCTGTGTGTCGAAGCTCTGGGCATCCATCATACGCAGCAGAGAGTTCATGAAACTATGAAAGTGTTCTTCACCGAGTCTTCAAATCGACCATGTCATCTCTTCTTCACCTTCATTCGTTACAGAGATTGCTTCCTTTTCTCGTCCCTTCAAACGCAAAACCCAGGTGAAGCCTCTGTAGCTATGACTCTTCCTGTAGACACTAGCAACTCTTCCTCTGTTCATGGTTTGATTTGCTATGCAACTGCATTTGCCTCTGGGATTCTAGTATACAATTCCAGCTCCGGAAGATCGACCACATTGCCCAAATTCGAACCCGAAACTATTGTCAAACGCCACTTCTTAGGCTTTGATCATATTGATGGTGTTTACAAAGTGTTGTGTATGACCGGACCAAAGCCTGCTTTTCAGGTTTTGACATTGGGAGATAGGAGTTCATGGAAGACTATTGAAGTTGGTCACCCTCACTTTCCTCTCTTGAACCATATATGTATCAATGGTGTTTTATATTATGAAGCTTGTTCTGACACGGAGTGTAAAGAAGCTGCATTCATGATCTTTCATGTTAGGTCTGAAAGTTTTGGTCTTATCAAAAGACCTGGCGATGCCCTCTCAATGCTTAAACGTTCAACAGTGATAAGGTACGAGGGGAAGCTAGCTATCATATCCAATGAAATTTCAGCTAACGGTGGCATGGCTTTGTGGGTTCTTGAGGATGCAGTGAAACATGAATGGTTGAAGAATGTTTTTGTTCTGCCTAACTCGTGGACATCAGCATATGTGTATCATCGTTTCGTTAACGTCAATGATGCTGGTGAGGCTGTTTTGGCACCGATTTGTTTGCTTGCTCGATATTATGTTCTCTTTTATGATCCAAAAAGAAATAGTATGAGAAAAGTCGCGGTAGAATGAATCATAGTGGATAAACGTCGCAACATCAAGAGACCATATCTTCGCAGTGCTCTTGTTTGTCGTCTGCTCCATCTCTTCTCTAGTCAGGTTGAGAGTCTCATGTTTCTGTAAGAATCAATAGACCATAAGATGACTCTTCTTTTGTTCTTTCGTTGTGGTTACTTGGGAATTCTCATGTTATGTTATATTTGGACACATTTTCCTAGACATGGATGTTCGGATACCCGTTAGGATTCGGTCGAGTCTTTCGGGTTTTCGGGTTTTCGGGTCTAGGCATATAAGACTTATTCGTAGGCCTGGGCGTTCGGGTACCCGTTCGGGTTCGGTTCGGGTCTTTCGGGTATTCGGGTCTGACATATAAGACCCATTCGAGTATTTTATAATTTCGGTTCGGGTTCGGTTCGGTTCCATTCGGGTTCGGTTCGGATCCGGGTACCCATAAAATCATAAAACAAAAATAAAAATTGGTTAATTTGAACAAAAAATTATTTAAATGAGACAAATATAGCAAAAAATTTCGTATATTTCATTTATGTTGGGTATTTTAACCATTTTGATCTAAAACTAACCAATATATATGAGTTTATAATTATAGTTTTAAATATTGATGTTATGTTAGGTCTAAATATAATTAATATTTTGGATATATAATTGTAGTTCGGATATTTCGGGTACCCATTCGGTTCTCGGTTCGGGTCGGATTCGGTTTCGGTTCTTCGGGTATAAAGGTTTAGGACCCATTCGGATATTTTGTCGGTTCGGGTTCGGGTTCGGTTCCTCTTTTTCGGTTCGGGTTCGGTTCGGTATTTTGGTTCCGGGTTTTTTGCCCAGCCCTACTTATTCGAGTATTTTAGAATTTCGGTTCGGGTCCGGTAGGGTTCCATTTGGGATCGGTTCGGGTTCAGGTACCCAAAAAACATAAATAAAATTTAAAATTAGTTATAGTTAAATAAAAGCTTGTCAAATTTTGACAAATATAACAAGAACTTTCATATATTTTGTTTATTTTTGGTAATTTAGTTATTTAAATCTAAAACTAACCAGTATATTTAAGTTTATAGTTGTAATTTTGGATAATTTTGTTATATCAAGTCTGAATATAATTAGTGTTTTGGATATACAATTGTAATTCGTATATTTCAGGTACCCATTTGGTTCTCGATTCGGATTAGGTTCCGGTTTTTAGTTCCGGTTCTTCAGATATTTGATTTTAGGATCCGTTCACGTATTTTGTGGGTACATATTCGGTTTAGATTCTATTTTTTGGTTTAGATTTGGTTTGATATTTCGGGTCCGGATATTTTGCCATGTCTACATTTTCCTATTATCGGCAGTTTTTATGTTGTCTTTGGTTTATTGGTTATATATCCCATTTGCCTGTTAGGCCTAATTAAGAGCTTCACTTTCACATAAAGAGTCTGGAAAAAACAAAAACAAAAACAAAGAACATCAATCACTGAAGATATGTCATGACCAACAAAAAGGCTGACTTTGGCCCTTTCTTACTGGCTCCTTCCCATGTTGTCTTGTCTTTTTTTTTTTTTTTTGCCAACCCATGTTGTCTTGTCTTAGTAGTAGTCACCACGTTTATTTATTTATTTATTTTAATGTGACTTGAGAAGAACGCAAAACAACACCCATATTTTCTTCATTTCTTGTCCTCTTCTTGCAGAAGAAAGGAGACAACATTCCTCTCTCCGCCATGGAAATGCAGAAGAAGAAGCTTTTGAAGAAGACAATCTTCGATGATGTAAGCACAAGGGGAGGAGATTCTGACTCGATTCCGCTTGATCTCATCCCAGAGATACTCAAAGATTTGCCTGTTAAAACTCTCGCAAGGTTCATCTGCGTATCGAAGCCCTGGGCATCCATCATTCGCAACCGAGACTTCGTGAAATCGTACTTGATAAAGTCGTCGACTCGTCCGCAAAGTCTCATTTTCACATTCAAGAGCAGGCGTTATGGTAAACATTTCTTCTTTTCGTTGAGTCAACACCAAAATGGAGATGAATCATCATTATCTTCTGTAGCAACTTACCATATGAAATGCCATTCTCAACCGTACACAGCCATTGCTCCATCTGTACACGGTTTGATTTGCTATGGACCTCCTTCTCAGCTCATGGTATACAACCCTAGCACTAGAAGATCCATGTCTTTGCCTAATGTCGATTCTCAGAGGATACGTATGTACCACTACTTGGGTTATGATCCCATCGATGGTGATTACAAAATCTTGTGTATGAGTAGAGGGATGCATGTTCGTAGGGGACGTGGTTTAGCTCAGAAGATGCAAGTTTTGACACTGGGAAATGGGAGTTCGTGGAGGATGATTGAAAACTGTCCTCCTCACTCTCCTGAGTCTCCTCATATATGTATAGATGGGGTTTTATACTATGGAGCTTATCTTGACAAAGGTTCGCGTATCGTTCGTAAAGATCATGTAGTCATGAGTTTTGATGTCAGGTCTGAAAGATTTGATCTTATCCAAGTACCACCAGGGAGAGCAACAAAGTTTACAAGGATGATAAGATACAATGGGAAGCTTGCTCTCATGCTTTCTAATGGATTTCGTAGTTACCCTGGTTTAATCGAATTGTGGGTTTTGGAGGATGCTGCCAAACATGAATGGTCCAATAAGAATTTCGTTTTGCCTTTATTAGCTGACCGGGAAACCATGTTTCAAGTATTTTGTGCTATTGGTGATGATACTGGCGAGTTTGTTTTGGCACCAGAAACTTTGCGGGCACCGACGTTTTATGTTTTGTATTATGATCCCAAGAAAAAAAGCATGAGAAGAGTTGACATTGAAGGAATCACAGAACAGAATCTTCAATTTTGGGATGCGGATTCGGATCGTCGTACAATCTCTATCTTCCCTGGACAGGTTGAGAATCTCATGTTTCTCTAAGAATGCTCGCGGACAATCTTCACAAGGGTTTCATGATCACCTATACATTGAAAGAGTTGTTTTATCAAATTGTAGCTGAGCTTCATCTAACTCTTTGGGAGGTTTCATGATCCTTGTCTTTACAGGAGACATTTTGTTGTTATATGTTCACTGTTGCATCTTTTTATTGCCCTGTATCTCTTCTACATTTGGCACTGTTTTTTTTTTTTTTTTTTTTGCTAAAATTTGGTGCATATATTTAAATTTTTTTGTGTTTTTTGGTTTACATCCGGTTTAATCCGGTTCTACTCTAAAACCCAGGATTGGGCCCGGTTAAGAAAACCAACAAAATTACAGAAAACCAAGCAACCCAAAAACAAGTAAACCGGCCTAAACCGGAGACATGAAACCCTAGACGAAACAAGCAGAAGCCGCCGCCGAGAAGGAAGATGCCGCAAGAACATCGCCGGATCAACCGGAGAAGAGAAGTCGGGAGCAGAGAAGAGAAGAGAACCCGCCTCAAGCTTTACCTGCAATAAGAGTTGTCGCGGAGCAGAAAGATCTCCGCTTGGTGAAGCTTCACCCGAGCCTAAACAGAGAGAGGGGGAGGAGGCGAACCACCGATCTAGAGAGGAAAGGGGTTACCTACTCGACGATGACAAACCAGACGGTCAGGGTGAAAGAGGACTTTCGGGTCAAGAGCTCCGCCGGAAAACCTACTGAGATTCCTCGATCTGCCGTCCTCTAGCAGATCAGAGGGTACAGAGGCCTCCAATGGTTCCTTCGCCGAGGCCCAACCTTCGCCTAGCCATCACCGTGAATCGGGTCACCAAATCCCAAGCCACCGAACCAACAAGCACCACACCACTCCAAGCCAAGCTACGAACCGATGGGATAGAAGAGGGACACCGCGGAGCTAGTCCTCGAGCAACCGATCGACCCGCCGCTAACCCATCACCGCCGTCGCCGAACACCACTCTCCGTTGACTCAGCTTTCCTTGTTTCGTTGGCCTCTCGACCGCGGATGAAGTGCATGTAGAGAACAAAAAGGTGGAGGCGAGGACCTCTCACAGCACCGGTGTTATCCGGTAGCCGGAGAGGCCAGAGGAGAGATGAACGGAGAAAGTCGAAGCGGAGGGAGAGAGGAGAGAAGGCAGAGAGAAAAAGCTTTCTCTCTTACATTTGGCACTGTTGGAGATAAGAGAATGGATAAATGCATCTAATCAACACTTAGTTGTTCAAGTCCCTTGGTAATCCTCTGCATCTTGGTCATTACCTAATCATCTTTGGTTGAAATGTAATATGGATGCAGCTTTTGATCATACGGGTTTCGATCATCTTGTGGAATTCAAGGGAATTGGATCAGGTTTCGTCTCCACTTGAAGCAGAAGCAAAGGCTCTTTTAACAGCTATATCAGCCATAGAACTTCAAGGATTCAATAATGTGATTTTTGAATCAGACTGCCAGGTTTTAATATATCACCTTACTCGCCGTATCCATCATTGGGTAATCCATAACATTGCTCTGGATATATGGCAAAAGGCCTCAGGACTGAGTTCTGTTTTCTTTACTTTTACTCATCGCTCAGTAAATTGAGCTGCCCATCTAATCGCACATTCTCGTTCTAACTTTAGTTCTGATACTTCCTTTATGATTCCTTCGTGGCTATATCATTGTGTATATATGGATATTGTAAACTCAGGTTAAGTTTATGAATTTTATTAGACGGGAAAAAAAATATATTTTAAGAGACCTATTGTTATTTTATTTATTCTAACTCGTATTCTCTTGTAGTTGTCTTCTTTTTCTTTAATTTAGAAGAAGCAGAAACAATCTTTGCTCTCCAACAAGAAATATTCTAAAATATAGAGATGTGATTCACCGACCCATGGATCAAGGTGGTTGTTGTCTGTTGAAAATGGTAGAATGTTTTGCCGTTTAAGTCCTCCGACTCATCACTTTTTCTCGATTATAAATGTAAAACGGCAGAACTGAAGATTCCACTTTGAGATCAAGAACAACAACTAGGGCTGGGCATAATACCCGGACCCGAAATACCGAACCGAACCCGAACCGAAAAAGTAGAACCGAACCCGAACCCGAACCGTCAAAATACCCGAACGGGTCCTAAACTCCTATATCCGAAGAACCGAATCCGAACCCGACCCGAACCGAGAACCGAATGGGTACCCGAAATATCCGAATTACAATTATATACCTAAGATATTAATTATATTTAGACTTAATATAAAAAAATTATCCAAAATTACAATTATAAACTTAAATATATTAGTTATTTTTAGGCTAAAATAACTAAATTATCAAAAATAAACAAAATATATGAAGGGTTTTGTTATATTTATCAAAATTTAACGGATTTTTATTTAAATATAACTAATTTTTATTTTTGTTTTATGTTTTTCGGGTACCCGAACCCGAACCGAACCCGAATGGAACCGAACCGAACCCGAACCAGAATTCTAAAATACCCGAATGGGTTTATATCTCTAAACCCGAAAACCCGAAAACCCGAAAAACTCGAACCGAACCCGAACGGATACCCGAACGCCCAGACCTAACAACAACATAAGATAATATATGTCTTCTTTTCAAATCCACTCCTTTAAATACAAAAAGTTTCTCAATGTGATTTTTCACAATTGCAGCAGATTGATCCATCTATCAATTTCAACAAGTAAATTATGTCTTAGATTGTTATTGAAATTATAAATGCAAATCAATCAATCGGTTTGGATTGGTAGAATATCATTTACACGATAGAGAAGAGAGAATACAAACGTACATAATAATAATATAAAAACTTACTTTACGGTTACTTGTTTTTTTATGTATGAACAAATTGAAAAATGATAGAGGCTTGCTAAAGCAATCTTCTAAAATAGAATTTATTCTCTACGCGGTGTTCGTAGCTTCTTGGATTTCTATCTTGCAGGATACAACTATCGATCTTCGTATTATGCACCCTACGAAGAACCTTGTCAACTATACTTTGTGTTTCCAAAAAATATTTGAAGAAGAAGAAGAAGAGAATTGTTGTTGTTTGTTTTGTTATCTTTTGTTCTTTTTTTTCTCCACCATATATGGTGGTGTTTATATAATAAACCAAATGGTGTTTCCAAACAATGTGTCATTTCATAATGTGTCCAAATGTGTCTATTCACAAATGTGTCCATTCACAAATGTGTCTATTCACAAATGTGACCTTTCAAAAAGATGACATTTCACAAAGATGCTTTTTCATAAGTGACAATGATTCACATGTTTTTATATAAGTATTTATTTAATTAAAATATATTAAATAAAACTTAAACAGAAAGTTCCTTTTCACAAAGACAAAATGGTTCACATGAGTATTTATTTAATTAAAATAAAACTCTAACAATTAGTGCCCTTTCATAAAGATACAATAATTTTCATTAGTATTTATTTAATTAAAAGAACTTAAATAAAACTCCAAAAATACCCCACATTTTCTATTCAAACTCTACAATACCCCACATTTGAATAGAAAATAAGTTTTATTTCTGAAAAGTAGAATTTATATACATCGGAAAAGGTGTCTTTTGGACTTGAACCTTTCCTAGAGACACTTATAGGATTTACTTTATGGGTAATGAACTACAGTCTTGAATTAACCATATTTTTATAGTAAACCGAGACAATAAGTGAATCATATATATCATCATCACACTTCTTAGTTTATACGGTTGTGTTTATTTTGGTCCTGAACATTTCCTGACTTCGTGAGAGCTCTAGAGAATTTAGCCATATCAATTCTCATAGGTGCGACCCGACACCACTCTCATATAGGTAACATTAATTAAGGATAATCCGTTTTATCCCACTTTTAGAAAAGATATTAATGTTATTAAGAATAAAGTATTCATCCCTTAATCATCAACGGAAACACATTTATACTTCATAGGAATGAGAAATGTGTATTTCTCCTTTGAGTCTTCCTCAGCCAGTTTGCCTCTTGAACCTAAACCATGGGATCTCCAATGTTGCTAGGTAAGGTTTCCACCAAGTGGTGACTCATTGTGTTGGCTTTAAACCCATTCCCCTCGAAGTGAATACAACTTGCTCTTTCGGTAGGCCTTTAGTCAAAGGATCAGCCAAGTTTTCCTTTGATCTAATATAATCCAATGTTATCACTCCATTGGAAAGCAATTGTCGTATTGTGGCATGTCTTCGTCTAATATGCCTTGATTTACCATTGTAAATTTTATTTTTCCTCTATTTAAAGCAGCCATACTATTACAATGGATACATAATGCAGTTCTTGGCTTTGGCCAAAGTGGAATATCTTCAATAAAATTTCTAAGCCATTCAGCTTCTTATGCAGCTTTATATAAGCCAAGAATTACATCTGCCAATCCCATATCTTTCATTTCAAAATTGTCACTCAACATTCTTTTTTTTTTTGCATTGATAATGTTTCTACTTGTTCCCATTATCAACATATCATCCACATATAGACATACAATGATCGTATCATTTTTAGTTTTCTTAATGTAAACACACTTGTCATATTCATTAATAGTAAAACCATACGACTTCATTGTATTATCAAATTTTTCATGCCATTGTTTTGGCGCTTGCTTCAGCCCATACAAGGATTTTATAAGTCTACAAACTTTTTTTCTTTACCTTTGACTATAAAGCCTTCAGGTTGTTCCATATATATTTCTTCATCAAGTTCACCATTTAAGAATACCGTTTTAACATCCATTTGATGAATTTCTAGATCATATATGGCAGCAATTGCGATTAGCAATCTAATAGAAGTAATTCTTGTGACTGGAGAATATGTGTCAAAGAAATCTAGACTTTCTTTTTGACGATACCCCTTCGCCACTAGTCTAGCCTTATATCTTTCAATCGTTCCATCTGGCCTTAGCTTCTTTTTGAATATCCATTTATGTCCAATTGGTTTATTTCCAGGTGGTAAATCAACCAATTCCCAAGTATGGTTATTCATAATGGATTCAACTTCACTTTGAATTACCTCTTTCCAATAAGGTGCTTCTGATGATTCAATTGCAGCCTTATATGTTTGTGGTTCATATTCACTCAGATACATCATAAAATCAGTACCAAAGTCTTTAGGAATCCTTGCCCTCTTACTTCTTCTTGGTTCATTTAACTCTTCTTGAACCTTTGAGGCAATTCTCTCATCATCATGTACTTGTTTGTTACTTGTACATTTTGGCTCTTTGTATGGAAATATATCTTCAAAGAACTCAGCCTCATTTGATTCGATAATTGTATCTACTTTTATATCACTATTATCAGATTTATGAACCAAAAACCTGCATGCAGCACTATTTTCTGCAGGACCGATGTATATACAATCTACTGTTTTTTGTCCTACAACAGTTCTCTTAGGAAGAGGTATTTGAACCTTCGCAAGGCAATCCCACACTTTCATATTTTTATATGAAGGAACTCTACATTTCCACATTTCATATGGGGTTTTATCACTACTTTTAGTAGGGATTTTATTCAATATTGAATTTACAGTGAGAAGTGCTTCACCCAATAAATTATGTGGTGCACCAGAGTTGTTTAACATTGAATTCATCATTTCTTTAAGCGTTCTATTTTTCCTTTCGGCTACTTCGTTTTGCATTGGAGTATAAGGTGATGTAGTTTGATGAATAATTCCATGTGTAGAACAAAAATTTGAGAATTCTTTTGATATATATTCTCCACCACGATCAGTTCTGAGAATTTTAATTCTCTTATCTAATTGATTTTCTACTTCTGCTTTAAATTTCTTAAACATATCCAAAGCCTCATCTTTAGTATTGATCAAATAGATATGGCAGAACTTACTGCAATCATCGATCAAAGAAATATAATAATTCTTTCTTCCACGACTTGGAATTGATTGAAAATCACATAAATCACTATGTATCAATCCAAGTACTTCATTTGACTTTTCAACCGATTTGTAAGGGTGTCTAGCATATTTTGATTCTATGCAAACTTCACATTTTCTTATATTCATATTATTAAGATTGTGTTTTGGTAACAATCCTAAATTCATCATTCTATATAAAGATTGATAGTTGACATGTCCCATTCTTGCATGCCATAAATCACTTGAGTCAAGCAAATAAATAGAAGCAGAGCTATTGTCTGCAATTTTATTAATAATAGGTTCAACATTTAGTTTAAAAAGACCATCGCTAAGATAGCATTTTCCTACATACATCCCACCTTTAGTGAGTACAAATTTATCAGACTCAAACACAAGCTTGAAACCTTTGTTGCTAAGAAGAGAACCAGAAATCAGATTCTTACGAATCTTGGGTACATGAAGTACGTTTGTAAGTGCAAGTTCTTTTCCAGAAGTTAGTTTTAAGACCACTTTGCCTCTCCCTTCAATTGGTGCAGTGCTAGCATTTCCCATGTAGAGCTTTTATTCACCAGAACCTTGCTCATATTGAGAGAACATATTTATATCAGAACAAACATGTCTTGTTGCACCAGTGTCAACTCACCAATCATTGGAGTTTAATATAAGATTTGCCTCTGAAACAACAGCAACAAACTGATTTTCAGCAATGTTAACATTGTTGGCTTCTCCTAAATTTTCTTCCTTTTTGTGACGGCAATCCTTGGCTCTATGTCCAGGCTTTCCACACACCCAACAAGCACTTTGTGGTTTCTTCTTGAATTCAACCCCTTTTATAGAGTTGAATGGTTTCTTAACCTTGTTATTGGCCCTTGCTTCCATGGAAGAAAATTCAGACTTCTCATTTTTACGATTTTCTTCTTCGACACGAAGCTTTAAAATTAATTGCTCGAGACTCATGTCTTCATGTATATGCTTCAAATAGATCTTGAAGTCTTTCCAAGTTGGAGGCAACTTTTCAATAATAGAAGCAATTAGAAAAGTTTCATTCAGCCCCATACCCTCATCTTTTAGTTCATGAACGATAATTTGAATTTCTTCCACTTGTTTCACCACGGAGTTGGTGTCACTCATCTTAAAATTCAAAAACTTTCCCACTATAAATTTCTTAGTGCTTGCCACTTCAGACTTGTACTTCTTCTCCAATGATTCCCATAATTCTTTTGGAGATATGTATGTTTGATAAACATCATAGAGAGAATCATCCAAAGCATTCAGAATATAATTCTTGCACAAAAAATCATTTTGTGTCCATTTCTTTGATGCTTTAATGATTTCATCTGGAATGTCGCCTTCAACAGGTAATTCCGGTCCATCTGAAGTCAAGCATTGTGCTAGATTCAATGTTGTGAGATAAAACAACATATTTTGTTGCCATCTTTTGAAATCCACTCCTTTGAATACAAAAGTTTTCTCAATGTGATTTTTCACAATTGCAGCAGATTGATCCATCTATCAATTTCAACAAGTAAATTCTGTCTTAGATTGTTACTGAAATTATAAATGCAAATCAATCAATCGGTTTGGTAGAATACCGTTTACACGATAGAGAAGAGAGAATACAAACGTAAATAATAACAATATAAAAACATACTTTACGGTTACTTGTTTTTTTTGATGTATGAACAAATTGAAAAATGATAGAGGCTTGCTAAAGCAATCTCTTAAACAGAATTTATTCCCTACGCGGTGTTCGTAGCTTTTTGGATTTCTATCTTGCATGATACAACTATCGATCTTCGTATTATGCACCCTACGAAGAACCTTGCAAACTATACTTTGTGTTTCCAGAAAATATTTGAAGAAGAAGAAGAAGAGAATTGTTGTTGTTTGTTTTGTTATCTTTTGTTCTTTTTTTTCTCCACCATGTATGGTGGTGTTTATATAATAAACCAAATGGTGTTTCCAAACAATGTGTCATTTCACAATGGTATCCTTTTACAAATGTGTCTATTCACAAATATGTCCATTCACAAATGTGACCTTTCACAAAGATGACCTTTTACAAAGGTGCATTTTCATAAGTGACAATGATTCACATGTTTTTATATAAGTATTTATTTAATTAAAATATATTAAATAAAACTTAAACAAAAGGTTCATTTTCACAAAGACATGAGTATTTATTTGATTAAAATAAAACTCTAACAATTGATGTCCTTTCATAAAAACACAATAATTCTCATTAGTATTTATTTAATTAAAATAATTTAAATAAAACTCCAACAGTCTTTAATGCTCTTATGCTCATTTAGTCTCTCTGTTTTACATTGGGCTTACAATATTGTACCATCCGTCTCGTCCTCGTCCTCTCTCGAGATAGAGTATTACGAACTCTAATTACATCTCAAGCCTCTTCAGTAAATTTCAATAACCAACATAACCAAAACAATCTATAAATCCAATAACCAAAATAATCATTATGCATCATAAAATAACGTTTAAAAACAAAATGCAGAAACAACGATACAATTTCCTAAACATCTGATCCAGTTAGACACTTATCTACCCGACCAACTCACCTTAAAAGAGGGGAAAAAGGAGAAGTGAATAATAAGGGAGTCATTCAATAAGGTATGAGATGACAGAACGCAAATCTACGGCTTCGGCCATAGTAATCCAAATATAATGGTATAGTCTTTTTTTCTTTTTTCTTTTTTGATCAAATAATGGTATAGTCTAACACGCACTTGAACAAATAAACCTCGCACGTGCTCGGGGTGGATGATCATAGTTTGTAAAATGATTACTATTCCTTTAGTGAGATATCTAAGTGCACATTTATATGCCATTAAATGAAAATTGTTATGGATTTTTATGAAAATAATAATATAAACATACAATATTATTTTATGAAATATCATAAAAAGGTAAGAATTAAAATAGAAGCACTAACAAGTGAGTGTCATGAGTTTTTAAATTATTTACGGTTGATGTCACTCGTTTTTTTTTTGTTAGTTTTGCCAATAATTAAAGGTAAAAATGAATTAAATTTTTGTGTGGTACCTTTTAACAAATAATACATAAGCATTCACTTTATTATTTCGGATTTTTTAACAAATACTTTCGAAATAACATTTATATTTAGAATATTTTTCATTTAAACAAAAAAATCTATTTAAAATAATATTTATATCATCAAATATACTATATGCCCGTTTGTCGCAAGCATTACATTAATAATCAAATTGTCATCAAAGCTTCAAAGAAAGTCTTGGATTCTGACAAGGCAAGAGCTGAATCCGTTAACATAAAGTCATATATGATTGTGAAATTATGTTTTTGTGTGTGTTTTCGTTTTACTTGTTTAGGTTTATCCTCAATGTTTTCTTTTAAAAACACTTGTAATGTTTCTTGTGTATAAGTATATGTTTGATGATTTCTCTATAGCTTATGAGTTATGATCCATGTTTTCATGTGTTGCAACCTATGTATTCTTACATAGCTTTACTTACGAGAAGCAAATCTATTAGCATAGCCTGATACACACAACATGTTAGTTAATCTAAGTTTTTTCACTGCTCCTCATCAGCTATTTGGCAAGCGTGTCTCACTCGTTCTAGACCACTTTCCACTGCTGTCTCACCACCTTCTCTCTTCTTTTTAGGTTTGTATGAGTGTGATTTGTAGAGCCGCATTCCTTCATTGGTGAAGGGATACATCTTAGGGAGTTCAATGGCTGAGTTTGGGCATCTTGAGCTCAAAAGACTGCCATACAAGTCTCCGTAGTTTGTGAACCTGAGATACTGACATTTCTACTTATTTCATAATTGTTATTGAACATCAAGCAACTCAAAACTCTTGAGGGGAATGCAAAAGCTGCAGGAGAACAATCTTGAGAATGACAAATTGACAACTATAAAGAACCTTGAATTACACACAAAAGGGTACTGATAATAAGAGAGTAAAGCCCACACTTCACATGAGGATATTGTGATGATGTTATAATATTGAAGTGCATGGGAGCATAAAAGAAGCTACTAAGAAAAAAGAGAAGCTGTGAAAATCAAAAATACAAATGTGACGAGAGATAATATTTCATTTAAAAAGAGTCAACAGCACCTTGCACACAAGCTTATGTAGTACAAAAGTATATGTTTGCTTCTGTGAGCACTAAAAGTATTCCACATCATATAATCATTTAACATGGTTTGGCCCTTGCCTCACAGAAAGATACGGAGCCGTAACCAAACTGGATCAAATTCTGAGGAGCTCCTTGACTCGAAGTCAAAGTCCCATATACTCCTCTCCCATAAAGTCATTTTTTTTTTTTTTTAATTCGAGATAAGGGGTAAAAGACAGCAAAATTTGGGTTTTGTAACTTATTTACTACCCAACCTGGATTGACCCAAAGAGTTTGGTCCATCCATTTGAGTCGGGTCGGATTTACTCTTTAAATCCTAAAAATGTCTTAAGGGAAAAATCAAAAATCTTTTTTTCTCTTCAGTATATCCGTTCGTCTTCCCTTCTTCTTACAGTTTTCCCCAGTTTTCCGACTTCATCCGATAAAAAAGAATTTCAATCTCCATTTGTAGAAGGAAACATGCGGAGTTATGGGAGAAAGAGATTACGAAAGTCGAAGAGAGTGGAAGATAAATCGATTTCTCTAAACGAATCCCCAACCGAGAGAGACCCGAGAGAAGAGGCGAATCGCGGAGCCGAAGCTGTGTGGAAACAAATTGATGAAGAAGAAAAAACAGACTTGGAAAAAGAATCCGAGAATGCGGAGGAAGAAAAAAAAGACGAAAAAGAGATTGAGAACGAGGAGGGTTCGGAAGAGAAGGACGATGAAACAGAAGACGATGAGGAGGAGGAAGGCGGAGGGATAAATGAGGAGGAGAAAGCCGTAGTCGAGGAGGATGAAGTTGAAGATTCCCGCGTTCCGGGACTAGGGTTTCACGACGAAGAAGAAGAAGTTGTTCGAACCAGTGAAATCCGTTCTTTAACCCACATTGATCAACTCGAGGAAGGAACGGTACGTATTTCCATTTATGGGGCCTTGCATGTCTATTTTTGTCGATTTCGGATATGTAAAACTTGGTATGAATTAGCAAACCTTTGCGTAATTTGGTAAAACTTAGTAAAACTTGGTGTCAAACTTGGTAAAACTTGGTTAAAGGTAGTAAAACTTGGTAAAACTTCGTAAAACTTGGTAAAACTTGGTAACACTTTTTGTGTGTGCAGTAAAACTTGGTAAAACTTTCATGTACAACACAGTATAACTGGGTAATACTTGGCCAAACTTTTTGTGTGTGCAGAATTCAGAGGACGAAACCGAACCAATGCAGCCCCTCAAGATGTGTTTCCCTCCCTCAGAATATGTGAAGACGATAAAGCTCTCTTCTAAGTGCTACATCGCCAAAGCCGTGAAGACTGTAGACGACATTCTCGAGGATGATGAGCTTGATTGGTTCCATGAGCATCCACAATTCAAACACTTCTTCCACATGGGTGAGAAGACAAGCTCAAAATGGATGGGACTGTGGATGATTCTTGTTAGGGTCACGGCTGTGGATAAGAAGATGGAGCTATGGTTTATTGTCAACGGCGTTCCAATCCGCTATTCCATTAGGGAGCATGCACTCATTTCGGGGTTGTTCTGTCACTCCTATCCAAACCAATACGAATCCCTTGGTGGTGACTCAGGTTTTATTGCTAAGTACTTTGGTGAAGAGAAGGTTACACATGAAAAAGTTGTGAATCAATTCCTAGCTATGAAAACCAAAAAAAAATTCGGCAAGAGAAAGTATGGCAAGGATCGTTTGAAGATGGTTGTCTTGTACTTCTTGTCATCTGTGATCATTGGGAAGAAGAAGACAGACAAAGGAGCTACTTCCGTTGAAAGTTTCTTCCTCAGAGCCATTGATGATCTCGAGATGTGCAAGACTTTTCCGTGGGGGCGTTTGTCATTCGAGGAGAACGTCAAAGACATATTGCACTTCATTGACCATACCGGAGGAGTGGCACCCACTTCATGGGTATTTCCTGGATGCATTGTTCCTCTGGAGGTCCTTGCTTTTGAGGCTATCCCAGTTCTGAAGAACCATTTCTGAGAAAGGGTTCGGGGTGCGTGCGAGGATTGCCCGCGAATGTGCAAGATGAGGTGTAAAACCAAGGGGTCAACGTTTTTCCGTATCTCAGAGATAAATAAAAAGCTTGGAACTACCAAGGTTAGTATCTCATATCGTACTACTAATCCTAGTATCTCATATCATACTTTGAGGTTGATATTAAATTGTTTCTTCTTATATTTCCAGGATATTCAAAGCATCTTGGAGCCATCTCCCATGGAAATGACGCTTCTAGACAATACCATGGACGCTGATTCTGGTTGGAATGATGTTCATGACCCAATAGTCGATGGTTGTAACAGGCTGCTCAAAAAGAAGAAGACAATCTGGTTTGAAGAACTTTTCAACCAAGATGTGTCTGGTCGTGCGTCTCAGGCAGATGCTCAAGAGCAACCTTGTGCTATTCATGAGGCGTCTGAGGGTGATCGGGAAGGGGCTCCTACTCCTACTGTTTTAAGTCTTGCAGATGTGGAGGAATTAATCAAGAAGAGAAATGAGGAAACAGAGTTTCGATTGAAGATGTATTACGACGCTCAGTTCAAGGAGTTGACTGAAACGTATAACCGTAGATTAACCGATATGGAATCGGTTGTGAATACACTAAGAGCGGGTGTTAAGGAGTCATTGCCAAGAGAGCCTGAGGCTACTGCCGATGATGGTGTTTTTGACGGAAACGTTTGTGAGCCAAGTGTTGTTAAAGTGCAAGAGGAAAGAAAGGGAAGAAAGAATGCTAAGAAAAGCAGTAAGAAGGGAGAAAAAGAGCGAGAGAAGGAAGAAGAGAAGGGAGAAAAAGAACAAGAGAAGGAAGAAGGAACCGTGGAAGATAAGGGGGAAACAGAGCTCTCAAAGGACGTAGACGTAACAAAGGCCGAGAAGGACGAGGACAGAAAAGGTAAGAAGAGAGTTGTTGTACCCGTTGAGAACGTTCCAACAAAAAAGATAAAGATTAGGAGTCCCGTGATGACTAGGGGGAAGAAAATGGAGAACCAAGTTGCTGAGGGAACCACCAAACCGTGATCTTCTCTGTTTGGTTTTGAATTATCTATGTTTTAGTACTTTTTGGTTTGAATTATCTATGTTTTAGTACTTTTGGTTTGAATTATCTATATTATCTAGTATGTTTGACAAAGTAGTTTTACCTAGTTATGTCTAGTTTTACCAAGTTATGCCTAGTTTAACCAATTTATGCCTAGTTTTACCAAGTTTGACACCAAAATTTTCAAAGTAGTTTTACCTAGTTATGCCAAGTTATCCCGAAAACAGTCATTCAAACTTAAACACCAGCAATAAGAATTCAACATAGAAAATCCCATAGAAACAAACACAGAATTCAAACATAGATATCCAGACATAGTAGATCTTAAACCACATCAGCTTTGCATCCCTTCGATTGTCTCCTTTAACTTGACAATTTCTCTTCGGTTGTGGAAAATCTCCACATTCATGCCTGCGATTTTGTCGTCTTGCTGTTGAATCCTGTACAGCAACTTCTCAAACTCTTGTTCGACACCATGCAACCATGGTTGACGAATATGGAGTCCATCGGCCTACAAAAAAATCAAAAAATTCAGAGTTACACCAAAAAATGTTCTAGCTTGTCTTTCACATTTGTCTAAGTGGCACAATAAGATTATTAAGTGATAATAGAAAAAGTCCATTTACCCTCCATTTTCACAAGTAAAGAAGGTACGGCCCGGTGTAGTATCCACAGGCGTAACCTTATCGACCTCGCGTACGATATCGCCACCACATGGACATTCCTTTGGGATGCCGTATTCCAAGTAGGTCACTGCGTCAAGCCGATCGGAGTATTCCTTGTTCCTCCTTTCCTCTTCATAGGGATGGAGCATGAAATTCTCTGAACTCATTTGAGAGAGAAGAGAGAAGAGAGAAGAGAGAAGAGAGAAGAGAGATGGAGATTCGGGTTAGAGAGAGAGGGAGAAGAACGAAAAATGAGAGAAAAATAGAAAAATAGATAGATAAGGATTTTCCCAAAAAAGGGGGGGAAATTTTAATTTTTGGAATTTGGGGGCGGGAGTTTCAAATTTTTTAGGCGGGAATCAAAGTTTTACCAAGTTTTCAGTTTTACCAAAAACTGTCAAGTTTTACTTCTGCCAAAATTCAGTTTTAATGGTTATACTCTATCTTTAATAATAAAAAATTGGTTATACTCAAGATCTATGGATAATTATATGCATTACAAATTAATTCATTCAATTATATTTGAAAATACATATATTATCTGACCTTTTGAAGATTAAGATGATTCACATAGATAAACAACTCATAAATGTACATGATATTTGCTTACTACCCTAACAAGTCTGCAATATTTACCTTAAATTCTAAAAGCGTTTATTTTGTTTTAGCAAGAGATATGCTATATAAATTTATCGTTATATTTAACATTATTATAAAAACTAAATTTCACAAACAATTATAGTTCTACAAATCTTGGTTTTACCAAGTTTTCCAAAGTTACACAACAAATGATAACATATGTAAATTGAAGAAATAAAAATACAACTAAATTCCTTCTTGGCTCACATCAGCATGACTCTCATTACTGCAATTAAATAAGCTCTCTAAATTCTTTCTTGCCTTTCTCTTGCTCCTTCTCCGTCCGTGCTCCCCAACTGACGGATATCTTGTTTCTTGCACTCTTCCCTTTCTTTTCACATAGTTTGGAGGAAAAGCGTACAACTGTTCTATCTCTTCCGGAATAATCCACTCAGACATATGCGAAACTGGAAAAATTGTCCTCGTATAAGCCAATGCCCATAATTCTATCATGTAGTAACGCGAGCACAGACCATACAAATCCTTCAATTCCGTTGGCCTAATGTCTTGCTTCAAGAATTTAGTGGTAGCAGATATTGCGTGTACACATGGGTACCTGTCAATATCAAAGTATCTGCAGCTGCATTTGTTATGTCTCAAATCCACCACATAAGTAATGCCGTCATCTCCAACAACACCGTATTGAAGCTCGAATGCATTAAGCTCAAATGTCGTGAGTTTGGCTGCTTTCACAATTCTAGCGTGCAACACAAGTTCCACTTCCGGCACCAATTTTCGCGCGCTCGATCCAGAAACAGAATCTTTCCTATGACTGTTAAACCACTCTGCAAATTTTCCAATAAGAGCATCGATCATAGGCAGTAGATGATACCTTCTGGCCTTCTTAAAAACTGCATTCATAGACTCCACACAATTAGATGTGTCTATGTTGTACCTTGCACCGGGAGAATAACACCTTGCCCATTTCTTCTCTTCTACGCTTTTGTCAAGATATTGAGCTGCTTGAGGATATCTGTTCCTAAAATTGCCATATTGTCTTAGGAAATCAGCCTCGGAGTATATCCGAGCAATTTCCCTAAATTTTTTTCCAACTTCTTCTTTGTTCTCGTAGGAAACTGCTCCTCTCACATTCTGGGACAGGTGGTAGATGCAATAACCATGATCCGAGAGAGGGTACACTAGACCTATTGCCTTGATGAGACTTGCATTTATGTCGCTAATAAAAACTAACTCACGACTATCCGGTATTACGGTTTTCAGCGTATTGAAGAACCACATCCAACTTTCTTCCTTTTCACCATCAACTAGAGCAAAAGCAATGGGATAGTGGTGATTATTCAGATCCTGCGCTGTGGCGAATATTAAACAACCTCCATATACATTCTTAATGAAAGTTGCGTCAACGATGAGCACTTTCCTCATGGCTACAAACCCTTCGATGGAAGCTCCCAAAGCCACAAATAGATACCTGAACCTTCTTTGTTCATCCAACACCAAATCGGTTTTTGTTCCAGGATTCACCTTCTCCAACATATGCAAATAAGAAGGCAACATCTTGAAACCATCAACTGGACTACCACGGATATCAGAAACAACAAGGTTTTTCCCTCTAAAATCCGTAGAATACGACACTTCCACACCGGCTCTTCTTTGGACAAGCTGCACAATAGTTTTAGGACATGGAGTATCGAAGTTACCGGGATAGTCTTCGTTTAGGACGCTTGCAACTAACCGTGGTGTACCTTTTTTCTTGTTGCTTATACCACTAGTACTTGTCCGAGAGCATGAATGCATATTCGTGTATGTTCTAACTGAGAACATGGTTGAATTCTTAATCTTTACAGCTCTCAACTGCCATTTACAACCTTGCTTCGCTTCACGGTATTTCACCACGTATCGACTCTTATCTGAATTGCCTATTAAGATCCCATAACAGTTCAGATTTGCGGTTTTATCAACCAAATACTGCACATCTTCTTTACATTTAAATTCTTGACCTATTTCAAAACCCAAGCCATCTTCCCATTCATCTAAACGCCTTGTATCTTCCACAACCAATGGAAGCTCAACTGATTCAACCATATCCAAATCATGCATATTATCATGTTGTACAATATCACCATCGCCAATAGCAACATTCTCCAATGGCTCAATCGGCTCAGTTGGTTCAATAGGCTCAATAGGTTGTTCTGTTGATTCCTCGCCAGTAACATGAGTAGCATCACCAGCATTGATTACCCCAATATTATCCCGGGCACTAGAAATAAGCTCACCATAACTCCCACCATCTCGTTTCCTCCTCTCTACTCTTGAAAGTTGCTCGGTAATCGGAAATATTTCCAAATCTCTGACAACCTCTACATGCAAAACACTTCTTCGTTGCTCTTTATCCAAAGAGGTTAGATACACGTAAACATCCTCGTCATCAAAAATATACGACTGCCTTTGAGGTTTCACTACCAATGGAATATAACTCAAATTCAGCCTCTTTGTAGAATCATCTATTGAAATCTTTCTGCGTATCCTATCCACTAGCAACGAATATGTTATCTCCTCCATAGATGATGTCTTAAACGATATACCATACAACCGAGCTTCTCTAGGAATTCATTCATAGTCATCTCCGATCTTTGAATAATGTCCTTCATAATCAAAATGTATGTTTATGAAAGGAGAACCCATCCTCTTCTGAAAATGACATAAAAATATGCATTAGCACTCAAATTTCAATAGTAATACCACAGTAGTTTTACCAAGTTCTACCAGTTCTGCCATAGTAGTTTTACCAAGTTTTACCAAGTTTTACTAAGATGTACAAAGTTTTACCAGTTCAACCACAATAGTTTTACAAAGTTGTACCGATTTTTACTAATCTATTATTACCAAGTTTTACTAAGTTGAGCAACTTTATCAGACCCAAAATATCTCCAAATTGCCAATACAACAATAGGATGCAGTACGATTAAACCACAAATTTCGATTAATTATCGATTAAGTTGTCTAATTCACCAAAAAAACACGGCTACAAACACAATGTTCTTAATCCAGAAATTAAAATCGACCTTCAATAGAGCTCAAGCAAAAAAGAGAAAAATAGAGAAACAAACGACAAGAAAAGGGAGAGACTTACCTAGGATGATCAGAATCCCGAATAGAAGTTGTTGGGATGGTAGAATTGGGATAGATTTGAGGAAATCGAATTCAAAATAGCTGTAAAAATCGACCAAATCGAACAGGAGAGAGAGAGCGTGACCGAGCGTGGTGGGAGCGTGGTCGAGATGGAAGAGGAGAGCGAAGCTCTCCTCTAATTGGTTGATTATTTGGTTTATTTTAGATTTTTTTAATTGATTCATTAAGGGTAGAATGGGGATAACATTAAAAGAGAGGAGTACGGGAGTATGGTAGATTAGGCAAGAGTATGTGGGAAATTGACTTTGAGTCAAGGAGCTTTTGAGAATTTGACCCAACCAAACTTCCTGATAGTAAAAAAAAAAAATCATAACATTGGCACTATCAAGGCGACCATGAATCCGAGGTGGTCCTATCCCGTACAAATTATCTGGTTTTATATCATATGTAAGTAATTTTTAAAATTGGTTATACCTAAAACTATTTTTTTAACTAAATATTTTTTTTGTAATTTTTATACACGGATTACTATTACCATGTCTGTTACTATTAGTAAATAATTTTTTTTATTAAATAATTTTTGCAAGAAAAAAAATTATATTAAATAATTGGTAAATATCAGCATTAATTAGAATAAAAAATTATAGATAAATATACAAAGTTAATTTTTGGATTTTTAGTTTAATATTGTATTTTTTTTTGTTCTGGACGAAGTGCTTATTAGACGCAAAAAAGCGACTCAAAAAGTTTCCAACTTTAAGTCGAATATCGTATTTATTTAGATTCTTCACAGAGAACTATAATAACTCCATGATCAAAGCCTCAAAGATATATACCAAAATCGTGATTTTGATAAATAACATGTGAAAGATCATAAATAACACTGTTATTTCATAATATTCTATTTTTATATCATGTGCATATAATTTTTTAGAATTGGTTATATCTAAATTTTTTTTTTTTTACTAAATAGTATTGTTTTGGTAATTCATATCTTACCACATGTGTTACTGGGAAGTGTTATATTTAATCAGAATAAAAATGTAAAGAGAAATGTTCAAAGTTAAATTTTCTATATTTTGTATTAAATTTCAAAATAAATAAAATTTATAAACAAAATCTCAACGGATTTAAATAGACATATGTTACTTATGATGGGTTTAAATGGATGGGTCTAAATAGGTTTTAAATATAAACGGGTATAAATGGTATGTGTCTACCTATTTTAACATTTCTATATAAACTCAAATAAAATCCACAAACTAAATAATTTAGTGTGTAGATGCGGAAAATAAATAAAATCTCTCTATTCAGAAAACATAAATGATTAAAATAAATAATATTATAAAACCAATATAGAAAACAAAAAACAAAAAAAAAATTTATCAAACTTATACTCCACGTTGAGTAGGATCAAAATTTAGTTATTAAATTGTTTTAAAAATATTATGAGATTCTCACAATAATATTTTTCCAAATATATTACTTAAACAGTAGAGTAGATTATAATACAATTTATTTTCAATCTTTATTCATTAATACCTTATTTTGTGAGATATTGTAAATATATTTTTACCTTTAACAAGAGTTGAAATTTACAAAAAAAAAAAATGAGTGGCATATTTTGTATTTATTTGAAAAATTAATGACATTTTCTATTTTGTATTTATTGTTATGAATTATTATTTAGATGAGATGTGTATAATTATGTATGTATTTTGATATATGTTATTTAATATAATATTTTGTTTGCAAGTGGAGAGAGAAAGCAAAACGGCAGCATGTTTTACCAATCAAGTAGAATTTAAAGCGTTTGAGAACGCGAGATTGTTTATCAAAACGCAAACGTTGTCAATTCTCTTTTTTTTTTCTTGCAAAAAGCTTCGCACTTTCAAGTGTGACACCACCAAAAAAATCTACAGTCCTGTTTCTCTCTCCGCCGCCATGGAAAGAGAAAGAGCTAAGCTTGCAAATGAAAGCAGAGTCGTCGAAACCAGCGACGCGATCGTGGAATCTCTGCGTCACTTAGGGTTACACGACCGGAGAACAAACTCAGATCTGCTTCCGATTGATCTGCTTATGGAGATACTCAAACGATTACCGGTCAAAACCCTAGCGAGGTTCCTCTGCGTGTCGAAGCTTTGGGCATCCATCATCCGCCGCCGGGATTTCATGAAATTGTTCCTCACTTCCATTCGACCCGAACGTCTCTTCTTCAGCTTCAGAGTTGACAATAATTGCTTCTTCTTCTTCTCGTCTCTTCAAACCCAAAAGCCAGGTGAAGCCTCTTTAGCTACTTACCATATGACATATCCTGCATATGAGTACACAATCAATTATTCCTCGGTTCATGGTTTGGTTTGCTATGGAAATACTTCTGCTTCGGGACTTGTGGTGTACAATCCCACCACCAGAAGATCCATCACATTGCCTGAATTCGAACCCGACAGTTTTGTCATAAAACACTTCTTGGGTTATGATCCCATCGATGGAGTTTACAAAGTGTTGTGTCTAACCGGACCAAGGCTTGTTTACCAGATGGCAGAACCAAAGTTTGTTTCACAGGTTTTGACATTGGGAAATGAAAATTCATGGAAGACGATTGAAGTTAGTCGCTCTCACTTTCCTCTCATGAACCATATATGTATCGATGGTGTTTTATATTATGAAGCTTTTGACACAGTGTGTCAAGAAACTGCAGTCATTAGCTTTGATGTTAGGTCTGAAAGTTTTGATCTTATCAAAAGACCTGGCGATGACAATGCACTTTCTATTCTTCACAGTTATTCGACCTTGATAAGGTACGAAGGGAAGCTAGCTATCATATCCAAGGAAATTTCAGCTAATGGTAGTATTGTTTTATGGGTTTTAGAGGATGCACTGAAACATGAATGGTTGAAGAAGACTTTTGTTTTGCCTAGTTCGTGGACAAGTTTAGCTCAGGGTACAAGCACATCATCACATGAGTTTCATCGTTTCTTTAACGTCACTGATGCGGGTGAGCTTATATTGGCACCGGTTTTTCTGCTTGTTCCACCATTTTATGTTATCTACTATGATCCGAAAAGAAAAAGTGTGAGAAAAGTTGAGATAGAAGGTGCCACAGAGCATAAGTTACTAAATACACTACAAGCATGTTTGCCAACCTATCTCTTCTCTAGTCAGGTTGAGAGTCTCATGTTTCTGTAGGAATCAAGTAGATCACAAGATGATGGTCTCGTTGTCATCTTCAATGTCAATTATGAAATTCCCGCCTCCTTCCTGCTCATCTCTGTTGAAATGTGACCTAACCTGTCTTTTGTTCTTCCGTTGTGGTTACTGAAGCGGTTTCATGTCCTTCTTGTCTTTGTTATCGACTGTTTGTTTAGGTTAATTATCTTCGTTTTATCTTTGCTTGTTAAGAGCTTCACCTGCTTCACCTTCACGTGAAGCTTAATGGTTCACGATTGAATTACTTTTGAAACACTAAAGCATTTGGCATGTAATTAGCTCGGTTTGGGAGTGGATTTAAAAACTTCATAATCTTTCTTTTTTTCCTTGTCGTCAACTTCATAATTGGTAAATACAATTTTTGCATTTGTGGTGTCTAGAAATTTAAAGTTAAAATTACAAAGGAAAAAATAATAATAAAAAGCTCTTTAGGGAGATATCCTTCAAATTTGTTAATATAGATAAATTTCAAAAAAATTAGAACTATAAAAATGCAGAGCCTTTTAATATAAATTTAAAGATATAGTATATATATATATATATATATATAAACATGTACCCAAAAAAAAAAAAACTTTTATCACTTTTTAATAGGGGTAGACAAAAAACCGAACCGAATCGACCCAATCAAAATTAAATCAACCTAAATCAAATCATATTGTGTATGTAATCTATCTGGTTGACGATTTATTCAATGGGAGTGGTTCGGTTTAGTTTGGTTTAAAACCAAATTCAACCGATAAATCAATATGTTTATTTTGTTTATTAATAAATGATATAAGAAAATATAAATATATTATGAGAATTTTTCAGTTTTCATTTTTTCTTCTAGTTTCTTAATATGATATAAGTAATTCAATTATATATATTCTTTATATAGTTATTAAGGACTCGGCTAAAAAAGTAAACTTAAAAACTTTCATCTAAAATTAGTTGGATTTTTTATGTTCTTTTATTTAAATTAAGTTGGTAGCTTGGTTTTAGTGAATGGATTTTTTAGCTGGAACATATTTTACATGAGGAGACAATTTTATGTTTTGTTTTTCTTATTTTTATTTTTATAAGTTAATTATTTTTGAACCGAATTAAAACAAAATCACTTATAATCGAACCGAACTAAATTCAAACCGAACACAAGTCAAACCAAACTTAGTTTGACTGAGTTTGGCTAGAGTTTTATTAAACTCAAATTAGGTAAACCGAATCTGAACTCATAATTAAACCAAAGTGTCCATCCCTAAATTGTAACTCTACAACATATCTTAAAGTATCTTTACTCGAAACGTTTTGCAAATATTTCTAAGAAAATTAAAAATGGCTCTAAAGATTTGAGATTGAGAAAGTTCAAAAAAAAAAATTGAGATTGATTACCAGATCTGATTGTTATGGAAAACTAGGATTGATTGATAAATGAATCACCTAACAATTCCCTTTTGAATGTTTGCTAGACTTTAATCTTCAAACTACATTGTTTCACTAAAAAAAACTTTATGGATGGACTGGCGAATTTTTTAATAAAAAAAGAAAGCTTAGAACAAAATTAAAATTACTATAAAGTTTTTTTTTCTAAAGATTTTATTTTTGAAAAAGGTTAATAAAAGATATTTTAGGAATGCGGATCTTCTTGATCCCATACGATCATATTCAGCATCCTATGGTTGGCGGAGCATTACATCAACTAGGTCTCTGGTTAAGAAATGACTTATCAAGAGGGTGGGAACAGGGAAGTCTATTTCAATATGGAATGACCCGTGGATACCATCCTATCGCCTGAGACCAACAACTCAAAAAACAGATTCTTATCATACATTGGTGATTGTTGATCAGCTGATTGATAATCAGTACAAGATGTGGAATATATAGTTAATGGAGACAATTATAGTACCAGAGAATGTGGCTTTGATCCTGAATATCTCCTTTAGTCGAGCTCAGAGATCTGATTCGTTGGGATGGTTTCCTACGAAATCAGGAAGATACACGGTGAAATCGGGGTATCATTTGGAGAGAGAATCCAATAACAATGGTGGAGCTATCACTATACTGGGACCAAGTATGAAGAAGCTTCAAGCTTACTCATGAAAAGTCAAATGTCCACATAAGATAAGGCATTTTATATGGCAAGCATTATCAGGTTGTTTAGCAGTGGCAAAGAATTTGAAGGGAAGAGCGATAAAATATAACACTCGCTGTGCTCGATGTGGGGCAGAAGAAGAATCAATAAACCACGTCTTATTTGAATGCCCACCAGCAATACAAACTTGGGCATTGTCTCAAATACCGACAAACCCGGAGGTTTTTCCAACGGTGTCTATCTATACGAATATGGATTATCTGTTTTGGAGATTACCCTCGGATAAGGAGATGAATATATATCCCTGGTTAATATGGTATATTTGGAAGAGTAGGAATGATATGATCTACAGTCATATAGTCTGGAATCCTTAGGAAACCTTGAGATTGGCAGAAACAGAATTTATTACATGGGGAGATCACTACAAGAAAAACTGTTTTTAGCTACGGATTAGCTACGGATTTTGCCGTAGCTAAATTTTTCCACTACGGATTAGCTACGAATTCAAATCGTAGCAAGGTCGTAGATATCCGTAGCTATTTAGCTACGGATTTGGGTCGTAGCTATCTGTAGCTACATAACTACGGATAGCTACGAATAAGTTGTAGCAAACAATAGCTACGATTAGCTACGTCAGTTTTCGTAGCGAATTTAGCTACGAAAAAATTTGTAGCTAATCGCAGCTATATATATTGCATAGTACGGATAGCTACGAATATATCCGTAGCTATGCAAATCCTAAACCCTAAACAAACCCTATAACTTTAGAAATATAAGTATAATTATTATAACATATCCAAAACTAAGTTTTAACACTTATAAAAATAAAAATATTTTAAATCTATTATTTTCAAACATTAAGTTAAAACCCTAATCACAACACTTAAAAACTCTATACCCTAAAACATAATTATACTTTAAAACTTACTCTTAATACATCAAAAACTATTAAATTAAAATCTAAATTTAATTATATATACATACAACATTTAAACATTTACATATATAGTTTACATATAACAAATTAAACTCTAAACTTTAAACCCTAAACAAATTAACCTTATAACTCTAAAGTATAAATAAAATTTCTAATTAACAAAATTCCAATTACTATAACATATCCAAACATAAACCTAAGATTCAACACATACAAAAAATATATTCAAAACTATTATTTTCAAACATTAACTTATAACAATAAACACAACCCTTCAAACCATATACCTTAAACCATAATCATTATCTAAACCTTATCCTTAATCATAAAATATAAAATCTAAATGTAACATTTAATTATATATACATACAACTAATACTTAAACCATTTAAATATATACTTTACATAAAATTAATTTAAAACTATTTTAAACAATAATAAATTAAAAATTACTTAAAAGCCATTAGTTATATATAAATGAAACTAATTATAAATATACTTTATATATAAGTAGTCAAAAGTATTTTATTATGATTTTTTTTTAAAATATATCCATTTAAAATATAGCCATTAATTATATATAACTCAAAATATTTTTGAAATATAGCCATTAAATATATATGAAGTAATTATTATATATTTTATAACAAAAATTAATACTTTAAAAAGTTTAGATTTTTTATCTGTACATTTTTCAGTTTAAACATTTTAAAAAAAGAAATTTCAGTCATATTTATTATTTTAAAATAATTTTCACTTATTATATATAAATAAATCCAGAAATTAGTTCTATTGGTTGAAACAACCATCACATGGATCACAATCTCCAAATCCTAGCCGTTGGTTAAAAGAAATTAATGGCTCAGATTGGATTAAATCTATCACACAGATTACATATCTCAGCCATTAGATCCTTTTTCACATCAAATATCAGCCGTTAGATTTACTCACTCTTAACCTAATTTTCCCCTTCTCTCACCCTATCTCATCTAAGTTCTACTTTATGTCTTAACTTTGTTTTTTGGTATCAAAAAATACAGAGAGTCACGAAGCTTGATTGAAGACAATAGAACACAAATGAGTCATGGGGAATCTGAGAAGCCGCCGCCGACACGCAGTTCCGGTGAAGGATAACGACGAATCCCCTCCTGAAGAAGATTCGACGAAGCTCTCCTGAAGAAGATCCGTCGACGGCACTCAGTGAAGACGAAGACGAACGCGAGGAGGAATCCCGAGACCAGATCTCGACAGCTGGATGAAGACGAGGCGGAATCGCGAGACCAGATCCCCTCCTCCACCGCCGGACGAAGACAAATGCGAAGCAACTGTGTTCCGGTCAGATCTTCACCGCACACCACCAAACCAGCAGACCAGACGAAGGTGATGGGAGAAGAGACACGAAGGTGGAGGAGACGTCGACATTTAGATCCAATTAGGAGATCTGGTGAAGGCTCTCCGGCGAAGGCTCTCCGGTGATTAGCAGACGGAGGAGCCGCAGCTCCATCGACGACGAGGCTTCATTGACGGCTCTTCTATTTCTTTTTTTTGTTTTTTTAATAAAATTAATTACTAAATGTAAATAAATTTTATTATAAATAATAATTTAAATAATATTATTTTGCGTTTTTAATATATATATATTTTTTAAAAATGGTAAATAATATCTACGACAATAATTGTAGTTATTCGTAGTTAATCGTAGATACATAGCTACGACTTCCTTTGTAGCTATTCGCAGCTACGGCTGCGAACGTATTCGTAGCAATTCGTAGATATATAGCTACGACTTCCTTCGTAGCTATTCCTAGCGACTGTAGCTACGCCGTGTCTTCGTAGCGACTGTAGCTACGCCGTGTCTTCGTAGCTACGGAACTGTTCATAGCTATTCCGCAGCAAGCTTGATGCGTATAGCTACGGATTCTCATTTGTTACGAGCGTTTAGGCGGGGATAGCGTTCGTAGCTATCCGTAGCTAATGAGAATTTTGCTACAGATTTTGGGCCATAGCTACGAAATAATCCGTAGCTATGACCCAGTTTTCTTGTAGTGGATGCGCAGTTAAATGAGGTAAAAGAACCAATACCAGGACCAACGAGAGGAGAAAATTCTGAAATAGATTTGATACTTAATGGTCAATGGTGTTTTGTGGATGGATCTTGGAAAGAGGGTGATCAGTTTTCAGGTCAAGGATGGTATAGTGGTTATGAGAGAGATGTGAATGTTTTGATGGAGGCAATGAATATCAGAGCCAGTTTATCTCCATTACATGTAGAATTTGAAGCACTAGTTTGGGCTATGGAATGCATGAAGTATCATGAAATATCAACACATCACATTTGCAACAGACTGTTCAGAATTGGTGAAGATAGTGTCGGAACCAGAAGAATGGCCAGCTTTCTCGATTCACTTAGAGGAGTTTCAAACAAGAAAGGAGTACTTTACAACGTTTGAACTCATCCATATACTGCGCACAAGAAACATGATGGCAGATAGACTAATACGAGGTGCCCATCTAAGACCGTCATATTCAATCCACGTTGGACCGGAGCCACCAAAATCGATTAGTGAAAATTAGGTTCTTTAGATTATCTTGTTGACAAAAAAAAAAAACTCATTCTCTACACAATTCGTATAACTTCAATTGCCGCAAATATTCGGAAACTCAATAACATCTTCCTGCTTATATATATATTCATCTAATTTTTTCTCCTCCACCAATTAAATTTGAATATTTTTAAAAAGAAACTGGACGATTGACCACAACTGGTTGGTTCTTGTCTTTATCTAATGAGTTGACCCGTCAAAAATTTATGGTCAAGAACGTGCTTATGCCATTTCCAATTGACTCGTATATTTAGATTTTACATTACACACCTACTCACTTTTAACAATTGGATTTTCTTGAGAACTCAGTAGTGAATCATGTATGACGTTAGCTTATCAATTTTTAATATTATTTCTTATAAATATTGGAGATAATATATCGTTTTAAATTGATATTAGTAGTTGATAAAAAAAAATTGATATTAGTAATACAAGGACAACGAAAAACTAGTCATTCTCTTTTTCGGTCTCTTCTTTCCTCTATCTTCTCTTTAGAGCACACCTCAAAAAATTTCGAGTTTTCTCTCCGGCCGTCGGTATAGGCTACCGCAGCTATATCGGCGGTCCGGTTGTATTATATTTTTTTTGTTGTTTTGTTTTTACTCCGGTTAATATCGGAGAATAAATTCTGGCTCTTTGTGGCCGTTTTTGTTTCCTGACTGTTGTCGGATGTTTCTCTCCGAATTTGTTATGTCCGGTTCAAAACCGATCTACTTCATGGCGCTTTACCACCGTCTCGCTGATGACTGTTCTTGCTCTTACCTTAATCCCGTGCAATTTGAGGTCGGAAGGTGCAAAACCCGATCGAGTTGAACGGATCGACCGGATCTAATCTCTGTTACCGATTTTCCTTTGTTGGGAATCGTTAGATACGAGGCGCTTCATAGCGGAGATCTAAGCGGAAGATTAAGAGGTTCTTAACTTGCAAACGGCGTTTATAACGGTGTTTATGGTGATTTGGATTGGCAGGAAAAGGCGGATATGCAGTTCTGGCATTTTTGGAACCAGACTCGGTTGATCGGTGATTTGCATGATGGGTTTCACTTGTTCGTGACGCGTGGCAGCCTTATCACTTCGTGTCTCTTCACGAACTTAGTCGATTTCCTTTAGGCCTCATGTGGCCCATTAGCTCTGTTTTTAAATTTATTTTGCAAATCTGTATTTCCTGGATTAGTCCATTGGGTTTTTTATTGAAAAATCATTTGCCGCCAAAAAAAAAAGTAATACAAGGACACACACTCCTTATACAGTCAGCCAATCACAATTTCCAGAATTCAGTCAAACCGAGTTCCATCAATTGATATATGAGGATATTTGATATCAACGGGCCAGGTCAACGATGAACTCAACGGAAATAATAATTTCAAAAAAAAAGAAAATCTCACAATATTTTCTCATTACAAATAAATTTTAAGTTGTTGAATAATCACTTGTATGTGAGTTCGTTTTTTGTTTTAGTTTGAAAATTTTTAGTTTAATATAATTCAGTTACAATGTAAATGACTTTGATTTTTGGGCTAGTTTCAAGAATATACATCAAATCTTGGTCAAATACAAAAGTAGACCACAAATTGTGGTTTTTCTATTTTTGCCATTTATTTTCAATATTGATTTCGTATATGACAGTTATTTACGAATCAGGCTTCTCAGAGAAGTCGAGAAGTCTACTAATAATTTTGGGATATGTCAAATGACTTAGACCATCTCCAATGTAAAACACTATATTTTACACTAAAATAGAGTGACACTAAAATAGAGTTGGATTTATCTCCAATGTAGAACTCTATTTTTCACTCTAAAAATGGAATATTCTAAGTATATTCTATTTTTTATTTACTATTAATACTTTTTATTTATAAAGTTTACAATTCAACCCACTTATTTTATTCTTTGCAAAATTTTCTAGAATTAAAATATTACAACTTATACATTATAAAATTATTTAAATTAAATATTTATTAAATAAAACAACATTACATAATATAAAACAATGAAACATAATAGATTTTGGTTTAAATATCACCATTATTATATTTTTCCCACAAATGATCGATTAACGCATTTCGAAGTGAAAAATGAGCTTCTCTATCTTTGATTTCTCTAAATCGACCAAGAAACTCTTGGAACTAGTTATTATCATCTTCTTCTGCTACTTGAACTTGTGGAGGTGGAGCTTCTCTTCCAACTTCAATTGGTGCATCGAGATCACACTCATCCTCGATTATCATATTATATAATATTATACCTTAGATCGTGTTTGGAACATTATTAAAAACTTTGAAAAGTTTAAACGTGGTGTTTCCCCTGCGAAACGCATATCAAGACCATGTGGTAACGAGTACACATCTTTAGAGTCTGAAAATCATATTCTTGATTCTCCTACGCAAACATCTCCAGGCTAGTCTTCATTTACTCAAAACTTAGATGTCAACGATAAGACTATTTGAGGGTCATCGTCTCCGCGACCAAGTGGAATTAAAAAATCCAAAATGAAAAGAAAACTTGATGATCAAACAACCGCGATTATCGATACCTTAGAAGAAGGAAATAGGAAATTTTTGGAGCAACTAAAGAATACAAGTGCTCAAAAACAACAGCATTTGGATATTCAAAATAAGAATTATGCTTTGAAAGAGTTAAAGGAGGATGAGTGTGGGGGGACTTGAAGTTCTGGGCGGTTGAAGAAGGTAAAAATCGCCACCGTTTAGTTTTCTTTCAATTTTCCGATCTGGGTCGCGATAGTCGACTTCGTTGAGCAATCTAGAAGTCTATTATTCAACATTTGGTCTAGTATTGCAATTGACTTTTTTGAAAATTTTCGATAGAGACTTCTTTTCTAGTATCGGGAAGTCTACGACTTTTCGTAGAAGTCACCATTCAATTTGGGGTCTAGTTTTGCATTTGACTTAGTGAAAGTATTTTCGTGAAGTTTGACTTAGTCAAAATGGGTCCAGTTTTGTATTTGACCAATCTTTGACTTTGGAGGTAGACTTCCTCACGAAGTCTACTATAGTTTAGTTATGGGTTGACCGCTCGTTGGAGAGTTGACCAGTGTAGTAGACTTCGTTACTCCCTCCCCGAAGTCTACAATTAGTTTTGAATTTTTATTTTGATCAACTCCAAAACTAGATCCTAGTAGATTTTTGAGGGAAGTCTAACCGAGTCGACCTTGCATAGAAGTCTACTTTTTGATTTTTCAATTGCAAAACTAGACCTTTTTGGAGTAGACTTTCCAGGTAGACTGCCCACAAAGTCTACTTGATCCGACGAAGTCTACCCCTAAAAAGTCAAATTTTGGTCAAATACAAAACTAGACCCCTCAATTTTTCATAGGTAACATTTGACTGTGTTTTGATTATTTAAAAAGTGGTTTTATAAAATATTTTTTATAAATTTTATAATTTAAATTTAAGATGTATGGAAAAATACAGATTTCTTAAAGGTTAATACGGTAGTTTAAACTTTTATTTTATTGTTTAGTCGCGGAGGTGCTCAAGATAATTTTCTACCACCAAAGATCCTCTTTTGCATTTAAAAAATATCTACTTTAATTTTAAAAACCAAATAATGGTCTAAAAAGAGCAATTTCCCCTTAATTTTTTATTTTTATTTTTAGTAGAATATTAGATTCTTAGATCAAATGTAAACACAGCCTAAAATACTATTAAGTTCAGGAAAAAGTGGTTTAGGTTTTGGTTTTGGTTTTGTCAACCATATTAACTGAGTTATTTCTTCGGATGACATGATGTATAGTAAGTAGGGCACTCCTCTTCTCGGAGGTTCAAAGCGAATGAGTCAACGTGACTATGTCCAACATGGGAGACCAACCTTTTTTTTTGTCGAGGAGACCAACTACTATATGGACTATATGTGTATTTATTTATGAATAGTAGAAATTTTAGAACGTAAAACTACCGTTTGTTTATACAGTGGAACTCTACAAATTTACTATTGATAAATTAATAATTACGATAATTAATAAAAAATCGATCTCGAATTAGACCAATTTAAAATATAACACAATTCGGTAAGATAATAAAATAATAATTTTCTTTTTTGAAATTTTATGTAAATATAAGATCTCATAAATTTCATAAATTAATGAATATCATATAAAAAATTATGCAAATATGAATTATTTAACTAAGATAATCTACATTGTAAACCTTCTAAATAAATTGCCAATTTGGAAGAAGAAAATTGGAAGATAACAAACCAAAATGAAAAGGAGGAAGAACCGGAGACTGATGATAATCTGGGAGTCACTTCTGACCTCATATGGACACTCAAACTCTGATATGTCAAATCGATGCTTCTTGGATCTATCATGGACCTATCAGTGGCTTGAGGCGCTTTTGGGTCGATCCGCATTCGGAGAACAAGTCCGCGAAGTGCTCCTCCTCTCGGTTGACCATAGGGCCGGATGGTCAGCCGCCGACGCCACATACTGCCGGGCAGAAGCCTTTTACCGGCAAATTAATACTTCTTTTCTTTCGTTTTTATAATTATTCAAATAAATATAAGTAATATTTTAGGCTAAGGACGAAGAGCTTCCATCGCTGTCTGGCCTCTACACAGCAACTCACAAAAAGAAGAATGGTCTTTTTGTGAGTCCTCCGGCCGAGACATTCTACAACGAAGTGACGTCTCGAGTCACACAACGAGAGACACAGCTATCACACTAGCTCTCGCGGGGCGGTACTCCGATCCAAGATAGGTTGAAGACCAAGGAGATCGATGAGATTTTCACCGAGATAAATATTCATTTCCTTTTACTTAGTTTATATAATTTTCAAATTATATTTTTGGATATTTACATATTTGTTATCGCCTTTATTTGTAGGTCACTCTTAGGAAGAAGGGTTAGATTTTATGAATTGGATCCGTCCAGGATGCTCCGGTCACTTCTACGTTACACCCGAGAGGTGTTTACGAGGATGCGGCCGTTTTACGGACGGAGCTTCATTTCGCGCATACCGTCATCGCGGAGTTGAAGACGAAGACGGCCGCTTTCGAAGATAAGACTTCTTCTTACGAGGAGCGGATGCCAGCTCAGTATAGCTTGTTTGATCTTCTAGCCGACAATGACCCTCGGTTTACACGGGGTTTGGAGGAGATGAGGAGCAACCGAGCGGCAGCGGCAGCACGAGGACCGATCCAGACGGGACCATCTCAGACATCTTCGTCCGTACCAGGGACGTTCGTACCGGAGACCGCAGACTTAACCAAGGCCATAGACTTTTTTGCCGGTACCGATTTGGAGCTGAACTAGCAGGATAGTTTATTTACGGTTTTTTATGTACTACGGTTTTTGTTTCGGTTTGTAAAATAATTTTATAATATTAATTTGTTTTGTTTTATATTATTATCAACTTTAATTTTAATTTCCCAAATTAATTATATATATATATTTAAGATTCGTCGTTAATACGATGTAAAACAACGTCGAATAAACAACGAATATTGTATGATGAAATAACGATGAAAGTATATAACGTCGAAAGAACGATGAATATCTTTACCAAGAATTAACAATGAATATTTTAATGATTATCTAATGTTGAATCCTTTAACGACGAGTTAACGACCTTTATTTATTAAATATATTTTTTGATCTTCGTCATTGATTCAATATTAATTCGTTGCTAACTTAACTACGAATTAACGACGACATACGACTATCCTATTTTGTCGTTAATATGTAGCTAAGTTAGCAACGAATTAACGATGGAATATTAACGACGAATTTGAACAGTCGTTAGGTTGCGATAAATTGACGAATATATATTAACGACTAACGATTAACGGCGATTTGACTTTCATCGCATGTTCGATGGTAAGACCTATTAGTTGAAATAGCGACATATTCGACCATTTTTATAGGCATGTTTTCTTGTAGTTTAAATGGCCAATTTGGAAGAGGAAAATTGGAAGATAGCAAACCAAAATGAATAGGAGGAAGAACCGGAGACTGATGATAATTTGGGAGACACCTCTAACCCCCTATAGACACACAAACCCATGATATGCCAAATCGATGACTCTTGGATCGATCATGGACCTATCAATGGCTTATGGTGGTATTATAAGGATCATATGGGGAAAGAAATTTCTAGGATACATGGCGGATGTCGAAGTCTATCAGCGCTCCATGCCGAGATGAACATGTTTTTATGGGCTATGTCGTGCCTCCCAGATAGAGATATTCCAAATATTTTATGTTGAGACAGATTGCTCAAATTTGATAGAAATGTTGAATGATCCGGGGAACTGGTCAGCTTTCTCGTCAAATCTAGAAGCTTCCATCCTTCTAAGACAAAGTTTTGAAGTTTTTGACCTTACCTATATTCCATGTCGATTAATTTCCCGAGCGAATTCTCTTGCGTAAGAAGTCCGTGCAAGGGTATTCCATTCTCCCATATAAGCCATACATTTTCGATATAAGGTGCTCCATGGAGCGAAATTCACATCGGATAAGACATTAGTTAGCGAAATAGGAAGACGACAAAAAACTAAGATAATCTACTATAATATAAATATGATATTATTTGTTTTTTTATAAAATTAAAATTTGTTTTTATTACATCGAAAACTTTTGGTGTTGTTTTTGGAACTGCATCAAAAAAATTGTGAAAAATTCTAGACGCGATAATGTATTCTTTACGCGTAACTGCTACCAAAGGTATTTTAATCTCATCTCAAGGTTCATCTTTAACATAAGGACAGTAGCCATCGTTTATTCTCTTGTACTCACATAAATCTTTATATATTAGATTTGTCATAATTGACTTTATAATATTTTAAGATAAAGAGGTATGTTAGATGCTAAATAAAAAATAATAAAATTTAATTCTCTTTAATGTAAACTATGTTTTATTTATATAAAAATGTGATGGTATGAATATGTGAGATAACTAATCTATATATATAAAAAATAATATGAAAACAGAAAATAAATAATAAAATAAAATAATTTTTACAGAAAATATACATTTGATGAAAACTTCATATTTCAAATAGAAAAAAAATTTAGAAATTTTTTACTATATATTGAAATATTCAATAGTGCATAACATCTTTTTTTACAAAACTCTCGTGGATGTTGTACTGATCTTTCTCTTTCTTGTTTTCTTTTGTCAATAGATATACTGATCTTTTAATCATGTAAAAGTATTGGATATTTTTACTGTAATAGTGACTAAAATCATTTTGCCATAAATATATTATTTTTTGTGTTCAAGCGTAAATTTTAGTGAAATTGATATTAATCTAAAAACCAGAATTGGTATTGCAATAATTTATTAAGACTTCAAATGGGAACAACGGATTAAGCGGTGCAGAACGGTTTAAATGCGGTATTTATGAGAGAGACGCATTATGCATAATAAATGCGGAATAAACGGTACAAAAAATTGTTTAAATGGTGAAAAAGGCCGCATCCGGTACACAATAAAAGTTTGAATGGTGAAATGACAAAGAGATGTGATAAATATTAAAATAAATATTTGAATTAAAAATAATTTATTGAAAACTTAAATTGATTTTGGTTCAGTCGGTTTGGGTTTTGATTATTTCGGCTATTTCAGATCTTGCCAAAATAAACTGAACTTTTCGTTTTTAGAAAGAATTTGATTAATTTTGGTTTATTTCGGATACATTTAATTAAATCGGTTAATTTTGGGTAAATTTAATTACTCTGGGCCAGTTCGATTCAGTTATTTTCTATTTTTTATATAATTCGGTATATCTGGTTTAAAATCGATATTAATTGATTTAAATTAAAAAAAAACTAAATAGTTAATAGTATAGGTCAGACAAAACTGAACCAAAGAAATTCCAAAATTAAAACTTTAATCTTATCAAAATAACCGAACTATAACTAAAAATAAAAAACTCAGTTCAAATTGTTTAAAACAAAACAAAAAAATATAAAAATATTTAATTATTACAAACCACACCTTATACCTTTCTAAATACACCATATATCTTTCTTTTATTTGTAAATGCGGTTCTAGTACAAATATATCATACACCTTTTTACCTTTTTATTTATCATTTTTTTACAGAAATCAATGATAAAAAATAATATGAATGGTGACAAACTTTTTAATACGCAGTATGTATTTTTTTGTCCCGCCGTTTACACTCAAGGCCTAAACATGTGATAATCCCAAAATATACAATTAGGTTTTTATTCTGTTTTATTATTAAAAAATACAGCAAAAATAAGAAGAAAAAATAAACAGCTTAAGAAAAATAAAGATTATTTAGAAAAATTACCCGAAACAATCTTAGAAATTAGGTTTATTATTAAATAATTTTGGTAAAGTTGAGTTTCTGAAAAAAATGACCAAAAGACTTGTAAACCATAAATGTTCTTTTTATTTACAAAATATCATTATAAATAATTTAATAATATAAATTTACATTTAAATAAATAAAAAACATATTAAAATCTCTAAAAATTATGAACTAAAATTTTGGAAATCTAAAAAAGCATTGTCTCGATTTTGACGATGAAGGTGATTTTGATGACGAAGTGGCAATTCCGACGGCGAAGTAATTTTCGGCAGAGCTTGGACGATTCCGACGACAATCATGCAACTGCGACAATGAAATCATCGGATTTAGTCGAGGATGTTGACGACCTAATAATTTTTTGCTTTATTTGGTACATTTGTTTTATTTAATGGTAGACTTGTTTTAAATTCGATTTTTTTTTTTTAAATTCATTTTGTTTTGCCTTAATGGTAGATTTGTTTTGCTTTAATATATTTGGTAGATTTGTTTTTCTTGCATGGTATATTTTTTCTGCTATACGATTATGTTATATGCACGTAGTCTTTTATCTTATATTTGGCCGTAAACTTTTAAAGTTCTATACCGTAGACTTTTTTGGTTAGGTTATTGGTTTATTGTAGACTTAATATATTACAGAGTTGGTTTAAAATAAAAAAAACAAATAAAATTAAAAATTAGATAACCTTCATTCATGGCGGTTCATTTTCAATTTTTACAGAGAACTAAAAAAACATTTGGCGACAAAGAAGGTGAAAAGTTGTGACTTTTTGTTGAAGATTCCAACGAGTTTTTTGCATGGTTCTGGTAAGTTTTCTATTTATCTTCTCCTTCGTAATTTTCTTCCCTTTCTCCATCTTCGAAATCATGACTATTTATCTTCTCCTCTTTGCATGCAACAGTGACTTTGCAAAAATCGAATGGAGTTATGAATCCAGCGATTTTCCGGCGACATTGTGGTAAATTTTCTATTTATCTTCTCCTTCGTATTCTTCTTTCCTTAATCCATCTTCAAAATCATGACTATTTATCTTCTCCACTTCGCATGCGACAATGACTGAAAAAATCGAACGGAGTGACGAATCCGGCGATTTTTCCAGCGACATTGTGGTAAGGTTCCTCTTCTCTTCCCGGTTTTTTGCTTCTTCCTTTAATTATTCTTTGCAAATTGTGAATGTTCTAACTTACCTTCAAAATGGTTGGATTTAGGTGACCATTGTGACGGCGGAGTAGATTTAGTGAAACTGTGGTGGTGTTAGGTGACTCCGACGAAGAAACATATTTCCCGGTGATATTTGTATTTTTTTAATTTCTCAGTGGATATATTTGATGATAGGTTTATGTATTGATATGATGGTTGACTTTCGTTTTACTTGAAATAACCACTGTATTTGATAGTAGACTTATTTTATAATATTGTAGACTTTGTATCATGTTTGTGGACTTAAACGTAGAGTTGTTTTTTGTTTCGGTTTAGTGATTGTAGACTTGTTTATAGGTTTTATTTGAATGGTCGTAGACTTGTTTGTGTGTCGATTTAATTATCGTAGAATTGTTTTCAGTATTAGTTTGAATGATTGTAGACTTTATTGGGAAGCAAATTGCTTAATGGATTTTTTCTTTCTATATACTTTTAGATCTTGATTATGGACCCGAGCAATAGTGATGAAAAGAGGAACAAAATACTAATCGACATGCTTTATGCCATAGCCGATGGTGACTATGACATTCCGAAAAGATGTCCACGTGGTGGACAAATCATCGAGGAGACCTCTCAAACCGAAACTGAAGCCAACCTAGGAATGAGATACTTTACGTGCAATATGTTTGAGGTGAGAAGAGGAGACCAGTTTTAAAAATTTAATGGAAATATTGGATATGTGATGCTATATATGTATTTATGTGCAGAATGATGGCTACCACATTCAGAAAAAATGGGTTCACGCTATCGAAGAAGATATGACTAAGTTAAGGAGGGAGGTTGAAGAGCAGTCCGAGAGGATTCAAAGCTTATCACACCATGAATTTCATATACAATAAATGCGTATGGAGATGAAAAACAATGGCAAAGAGATTGCAAAGTTGAAGGAGTTAGTGGCGGGTGTTGTGGGTCGAATCAATGTTTAACTTATCTTTGATTTGTAAGACTCGTCTTTGAGTATCGGTGTATTTATTTTGTAAGAATTATCTATATTTTGTAAGACTTATATACGTTCTTCTAATGTTTTACCTAGTAATGCCAATTTTTGAATTCAAATACAAAACCAATAACATAGTTTCACCTAATAATAGCAATAGTGCAAATCCAAACAACCACCATAAGATAAATATATAGTCTTTCAACAATACATAATAGATACAAAGATAGTTATACTCGAGTCTAAAAGTCTGCTATAATATGGTTATAATTCATTAAATGTATTAAAAGTCTGCAACTTTTTAAGTTTACACCATTGGCGATCTAAAAGGCTATGATCACTCTTTATAAATTTTTGCAAACTTATTTTCGAACACAATATCACCCCTATAAACTTAATTCTACGTAAAACAAGTCTACAACGTAAACCAAGTCTCCAACCATAAAGTATCATTAAAAAGGTTTCCAAACATCAATTAAGTCTAACGTGAATATAAATCTACTATAATCTATAATAAGTTTGCCCCAACTACGACATTTTCATCCTCCCTGAAAATTCTACTACAACTATATGAAAGTCTACAACTACAACATTAAGTCTATTGTGGCAATATAAATCTACGATCATGCATGATATATCTGCCCCCACGTTAATATCTTCATCTTCACTATCAAATCTACGACTACATGGTGAAAGTCTCTGAACTCCAAGATTAAGTCTGCAACGGCAAAATAAATATACTACCATATAATTTAAATTTATCAATCATTTAAAAAATCTACCAATCGACAAACAAATCTACAAAATATGTCTACAAATCGGTCGTTTTTTCAAACAAATCTGTTGTCACACATAATAATTCTGCAAGATATACAACAAATCTACATCAGTTCCCAAAATCTAAGACAACTTAAAATAAGTCTAAAAAATAGGTCTACCAACCCCGAATAAATCCACAAATCTCTAAAAATAAATTTGCAGTCCTAAAATCAAGTATACATTCGTAATAAAAATCTACAATCCTAAAAACAAGTCTACAATCATAAAATCAAGTCTGCAACTCAATTATTAAGTTTACTCAAACAAGAAGTTTACTATTAAAGATTGGTAGACTTAATTTGGTAGACTTATTTCAAAATTTACTAGACTTATTTCAAAATCAAATAAATTTAAAATTTCATTAATGACAATTTAGTAATATCGTTTTTTGAATAGACGCTCAGAAAAGATAATATAGATACAAAATGTTGTTTCTGTAATAAAACTTTTCAAAATTGTTTAAATAATAAAGTGGTTAAGTACTTTAATTAAAAATAAAAAAGCAGCCAAATCTTTTCCCCTTGTAAATTTCTCGCGCAAGACCAAAACGAGGAATATGCTCTAAAGTGGGTCCCGAAACAGGAGGCTTTCCACGTGGCAACGACGAGCATCGTTATTCATGTGTCTTCTCCACTCGGCCTACCAACGACAAAAACCATATTAATATTTTAAATTATTTTACTTAAAATTAATTAATTCGGCTCCACGGCAATTGGCAAACGGAAAATGACGTAAGCCGATTAACGTCATCTCTCTGACGTCATTTGCGTCCGACCTTACTAGAAAAAGAGAGGCTAAGAGCCTAAGATGTAACTAGCAAGAAAGATATAGAGATTGAGAGAATTGTATATCTTATTAACAGTAAGACAATGATTATATACAGGCTACACGTAGGGCATTCACATCGCCATTATTACATGATTGATATAGATAAGGAAAGTGTATCACTGTATGATTATCTCTTTACATGTCC